>CAJHZI010000647.1:560000-1160000 GCA_905160935.1 Enchytraeus crypticus | reverse complement strand
TGCACACTTAAGAATTTACCAACCGAAGGAAACATTTGTGCTGATAAAAAATTAGCTATACTGTATGCACGGCCGGGTCATTAAAAATTACCCCAGATATTGCTTATAAGCTATTATTTTATATGATTTTTATTCATCAAAATATATGACAGTAAGAATAGAACTAGAAATTATGAATAGTAACGAAACTAATAACAGAAAATACGTGTTAACCCTTAAATAAACCAAATTTAAAAAATTATCTTACACTAGGATGAAATATTAACAATATAATTACTAATTAGGGTAGTACGCATTCAAACTACATTCAAAATTTCTATACTATTTTACCCATAGAGTCATCACTCTTAATTGCCTAATTATTTGTAATTATTGGCTTAATCATTGAATTCAGACTATCTAAATCTAACAAATCGTCTAAACGTTCAGAGACAACTAGCTTAAGTAAAAAGCTATATCTGTGATGATGATAATTTTAACAATTCTTTGAAAAAACGTTAAGTACTGAAACTTCTATAGATTATTTAGGGTTGATTAGATTTGTTTGTTACTTGTAGTAAGTTACTCAGTGTTCCTAGCCTAACTATACACGTATACGTATGTGATTATTCAATATCTTTTCACTTTGGTTTTTATATACCATGTATTGGTTAATTCTGTACATTTTATCGCTATTTCTTAATAATTGCGAAAATGACTCACTAGCACACATTTGGAGGCAGGTGTCAGGTAAACTTTTCATCTGCCACTACAAATATCACCCGTCATATATCACTACAAATCGATTCACCCAAACGTTCTAATATATGTACTGATGAGAAAGAAAGGCGATCCTAAATGGTGCCTGCCCTGTGATAATACTTCAGTCAGGCAAAGTTATAAAAATCTATGATGGAAAGAGATGTGTTATCAGCCTACAAAAGGAAGTGCAAATAGTAGAACATGAGCGAAGACAATAAGGCAAAAAGTTTAAAGTATAACATTACCTCGAGATCTTTAATTTATGATTTTCAACATCACTTTAGAAATACTGATTAATTATCAGTTTTTATGCTCGAGTACGAAACATTCCCAGTAATTAATTTTGTTCGTATTTAAATTTTTGTCGTAATACAATTTTCTATAAAAGTGTGATGTTTTAATTGTCAAGACAGTAGCAATAGTATTCAATAGGAAATAAATAAACAGGCGCTATTGCCAAAAGAAAAAGTAAACATACCCTACAAGGTGAAAATTGGAAGCAGTTTTTTTCAAAACAATTTGCTTGTTGCATTGTTGGTCTATACCATCAATGCAACAAACGCATTTATATTAGTAAATATATAAAACTCAAA
Organism: Enchytraeus crypticus; assembly: GCA_905160935.1. Classification (NCBI taxonomy): domain Eukaryota; kingdom Metazoa; phylum Annelida; class Clitellata; order Enchytraeida; family Enchytraeidae; genus Enchytraeus; species Enchytraeus crypticus. The sequence continues at coordinate 1,158,666 of CAJHZI010000647.1, read as the reverse complement.
ATAATTGTTTTAAGTGTATTCAGGGGCGGATCCAGGAATTTTTTAAAGGGGGGCCCAAAATATTTTTTGAGAGTGTACAGTTTTTGCTTTCTTCGGGACATGTGATGCACCCGGACAAATTTCTGTGGGGGAGCTCAAAATATGTTCACTACTGCGTTCGGCTCATAGAGTGAGTGTATCCCCGTACCTTACCCCCCCCCCCCCCGCTCATACCCGTCAGGGGAAAACCTAAAATCCTACATTTGTTTGGAAAAGTAGGTTAATTTTTTCACCTCTGAAGAAACTCTGCGGATCTCGACGAATTGCAAAAGTGATCTAATTTTGGCGGTGGGGGGGAGGGGCTTAAGCCCCTTCCAACCAAGGCTGTTTGCACCACTGCTACGGAGCAGAGTTCATATCTTTTACTTACACCCGCTTTTCCTCTAATGCAGTGGTTATGCATTGGTTCAAGTGAAAATTGAGAGCTAGTCAAACGGTCAACATTGTTTTAGACCCCCTTCCATTATACACTGCTCCTAGTACATCCAAGAAAAAAATCGAGCTATTGGAACTGAATTCCCTAGTCGTACCCCCCCGGGCCCCCCCTAACCACTGCCATTACTAACATATTTACACATCGAAATTGCCATAGAAACAATGAAAATATACCCTGTCTTACCCTCCCCCGGGCCCCCCCTAACCACCTCCATTACTAACATATTTTCACATCGAAATTGCCGTAGAAACAATGAAAATATACCCTGTCTTACCCTCCCCCGGGCCCCCCCTAACCACCTCCAATGCTGACATATTTTCACATCGAAATTGAGATAGAAACAAAGAAAATATACCCTGTCTTACACCCCCCCCCCCTCTCGGTCCCCCCCCTAACCACCTCCATTACTAACATAGGATCTATTTTCACATCGAAATTGCCATAGAAACAATGACACTATAGTTTAAAATTTTTTATCGGCGGACCTAAGGGGGGGGGGCCCGGGCCCCTGGGCCCCCCCCCTCTGGATCCGCCACTGAGTGTGTTTATTTCTCATTAGAAAATAGAAAATTTGTAAATTTCTTTGCCGTCGAATGTAATTATCAACTACTACAGGATAAATGCCAATGTAAATGTAACTTTAAAGAACAGTTTATGATATTTCTTGTATTATTCATTATGTACAATGCATTGTTTTGAAACAAACGACTGTCAGCTGTGGCGTCGTCACGTGAACTATTACGCAATGACTTTTTATGGACATTTTATAGATACACTAGATTGTGACATTAATATAGTGTCCCACTTTGACTTCTAAATCAGTCACTAATCAACTAATCAGATCTTCACTGGGTTAGTTATATTATCTCACACCCGATTAGATTTCTAGTTAGTTTTCGAAGAACAATTCAACAAGGGGCGTTTCTGCAGATCAGCGCAGGAAATTTATTTGGAATCGTTGATAAAGCCCTATAGAGCATTCTGTTTACTTCAAGTGTCTTGACGTGTATTACTTAAGAGAGTCTGATGGTTGCTAAGAGAATATTACGGTTGCTATGGACGCTCTTGAACAATTTGGGTGCGACGCGTTAGTGAATCACATAGAGCCATTGCAGATAATTATAGAGTATGGACTATTTAGTGAAGGGGCTTCGCTACTCTTTCTGTAACCTAACAGATAAAACACTGTTTCCACAGAATCCAGGTATGGGATTCAAAACTCTGAGAAAACTCGCTGGTAAGGTTCCACTTGTCTAGGGATCTGTGGTCTCAGATGTTTCTAGCTAACAAAATAGTTGTAGAATTCCCAGATATGACCTCTCAATCGAATTTACGTGCAATTAGGCCTATATGTGTGCGGCGGAACTGCTTGTTTGCGATGTTTGTGGCATCTGAATCTCTCTCTAATGTTCTGCCAAATAGCTGGTTCAAGTAATTCCTGCTCACAATTTACTTTCAAGATCTATAATGAGCTTGAAATTAATTCACAAATTAGTCCTACCGTGTTAGGATATGTCTTATTAAAACTGCAATGTAGCTTAGAGATTGTCAAAATATGGCTTCTGAGGTGATTTTACATCGTCATCATCATGTCTTGCTTCTTACGACATGTGCAGTTTACCTATTCTTCAGTAGTCGGGCTCAGTAAAGGAAATTTTAATATCATGATACAATTCATGGTACAAATCATGGTACAGGGCATCTTAATATCATGGTACAATTTATTCCAGGGAAGTTCCAGATTTTAATTTTTAGATCAGCCCTTTTTGCGGATAATTCTAGTGCTATAGTTTTTGATAAAAACATGTCACTTTAAGCTAAAGCCTATAATGTTGTAATCAATGAATCAATAATCAATCAATCTAATGTTGTCAATATAATGTTGTAATGAACTGAGATGGTGGCTCAGTTGTAAATTGTTGATCATTAATAAAGATAAGTCTGCATATTTTTTAATTTTATCCAAATACAAATTGCCAAAAAAAGATGTCCCTCGCTTATCGCCGGTTTGCTCTGCAATAAGTCTGCGTATTCCATTAATTAAGTCAGCTCCTTCGGGATTCATCGGGCCCATGGTTTTAATGGCCACCGGAACAACTTCATTTCCTAGGGACAGATCACGGTATTTATCCAATTATTATTATTAAATACTTTATAGTTTAGTATTGTCAGTAGTCAGCTAGATAAAGCTTTATTTGCGATCTTTCTGGCGGCCATATATTTTGTGATCAGCATTAATTTATAAGCTCTGTGTCTACGTTGATTCAGTTACAATTAATAAATATAACTCTCATTCTCTCTCTCTCTCTCTCTTTCTCTCTCTCTTTCTCTCTCTCTCTCTCTCTCTCTCTCTCTCTCTCTCTCTCTCTTGTAAAGAATAAAGTTAACCTGATATTTGTATATCGCGCTTTTCATCCAATAGCCCACAACAATATAGAACAATCAAGGCTTAAAATGTACAATTAAACTAGTGAGATAAGTCTGTTAAAGGTCATTAGAACTTTATTAAGCCAGTAATTTTCCACATATTCCTGAATTGGAAGGTGCTACTAAGCTTAATATTATTATCTCAGTTACCTTCAATATATCCTTTGGTAATTGCTATAAATAGAACATCGGGTACACCAAATGTAAACAGTGAACAAGAAAACGTAAACACTGCATAGAATAACATTGAAATGTACTAGTTCCTCATAAAATTTCTAATACAAGCTTTCTTGATAAATGTTATTTACTTTACAATCTACTTTACGAATATTAATTGAAGAATAAGTTAACACTCATAATTTAACTTTGACACCCATTTGAACGATATGCATGCATTATAACGAAATTATAATGTAGACCCATTACATTTACATGTAAATATATGTATCAGATGTCAACATAAACAAACCAGTGTTAACATGCAACAAAATATGTTTTCAATTACCGAACTGATCTATTTTCTTTCCATTATAATTTTCAGCATAACTGTAATTCTTCAACTAATCTGCCATGTTTGATCTATTTTACAATTTCTAATATATATATAATATATAATAAATATATATATATACATATATATATATATATATATACTGTATATATATATAAACACACACACACACACACACACACACACACACACACACACACACACACACACACACACACACACACACACACACACACACACACACACACACACACACACACACACACACACACACACACACACATATATATATATATATATATATATATATATAGTATCTGCAATACTTTATCTATTTGAGAACATACAAAAACATGATTAGCGGGTCGTATATCTTACTGTCTTCTCAAGTAGGAATATAAGAAATCTGGTTTATGTACTGTGAAGCCATTCTAGTGCTATATTTTTTATTCAGTTGGTGATATATTTAAAGTAAGTTGAGAAATTAAAATTTTATTCAATAGTCATGGCTGGCTCTGTGAGAGCGGGAATATTTATCTTTTGCTGCACTATTGCAAGTAGTGGTTTCAATTTATAGCACTTAACAAGTAATCTCGAGTTATATTTACTATTAAAAATCACTGTAAATTGCTCTGAACTGTACCATGTACAAGATGTGTATTATTTCAAATCGCTATTTGTGCATTTAGAGATATTTTAATAAATTGTATATTGTAAACTGATATATATATATATATATATATAATTTGTAATTTAATCTTAAAGTAGGGTGGGAATAAAAGATGATTTGACGTTTGACTATAATGTAGCGCAACTAAATGTGTTACATAAATTATTTCTCACCCATATGTTTGGAATTAATTTTAGTTGCACTCATGTTTGTATTTAGATGTTTAAATTGATCTTTGTGCATCAAGACTTGTATTCATTTCAGCTTATGTTCATTAGAATTTATTTTGCGTTAGAATTGCAAGGTTATGAAACGAGGATATTAAAATAAGTAATGAGGAAATGCAAATTAACATGTTATTAGAAGTTTAACCTTCATATATTGAGATATGATCTTTGCTTATTGGTGTATTCATGTAAAAACTGATGTTAAATTAAATATGATATGACATTCAGTAAAAACAGTAGATTATGTAAAGTAATAATAGAAATTATATGCATAAGATACATGCATGCAACGCAACCACTCGTGGGGGTTGGGTGGAGAAATGTTTATGAAGAGCTTGATTCTGATTGGCTGTTGAGTATGGCCTCAGTCAAGACTATATGACCAGAGAACAGGCTATAGAAATTTGAGTTCACTCCTGAACTCTGGCATGTGTGGAATGACTAGCTGAACTTGTCTAAAGATAATTCTTAATGAATTATTGCGACAAATACATAAACTAGTAGATTCCATACAAGCTTCTGAACTTCTGATTGCATTCGTAGAAAGTACTGCTATTATGCACCTTCTATAGGTCGGTGATAGTTAGCACGGAAAATACGAAATCTATATTGAAACGATTGTGCCTCACGGGATTGCAGATTTTGTGTGGAATCGTCGTCTAACCTTCAATGAGTTGGTTAACCACGATCCATTTCAATATCTCAATCCATTGAATGTAAAAATCCTCGATTGTACCAGAAACGCCGATTACTAGAGATCTAGATAAGCGTTTTCTCGTCAATTCAGGTGAATAGCTGCGTTTACAACACTTTGTGTTGGCAGTGAAGATAGAAGACTGAAAATTGAAGAAAGAAATTGAAGAGGAAGACAGAATCAGAAAAGAGCGAAATTCTACGAAGAATACTGATTTTCTAGTGCCTAATCTAGATAGGTGTTGCTTTCATAGATTTAAGCTAAACAACTACAATTCTGAATTCTGCGGAAAGCGCAATTTACTAGTTGCCTACTCTAGTTAAGCGTCTTTTTCACAGATTTAACTGAACGACTGTGAAACACCACCTCACGTGTTCACAGTCATACTAAAGAAGAAAGGAGGGAAAGTATCAAATCATATAAGCGAGGAGTGCCTTGAAGCCAATAACTCGTTCCCATTTTCTCTCTCTTATTTTGATTGCAAGTACAGACATTTAACTAACTAATTGTAAGTAGACTGACTTTACATTTATCGCCTATTTTTAGTATTTTATTAATTGTTACGTATTGTTAGTTTAATATTCTATGCTATCTTTATGTTTAATGTTTTAACTCGTTATATTGCTATCGTATTTCTTTGTTAATAATAAATCGTTTGAGATAATAAATCACTGGTTTTTTTGTCAATATTCTAATTTAGTTAGAATCTATACAAATAATACACAAATACTATAATTTATCATACATTGAACGAATAAGCATGAGTTCTGTTCACAGCAGCTCCAGTCTTATTGATTTAGCCTCTAACTGGCTATATGAGCAAGACATCCTTGCATCCTCAAGATTAATACCGCCTAAGCATGAAGAGTTGGAAAAATCGAACCCACGACTCCATTTCCAAACTCCTATAACGGAGAGAGGCTTTCTGTGGAGGAGCTCAGAACTGCTGTTCATGACGTCAATCTTTATCGACATGCCCTTTTTGACAATATTTACAATACTCTATTTACATTTCGATTCATAAATAGCTAGCTGTCATCTCGTGACTGAAACATTAACGCAATTCTCAAAACTGTCATTCAAGTATTACACGGTTACTTGTTAATATTTTTGCGCTATTATTATTAGTATTTCATGATATATGTCTCAGAAGAAGAAGATTAAATATAACACTCTACTTATATTTAGCGCAAAATGACTTTATGCTACGAATAACAGGAATTTACAGAAAATTAGAATATAAAAAATAAAAAATAAGTTTTTAAGATTCACGCCATTAAGCAGTCAAGAAAATGAAAATGATACTGTGATGGTGTGTAAATGTAAACTGAAAAGCTTTAGACTCTTACTACTTTCTAAAGTTTTTCACTCTTATTCTTATAATATACTCTTATAAATTATACTAGACACTTATTCTTGAACTAATGTTGAAATTCCGAATGGGAGCACCGATGAATGGTCGTATGGTATACTAGGCCTAATACCCACAGGTAACAGTATTGGAGAAAAGAATTGAGGAAGAAGTATGTTAATATTATGTTAAAAATTAATATTATGTTAAAGTTAATATGTAAAAACAGGAAAAACAGTTATTCGTATCTCGACCATAGTTAAATTAGGTGTAAAGAGAAGATGATGACGATAATGTTTATGATTATGATGATGATGATGATGTAAAAGCAGATGATCCAGCATTCTCCACCGTGTTGTCATGTATAGACGCGAGGTGGGAAGCACTGGGATAGATTGGCTGTGGTGCTGAAGTCAGGATGTGGAATGCCGTAAAGAACAAGGCTGGTCATCTAAAGCAAGATTTACTCCCAGTCTAGTACTTCCGGAGAGCATGTAGAAGGGAGAGACCATAATATACCGACCAGTCTCAGCGCCTGCGAGATTTTGTTACTCAGGTGTTGTAGAGTTCTTGAAAGTGATAATAGGAGAGTCTGTATCGTTGAACTGGTTTTTCGGATTTTGATTTTGCACCTAGTTATATTACATTACTGTATACTGTATTGACTACTTTACTGCATTCACAACTGTATATTGAACGTTTGGTTTTTTGCTCGTTCGCTTGAATTAGGTTCAATAATGCTCGATGATGTCATTGACAGCGGTAGCTAAAGATAAAGAATAAGAATAAAAATATAGAGTAGTTCTTTATTCTATGACAGTAGCAATATTGTTGCTGTTGCTGTGTTTATTATTGTTTGATGTTTTGTCATGCATGTTAAAATGTCCATGAGATTGTTAGCAACGTCTATTTATGAATCATTGCGAGTAGGCAGTGCACTAAGAGAGAGAGAGAGAGAGAGAGAGAGAGAGAGAGAGAGAGAGAATGAGCATTAGTTAGTCTTCGAAAATTATTACAGCTGATTCATAGTGCAGTATCGTAAAAATGTCTGCAATTAATAGTGTTCGTGTGTGATGTTTGTTACATCGACTATAAGGCTATTCTCTCTATGAAAATATTGTAAAGTAACAAATAAAATTAAACTAATAAATTAGAGCTAAAATATATAATATTTTTTAAAGGAGTTCAAAGGACTTTTCGGATGTGGGTGTTGATTTTCATTGATTTAAGCTATCCAGTCCAAAGGCATATACTACTGCACTAAATACAAACATATAACATCAAAATATTCTTTTGATAATTTAAATTGCCAGGAGCACACTTGCCACTTAAGGTGAGGACGCAGGTTTAAATTCTAATAGATGGGCCATATCTGGAAAATATTCGGATTTAATATTTTATAACTTTCTCGACGTATTTCGTGAAGAGTTTTTCGTTTTTTAAAGCAGAAAACACCTGCCATATTTTATATCTCTAATGATACATTCTTGTTAAATAGCTACAACTTCCTGAAGCATGCAGATGAGGTAACTCATTAGCACCACTCAACACTTAGCATCACTCAACACTTAGCATCACTCAACACTTAGCATCACTCAACACTTAGCATCACTCAACACTTAGCATCACTCAACACTTAGCATCACTCAACACTTAGCATCACTCAACACTTAGCATCACTCAACACTTAGCATCACTCAACACTTAGCATCACTCAACACTTAGCATCACTCAACACTTAGCATCACTCAACACTTAGCATCACTCAACACTTAGCATCACTCAACACTTAGCATCACTCAACACTTAGCATCACTCAACACTTAGCATCACTCAACACTTAGCATCACTCAACACTTAGCATCACTCAACACTTAGCATCACTCAACACTTAGCATCACTCAACACTTAGCATCACTCAACACTTAGCATCATTCAACATTTAGCATCATTCAACACTTAGCATCATTCAACATTTAGCATCATTCAACATTTAGCATCATTCAACATTTAGCATCATTCAACATTTAGCATCATTCAACATTTAGCATCATTCAACATTTAGCATCATTCAACATTTAGCATCATTCAACATTTAGCATCATTCAACATTTAGCATCATTCAACACTTAGCATCATTCAACACTTAGCATCATTCAACATTTAGCATCATTCAACATTTAGCATCATTCAACATTTAGCATCATTCAACACTTAGCATCATTCAACACTTAGCATCATTCAACATTTAGCATCATTCAACATTTAGCATCATTCAACATTTAGCATCATTCAACATTTAGCATCATTCAACATTTAGCATCATTCAACATTTAGCATCATTCAACATTTAGCATCATTCAACATTTAGCATCATTCAACATTTAGCATCATTCAACATTTAGCATCATTCAACATTTAGCATCATTCAACATTTAGCATCATTCAACACTTAGCATCATTCAACATTTAGCATCATTCAACATTTAGCATCATTCAACATTTAGCATCATTCAACATTTAGCATCATTCAACATTTAGCATCATTCAACATTTAGCATCATTCAACATTTAGCATCATTCAACATTTAGCATCATTCAACATTTAGCATCATTCAACACTTAGCATCATTCAACATTTAGCATCATTCAACATTTAGCATCATTCAACATTTAGCATCATTCAACATTTAGCATCATTCAACATTTAGCATCATTCAACATTTAGCATCATTCAACACTTAGCATCATTCAACATTTAGCATCATTCAACATTTAGCATCATTCAACATTTAGCATCATTCAACATTTAGCATCATTCAACATTTAGCATCATTCAACATTTAGCATCATTCAACATTTAGCATCATTCAACATTTAGCATCATTCAACACTTAGCATCATTCAACATTTAGCATCATTCAACATTTAGCATCATTCAACATTTAGCATCATTCAACATTTAGCATCATTCAACATTTAGCATCATTCAACATTTAGCATCATTCAACACTTAGCATCATTCAACATTTAGCATCATTCAACATTTAGCATCATTCAACATTTAGCATCATTCAACATTTAGCATCATTCAACATTTAGCATCATTCAACATTTAGCATCATTCAACACTTAGCATCATTCAACATTTAGCATCATTCAACATTTAGCATCATTCAACATTTAGCATCATTCAACATTTAGCATCATTCAACATTTAGCATCATTCAACATTTAGCATCATTCAACATTTAGCATCATTCAACACTTAGCATCATTCAACATTTAGCATCATTCAACATTTAGCATCATTCAACATTTAGCATCATTCAACATTTAGCATCATTCAACATTTAGCATCATTCAACATTTAGCATCATTCAACATTTAGCATCATTCAACATTTAGCATCATTCAACACTTAGCATCATTCAACATTTAGCATCATTCAACATTTAGCATCATTCAACATTTAGCATCATTCAACATTTAGCATCATTCAACATTTAGCATCATTCAACATTTAGCATCATTCAACATTTAGCATCATTCAACATTTAGCATCATTCAACACTTAGCATCATTCAACATTTAGCATCATTCAACATTTAGCATCATTCAACATTTAGCATCATTCAACATTTAGCATCATTCAACATTTAGCATCATTCAACATTTAGCATCATTCAACATTTAGCATCATTCAACACTTAGCATCATTCAACATTTAGCATCATTCAACATTTAGCATCATTCAACATTTAGCATCATTCAACATTTAGCATCATTCAACATTTAGCATCATTCAACATTTAGCATCATTCAACATTTAGCATCATTCAACATTTAGCATCATTCAACATTTAGCATCATTCAACACTTAGCATCATTCAACATTTAGCATCATTCAACATTTAGCATCATTCAACATTTAGCATCATTCAACACTTAGCATCATTCAACATTTAGCATCATTCAACATTTAGCATCATTCAACATTTAGCATCATTCAACATTTAGCATCATTCAACATTTAGCATCATTCAACATTTAGCATCATTCAACATTTAGCATCATTCAACATTTAGCGTCATTCAACATTTAGCATCATTCAACATTTAGCATCATTCAACATTTAGCATCATTCAACATTTAGCATCATTCAACATTTAGCATCATTCAACATTTAGCATCATTCAACATTTAGCATCATTCAACATTTAGCGTCATTCAACATTTAGCGTCATTCAACATTTAGCGTCATTCAACATTTAGCGTCATTCAACATTTAGCATCACTCTACACCTTGCATCACTAAACACTTAGCAGCATTCAACACTTATCATCATTCAACTCATTTAGGCAGAGCTAAAGCTAATGCTAACGTCAGTTTTCTCACTAAAAAGCGATGTCGTGATGTTTGAGCCCAGGATTTGAACCCCGCACATACTGATCCACGGTCAAATCTTCTACCGATATCGCTACTGACTCCAGACATTCAATAGAATCACTCAACATTTAGCACTCATCACCTAGCATCACTCAAGGTTTAACATTACTCAACACTTATCATCACTCAACACTTATCATCACTCAACACTTATCATCACTCAACACTTAGCATCACTTAGCATCACTATACACTTAACATCACTTATCATCACTCAACACTTAACATCATTTAGCATCACTTAACACTTAGCATCACTTATCTTCACTCAACACTTAACATCACTTATCATCACTCAACACTTAACATCACTTAGCATCACTCAACACTTAACATCACTTAGCATCACTCAACACTTAACATCACTTAGCATCACTCAACACTTAACATCACTTATCATCACTCAACACTTAACATCACTTAACATCACTTAACATCACTCATCACTTAACATCACTCAATACTTAACATCACTTAACATCACTCATCAATTAACATCACTCAACACTTAACATCACTCATCACTTAACATCACTCAACACTTAACATCACTCATCACTCAACACTTAACATCACTTAACATCACTCAACACTTAACATCACTTAGCATCACTTAACACTTAACATCACTTAGCATCACTCAACACTTAACATCACTTATCATCACTCAACACTTAACATCACTTATCATCACTCAACACTTAACATCACTTAACATCACTTAACATCACTCAACACTTAACATCATTTAACATTACTCAACACTTAACATCACTCAATACTTAACATCACTTAACATCATTCATCACTTAACATCACTCAACACTTAATATCACTTAACATCACTCATCACTTAACATCACTCAACACTTAACATCACTCAACACTTAACATCACTTATCATCACTCAACACTTAAAATCACTTATCATCACTCAACACTTAACATCACTTAACATCACTCAACACTTAACATCACTTATCATCACTCAACACTTAACATCACTTATCATCACTCAACACTTAACATCACTTAACATCACTTAACATCACTCAACACTTAACATCACTCAACACTTATCATCATTCGTCACTTGTCATCACTCAACACTTAGGTTAGATCTCGACACTAATCAAAATCACAGAGTGAACCATTTAATAAAGGATTATGTCGGATGCTTCGATCATCTACTGAGATAAATGTTGTGTCATTTTAATTATAAATATTTTAAAATCAAAAATGTTCTTTCCTCATTTGCTAATAAAATGAAGAAACTGATTTTTCAGAGTAGACGATCATGTAAAAGATTATTTTATGGTAACTTAGAAATAAAAACAATAACTGCTGGATGTAATGATATTGTAAAGCAAAACCATTCTTCCTCTATATATTTCCATACTTTCATCATAACCATGCTTTCAAATATTCAAAAGTCAAATTGCATAGATCTTCATTTATTAAGATCTGAACAATAACAATCAATTTAAAATTTTAAACCTTCATATCGTTCACCTCGTAATGGAAACAAACTGTTACCGGTACTTTCAGTGTTGGTAAATGAATTTAAATACAAAATTAAGTAAAATTACAAATTAAAATATGCCAGCCAAGATCGTACTAAATGTTCTTCCACATTCCGTTATTTGACACTTTTAAGTAAGTGTCTATCCAGTATAGCGGGCTTACGTGATTCAACTGCCTGTAACTAACGTAGGAGTATTCGCATGGGCTCTCTGTTTTCAGTCCACTCGTTGAGAGAGTGGTAATTCTTCAGATCAGTGGCCCCATTCGCTTTGCATGCGGCGGTCATTTTGCGCCGAGCGTAACGTGCTATAGTATATTTTAGAGTGGCAGGCTCTTTATTAGTCCTCAATGGCAGAGTAAAACGAACTGCTGCCGAAACAAGTTCGTATATTTTAGTCGCACGAACGAAATTATCGCGAACGAGAAGATAGACTGATATGGAAGCAGATGCTAAAGCTTTAGCGCTGATTCAGCTTCAGCTAAATCATATTCTATAGATGTCCTTTTATTGAGAACAGAATAATTACTGTCAATTTAATTCAAATATCATTCAATTTCAGCTAATTTAAATTTTAAATCTTCATAACGTTCACTTCGCAATGCAGACAAATTACAGTTACTGGTACTTTCCGTGTAGGCTAATTAATTTAAATAAAATTAAATGTAAAAATAATTTAAAATGAAAAATTAAATTCTACAAACATGGATCGCACCTCTTCTGTTTATACACGAGTGTAGTAAGTAATCAATTAATAAGCTGGTTAACCAAGCTTAATGTCTGTTACCTGGATATATCTACACGTATACTCTTAGAATCCGCTTGTAATATAAATAAATACAAAATTATCAAATTATTACCTAAGTTTGGATTATTCAACGTCAGAGTATCTAAATGGCTGACGCGGAGAATAGGGTCATATTGAACGTCGGTGGAATACGACACGAGACCTACAAAGCCACTCTGAAGAAGATTCCAGCCACAAGGCTCTCTCGTCTGACAGAGGCCCTGGCTAATTACGACCCCATCCTCAACGAATACTTCTTTGATCGTCACCCAGGTGTCTTCGCTCAGATTCTCAACTACTACCGTACGGGCAAGTTACATTACCCCACAGATGTCTGCGGTCCTCTGTTTGAAGAGGAACTGGATTTTTGGGGACTGGATTCCAATCAGGTGGAACCTTGCTGTTGGATGACGTACACAACGCATAGGGACACACAGGAAACGCTGTTGACTCTGGATCGATTGGATTTGGATACGGATAAACCGACTCAAGAAGATATTTTTAAGAAGTTTGGTCTTGAGGAGAGGTATCGAACTGATGAACTGACGCGGTGGGAAAGAATGAAGCCAAGAATCTGGGCTCATTTTGACGAACCATATTCTTCCACGACAGCAAAGGTAAGATAAATGCTATATCTTTTTAAAAACCTTTTAAAAATCTTTTTAAGATCTATTGCTGAATTTTTTTAAAAATCTTTTAAAAATCTTTTTTAGATCTATTTATGAATCCTTTTCGCTATTATGCTGTAACACGAACGAAAATTAGTCAGTGCCGAAGTTCAGTGAGTAAATGAGGACAAGCTAACTTCAGAAGATTTTAATGATCTAAGTCAGGTATGGCAGAGTCTATAAACTTTATCTGATACCGATGTCTTTTACTATGATGCATATTGTTGGGCGATTTAATTTCATTTCAATGATGCGACATACGCTACAGTGATTAGATGACTGTAGCATATGAACTGAATGAAGCATATTTTCGAAGAACTTTCTCTCTCTCAGTTCTATGCTAAAATAGAGTACGGCATTCTTGCAAGTTTGTAAAATTACTTTTAGTTCTAAAATTAAGATGAAGTGAGGCAAGATACGCTAATGTTAATATTAATACTCCAGTCTTACTGTTTACTACCTCACTATGGTGTTCTGCCGTGCGGCAGGTTCAAGATACATATTCATACTCAGTGTCGGCTTTCACGCTCTATAAAGAGCATTCAAAAGATCTACAAGTTAATCAGTACACAACAGGCAATGTCTTTTCCATACCTCACGTAGCCTATAACTTAGAAAAATATCGTCAGTGTTGGTTTCTCGTATCTTTCCTCAGCTCTTACTTAATCGCCATTTACGACACATGCAGTTAACGGTTGGTGTAGTCTTTAATGTGGTGGATAGAACACTGAAAATGTTTCCCTTGAAGTATTAGAAATTATTTATAATTTTGGAAAATATAAATGATGGTATTGTAATTAGCTCTAGTAAAAGTGAGTGATTAGAAATCTTAATGGTCAAAAGTAGTTTAATAAATGCTTGCTCTAATAACTAACAATAAATTAGTGACAATTCTAAAAGTTAACGGGAGAAGATTTCTTATAGAACTAGTTATTTAATTATTAAACATTATGCTATACAAACTCCTAGGTTATAGTAAAAGCTAATACTTTAATAGTAGTAATAGTTATGTGTCTATATTAGATATTAATGCTAAACAAACTGGCAGAAAATAAATTTAAATCCTATTATCTGAAAATATCATTGCGTGGATTAATATGATGAATATAACTGTTAAATATTTACTATTATAAACGTGTTTTTGCAGATATTTATTAATAATGAGAGAAAGAAAATGATAAAATCGCATTTCAGACAAAGAGCTGATACTAAAATATCATTATCAGTTTTAAGGCAATTTTAGATTTTAATTTCTATCTACTTTTTGATAGTTAACGACTATTAGAAACATTACTGATACCATCCTATCGAACATAAACGAACTTATATCAAACCGGGCAGTTCTTTACCGATTGCATTTGCCTTTAGCTTAGAGCAAAAAGTTCACGGTCCTAAACTCTGTTAATTCTGAATTCCCTGGGGATGAGATTCTCTCATAGCGGAGTGCAAAGCTATGGCCGCCGATGCTTTACGGTGTAAGTTGCTTCCATATTCTATTTAATGCGACACCGCGGGCGCCGGTCGACCTTTAATTCTGTGCTAGAGTGTTTAAAGCAGAGAGGGCTCGAGTCGTCTTCTATATCAAATGTGATAGGAAAGCTTCCACGTGAGAGCAAAAATCGTTTCGTGACGGTAGCCAGGACTGACTGCATTTATCCAGAAATACCACCATCACCACCAGAAATAGCAGAAACACCAGAAATGAACGCTACACTCGTTTCATTCTCTTCACTTTGCACTGCAAAAAATCTACAGGTGCATGCTTAGCTTAAAAATTACATCAAATTTAGTTCTGCCTTTCTCGCTTTTATTGTTTTAAATACCTAGTAATGGTAAAGGCATTTTAAAACGAAATTTAAATACGCTAAAACAATATATTTAGTAAAAGTAATATATTGTTGCATTAAATTAAGATATTGATACGAAAATAGAAATTACTAAAACTTAGGCTAAATATTAATGCAATTTTTAATTATTATACTTCGCTGTTTTTGAATATAATTATACAATCTAATTCGTAAATCTCTTTTCTACTCAATTTTTCTGCTTACTCACTCCTTCGCATTAACAATCTAAGGTAATAAACCTAAAATTCATTAAAATTAATTAGTTAAAATTTAGACACAAATAAATTTGCAACCAGATTATACTAAAATATCTCGTATTTTTTCTTAACAACATAGCACAGAATTAACTATTATTATTTAACACAGTGATTGTAAGAGGCGACAAAATCAGATATGACAAACGAAAGCATTAGAACGTACGTCTGAAGGACATATTTTCACTCATTAGAGTTATATTCCGTTTAGTGAAAGCCTACTCGCTAATTTTATTTATTTATTTGTTAAATAATTAATTTTATTTCATAATTTTATTTTATCTTCGCCAGTTGAGTTCTATCTAGTGCGCTTGCCAGCAGCCTGTAAGTTGAAGATTATATCCTGGACCCTTTATTTAGTAGAGGTCGAGATAAACAACTAGTATCAGTTAATATCGAAATGCTAGTTAATTGTTAATTGCTCGTGCTTTGTTCCAATTATTTGCAGAATATTTGAAATCCATTCGGTTAAAACTTCCGTAAATTTTATGGATGTCAAAAGTTGTAGTAGCGAAATCTTTATCAGAAGCGTTTATGGCATTTTTATGCAAACGTATTTGCAAACAAAAGTGTCACTTAAATCACAAATTCAATAGGGTTACTATTTCCCATCTAATTTATTTGTCCAATTTTGTTTCGTATTTGGGAACACTGGTAAAATAAAGTTTAAATTCACAGTTAAATTCATCTACTTAAAAATTTTGTAGCAAAATAAAATTTAAGCCTAATGCCGAATAGAAATTTTAAAATCAAAACAAAGTTGGACAAATAAATTATATAGGAAATAGTAAACCTATTGAATTTGTGATTTAAGCGAATCTTTTGTTTGCATATACGTTTGTATAAATTATATCCTGCCATCCAGGTTATTGATTTAGGATTTAGTCGGGTTTTGCGACGAGCTCTTATTATAGTCTGTGAGTTATTACATTTTGTCTCATTGGAATTCTTACAAGTAGAAGCAAACAAAATAAACTTCGTGAACTCAGTGTGATATTACATTAGTTTTACATTATTAGAGGTTCGAAGACAATTGCTTATGCAAAGATGACGATGAATCTAAACATTTACCTCAGTGAAAGACGTCATTAACGACTTTTAAAAATCACACATTTGGTGATATTCAAATTAAAATCATCTTAATTAACTTAAACATCTAGATGTTAACAATAAGAGCAAAATGCAAAGATAATTGGTAATTTTGTTGCAAAAATAAGTTAGGCTACAGTTTAAAGACAAATTAAATAGTTTTAAATTGAAATTATTGCAATTAAATTTTAATTGTGTAAATATTTTCTAAATAAAAGAAGTACAGTTACTAGGAAGATCCAAGAAAATATTCGCGAAATTCATTTGTAGCTAAGAAATAAGTAGAGGTGTAGCAAAGACTATGACTCCGAGATGTAATCTAGATTTTTGGTTAATGTGATGATCATTTATGAACACGGTAGCAGGTTAAATAAAAATATGTGCCTTGTATTTGTCTAAATGAAAATATCGCGGATCAGTGTGTGCGTGGTTCAAATCCTAGCCTCTTCCGTCACTGATATCGCTTTCGCGTGAGGAAACTGACGTTAATATTAGCTTTAGCTTTTTTTGCTTTAAAAAAGAAAGGCCGAGAGAGAGGGAGATAGAAGACCACAAAGAGCGACCGAGAGAGAGAGAGCGAGAGAAGGAGTCCGAGATAAAGAGATTGAGAAAGAGAGAGTGTGTGAGAGAGAGGGAGAGATAGGGAATAGGCACTGAAAGAGAGACCGAGAGAGGATGAGAGATTGAGAGACAGAGGGAGAGAGACAGAGAGGGAGAGAGAGAGTGTGTGTGAGATAGAGAGATTGAGAGAGTGTGAGAGACAGGTATACAGGGAGTAGACACTGAGAGAGAGAGAGAGAGAACTGAAGAGAACGAGAGAGATTGAGAGACCGAGAGAAACTGATAGAGAGAGAGACTGAAAGAGAGACTGAGAGAGAAACTGAGAGAGAGAGAGAGAGAAAGAGAAAGAAAAACTGAGAGAGAGAAAGACTGAGAGAGAGACTGAGAGAGACTGAGAGAGACTGAGAGAGACTGAGAGAGAGAGACTGATAGAGAGACTGAGAGAGAGACTGAGAGAGACTGCGAGAGAGACTGAGAGAGAAAGAGAAACTGAGAGAGACTGCGAGAGAGACTGAGAGAGAGAGAGAGACTGAGAGAGAGAGACTGAGAGAGAGCCTGAGAGAGAAAGAGAGATGCCAGCATTGATACCGTGCTCCACGTATATGAGATTACAGGATCTTCTTAGGTCGACCCGGGTCGCCTTGCTCTCTTTCAGTATTGAAGCTATTCCTCGTGGTCGAGGGGACGCCTTCTGCCATTTCTAATTTAATTGCAAACCGAATGTGGAAGAATTTGTATTGGCAAAAGATGCTCTGAAATAGGCGTGACTTTACATGATTACATTTTCTATAATGATGGAACAAATACACGTAACATTGTCCAGTTTGAAACTGAATGCCTAATAACAGCAATGTTGCTAAGGTTTGTTTCGAAGAGAGAGAGAGTGAGAGAGTGAGAGAGAGAGAGAGAGAGAGAAAGAACGCCGGGCTTGGAACGAGTATCATCTCATTATTGAGAGAGATAAGAGATTCTCTTAAAATATCTGTTAAACATTTTCATATTTATCTTCAGCTACAATGTGTGAAATCGTGCACATTCACATTATGGTTATTTCAATGCACTCAAAATATACAGTGACATACACAAAAGAGGCTGTCAAAGAGGTCACAAGTAACCTATCCAGTTGACCACCCCTCAGTCATGCAAATTGAAAAATAACTAGACAAACGGAATAAACATGCAATACAAGTAAAAGAAATAACAGTTGATAGAGTTTAAAGAGAAAGCAACAGGAATTTAAAAAGAGGATATTGCTTCTGCTAATACATCTGAGCTACAAGCTCAGATAAATTGAAGAAACTGTTGACAAAGATGCAGAATGGGCGTTTTCAAAATCTAGAAACAAATTTAAAAGAAGGTTTACTAGTCTGCGGCTCTCCAGTTAAGTTTCAAAAGCAAAATGTGATTTATTAATCTGAAATAAAAATAAAAATAAATTTTTCATATAGCCGAACTCAGAGGGCGTTTTAACATTTAGTACACAGTCACAAAACTGAGCCGGTGATGCTCTTTCTATTTGAACTACATTTGAAGTTATTGGATGATTTTGATTTAGGATTTTGAACTTAAAAGTTGAGTCAAGAATTTTAACAAGAAGCATCTGAACATCGAAATAGTTTTCAGTAGTCGTGTCTTCAATGGATCTTCGGGAGAAAGTCCTGAATGAAGACTTTCTGCAAACAATTAGTGAACCCATAAATCAATTAGCTCTTCTTCCACTATCCTAAGATGTGGGTGGCAGAACTTTATGACGAGGTACTGGAGGCTCATTCAGTATGGATCAGTGACGAATTAAAATATTTTAAACCTAAGGGAAGGAATGCATTCTTGCAGTTTTCAAAAACGTAAATTATAAAATAATAAATAATAAAAATAAAAGAAACGCATAAGAAAAAAAGATTTTCAAATCAAATTTAAAGCATCATCAAAGCGTTCATTACACTGTATTTCTAGTCAGGGCTTTCAGGAATCTAGAGCTAGTAGGGATACAGAGTTAGTAGGGATCTAGAGCTAGCAGGGATTTAGAGCTAGCAGGGATATAGAGGTAGCAGGGATCTAGAGCTCGCAGGGATCTAGAGTTAGTAGGAATATAGAGCTAGCAGGGATATAGTGTTCGTAGGGACCCCCTTGATGCAGAGATTTAATCATATCATTGTCAGAACATTTAATATGATAAACTAAATGAATACTCGTTTAGATTTAAAGCTGCGATTATAAATGATAACAGCTAATTCAAATAACAATTATTCATTAATAAATGAAAAGAAAATAATCTAAGAAAAATCTACCACATCGTTTACGAGATAATTCCGTTAAATTACTTGAGAAAGTATTTTCAAGCTAAAATTTTAGAGGACCTGAATGTAAATACATTGCGTAAAGCTTTATTTTAAAGCGTAAAATAGATCAAACTTACTGCTTTTGTAGCTTGCATACATGACTCTGATTCGGTTTCAAGTGACATATCCAAAAAGAATTTTTGCAAGTGTAATGAAGGGATAGTAATAATGAGGGTGAAGTCCCATAGTCCTCTGAATCCTGGACCGGCTTAGATGGGTTAGCGCAGGATCTTAAGGACGATGCGATTATTACATTACCTCCTCGGACTTGGAGAAATAATTGATGACAGTGCGGACCAGTTGTCTGCTAAATGTAGCATTAGATCAATTGAAGAGCCGCAAGCAGGCAAAGTCTCAACTTCTGCAACTTAAAATGGTCGAACAAATCGAAACAATGTAACAGTGAAAAGTCTCATAGTTAAATATTGGGCTCTCTGTAAGTAGATGAACTTGATGATCTTAGTAGCTAGATGAAGATGATCTACTATGGTGAAGAAGGAAGAAGATTTTCTTGATTTGGTTGGAGCCAGTGGCGATATCGGTAAGATACTGGACCGCGGTCAAGTAGGCACTATGTGCTGGGTTCAAATCCTGGGCTCGCCTGTCATTGACATCGCTTTCGAGCGAGGAAACTAATGTTAACAGTAGCTTTACCAGCTTTTACTACAGAGTATGAGAAATAGGTTAGACCTGAAAGTTCGCAGAGCAATGCATAAGTAGAGTGATCGAAGTTATCAAATATTCAATAAAATGCACAAATAATAATATAAATCAAACCATACTTTTCATTTTAGCATATTATCTGAAGTTTACATCCATCTTATGCTTACACAAACTTGGACATGTTACAGAGAAAATAAAAACGCTTAACTGTAGTTCAGAAATATCTTATTCATCCGAATTGATGAACGTTGACATGTGGTCTAAAAGTTCTTCAACGACATCTCGATTTAGTTTCCAAATTCTTGAATAGTGACAGTACAGGAACCCAAAACAAGCCAAGTTGATTGCATTTAAATATTAAACGCTAATTTAAATCAGCCAAAGTAAACGACCCAGGCTGAAAACACATCTGTTTCCAACATAGATTTATATATTAGCCTTGCATGACTGATGTTTGAACATCGGACCGGCACCGCTTAGGATCTCTTTTCTTTCTCTTCAGCTCATCTTTTTCAAGTCGATTGGGTAAATTGATTGTACTGACGTGTGATGGAGGGACCTCCCAGATATCCTCCTTCTACGAGGAAACGGACGTTAAACGTTAAATATTATTATTGCTATTAAAATAGATCGCTCCAAGACTGCCTTGTCGTACAACTTATCCAGTGTTTAGATGGAGTTCTCTCTAGTAATATATCAAATGGCAAGGCCCAGTAGTGCGTGCATGTTAGATTGCTCGTAATTCTACTCAAGCTCCCAGTAACATAGTCAGTAACATAGTCGGTAACATAGTCAGTAACATAGTCAGTAACATAGTCAGTAACATAGTCAGTAACTAGTCAGTAACATAGTCAGTAACATAGTTAGTAACATAGTCAGTAACATAGTCAGTAACATAGTTAGTAACATAGTCAGTAACATAGTCAGTAACATAGTCAGTAACATAGTCGGTAACATAGTCAGTAACATAGTCAGTAACATAGTCAGTAACATGGTTAGTAACACAGTCAGTAACATAGTCGGTAACATAGTCGGTAACATAGTCAGTAACATAGTGAGTAACATAGCCATTAACATAGTCAGAACATAGTCAATAATATAGTCAGTAACATAGTCAGTACTGTAGTTAGTAAGATAGTCAGTTAAATAGTCAGTAATATAGTCAGCAAAATAGTCAGTAACATTGTCAGTGTCATGTGTCCAATTGTGAATCAGCAGTTGCAGGGTTTAAACCTAGCCATCGCTCCTACCTTTGTAAGCCTTAGAGACTGGGCATTGTTGACAATATAGCTTCTAAGGTGGTTTTCAGTGCCTTTGTCTGATACCGATTAGTGGTCTAGAGTAAAATTCCCTGAAAGAAGCTAGCAGCTATAGAAATATTTGCGTACTAATTGAGTGCCAGCAAATCACTACACAGAGAACACAGAGAACTAACTGGAGTGGTCCACGGCTGAAATGTTTGCTCGACAATTTAACGGATGAATTTATTTTATAGTAATGATATCTCCAGAGCTTATCTTTCTCGAGTGCCTGTTCACAGAATCATAATGCTATTATTAACAAAAGAACATTTATATGTGACCTACCCCTTAACTTCTTCAGCATCAGCTTTACGTTTTTCTTAATGATAATAAAGATTAAATGTTCGTTTCTTTATAAAAAGTTCATGTTACAGAAAAACGTTCTGCTTCGAAGAGTATAATGTACTAATTTCTTTCGCATATGTATGTATGTACGTATGTATATATGCATGATAATAATAATAATAACAATAACACACATTATAGTGAAATGATCAACTATGTTGATATCTATCACTTTTAATACCACATATTATATCCGTGAGGCAATTTAGTCCATTTTCCGTGTAGCCAGTCCGACATTTTACTCTCAGTGAATGTCCGACATATTACTCTCAGATCAGCGCCGCTGGGATTCGAACCCACGAGAGTTCAATTCACCTCAGAGTCTGTCATTTAAAACTTCATGACGTTATATACACCCTTAACCATTGCGCTATTGAGACATTCATGTATGCATGTATGTATGTATATGCATGTATACATGTATATGTATTTATGTATATTTGTATGTATGTACATACAGTATGTATGTACCTACAGAATGTACGTATATACATACAGTATGTACGTACATACATACAGTATGTATGTATGTAAGTATGCATTTATGTGTGAATGTATGTGGGCCTAAGTTCCAATGTATATTTCATGCATGCGTGCAAAATGGCTTGCTTATAAAAATACCGAAATTTAAAAAAATTAAACTTGATTTCTCAGAAAGACAACACGAAGTTCCATTGCACGCTCTCCTCTAATCCATCATTCGGCAACGATATATTCTTTGTCTATTATTCAATTTTTAAAGCGGCTGTCATTTCAAATTCTAATATCTATGAAATGCAGATTGATCTGAGCTACTGACTTAACTGCACTCATGTGATTTATTACAACTCTGCAATATTTCCTGAGTTCTACTGAGTCGTTTTGTGGCCGGTACATGCTCTGAGGACTGAGCCAATCCTTATCAGAGACTTAAAATCTGAACAATAGGAAAATAAAATATTCGCAGAATTAATAATTGAACTATGGCAAGAGTAAAGTATCTTTACAGCACACCAACCCAGTATAAAGACTGTGCCCTAAATAAACTGTGTATTAAACTATAGTGAAATGATTGTTAGACAGCTAGCCATTACTCCATGTTGCCAGTCCTGTGAATGTCCGAGATTTTACTTTCTGATCTGATCTACAGGGAATTGATCTCAGGATTTATGCAAAAGCCATTAAACATATCGTTACCGAAAGCATTTACACACTGAGCTATTTTAAGACATTATTTAGATAATGTCAAAGTATAAAGTTTGCCCATGAATAAATAATTCAATGCATTCGCAGGATTCAAGAATATTCAATATTCGATATTCGATTTCATTATTATGCATATCTTTTATTCGTCAATTAGACAGCTAAACATTATTTTGCACACCCAAAAGTGTAATAGACAGGTTAACGAACTTCTGAAATTTTGAAAAGACTTCTTATGGAATTAGACTTTTTACGGGTCTTGAGACTGACAGTTTGAATTTTCTTCTTGAACTAGTGTTTCGGATATTGGATTTACAAGTTAGATGTTTATATTAACATTTTTTCATCTTCTAGACTTTAATCCACAGTGCTCCATGTTGTTATGGATGGCAGCAGCACTGTATTGTTGAGATTGTATTAATTTATTGTTATTGCATTGTTTAATTTCACATAACTTAATCAGAAGTAACTCCGTGAGTTACGGTAAAGAGTAGCATAGCAAGTCCAAGTGCTCAGATATCGGTGGAAGTTATTTCCAACTGCCTGCACCCAGGAAGCACAATTTCATTTTCGGAACTTGATGAACACTTGAGCAATTTTTCGTTTCTGAATTGTATCGTATTTTTATAAAAAATTTACCATTGTCTATTAAATCAAGAAATTGCTAAATGAATTACGGAAAATTGATAGTAGGTTTCAGGACCGATATTATAGTAAAGTTTTGAACTGATTATCACAATATACAATTACTGATACGAAGCTCTCTACCATACTGAAATTTATAGCCCTATTATTATTGGTAATTTTTATTTCACCAATCGATTGGTAATTGGTTAGCAATTAGCAGTTAAACAGTTAGGAACAGAGCACTTCTGCGACGACAATTTAGTTACAAGCTTCTTTCCACGTCCCAGAATGAGACACATTTTCAGAAATAATATTTCTTGAATAAAATGCATGCACTATTGGAGTGTTTTAAGTAACTGAAAGCTATTGCTCCGATTATAATTCAGTTGAAATTCGGAGCATATGATATCTAATTCCAGCCGTGACATTGTAATTAGACATACGAATCATTTTACATAGAAATCAAGACTTGTGATAAAGGAGTATACATTCTCAGAGAGAATTTAACAGAAATGAACATCGCAAACCATTTTGATCAATATTACATTGAAGTTCGTTCTTAATCGATTTTCTTCGATAAATACTAGAAATTTTGTCTATAGTAATTACATATTCTTGAAAGAGAAAATGATGCAGAGCTACAGCTATAGTTTTGCTGGTTGATAGGATTTAATTTTATAATTTAAAAGTTAAAGTTCAAGGTTAGAGCCAAATTTGATGTAGCTTCCTGCTCAATGGCATTAACTGGGATATCACAGGAATTGAACCCTGCGCCAACTGATTCACTTTCGGACAACTTGCCAAAATGTCATTGGTTCAGTCCATTTACTAATTGTGCTAAAATATAAACTACAATAAATATTTAATTTTATTTATTTAAGCTGGAAATTCGTCAGCAAAAAATGAGAATAATAATAATACATATTAATAATATTTGCGCTATACTGCATATAATGTTTCAGAGAGTTCTCAGTTTTTCTCTATTACTTGTACTTAGTAATAGTTGTTCACTATTACTAAGTGAGCTGTGTCCTATTCTAGTGTTATATCTGGGACACTGATGAATAGACCAACCGTTAACTGCACGAGTCATCAGATGCGATTAAGTAAGAAGTGAGGAAGGCAACGGGAAAGCACCTCAAAATCTATAGTTTTTCCATGCTAAAGACTACATAAAATATGAATTATGCATTGTCTTTTGTGAACTGATTAACTTTTTAATCTATAGAGTGCTCTTGATATTGGGACCTGCCACTTGGCAGGACACTAGAGAGAGATATTCTGTTGACAAAACGAAATTGTTTAGTGTTCGCAAACGCTCTTACACGCTCATAAAGGACTCACTTGCAGGCCAGTCCCATAACGCTTCCCATCTCAACAGTAGGGCACTCTCTGAACATTTATTTGCTCTCTTCCCTGCTCCTCTCCTTTATTACTCTTCCACCGTATAACGATCTCGTTTATGTCACAGTCAAAGACTCGATCATCGTGGTCGCTTTCCACTCTATCAGCATTTCTTTCTTTTCTTCACTCTCAATATTTATCTTCTTTACCAGGCTTCTCATTCCCTCTCCCTCTTTCTCTCTCTCTCTCTCTCTTTCTTTCCATCTGTCTCTTTATCTCTCTCTCTCATAACTGCACATTGGGTTAGGAAACAAAGATGCTTATTTTAAGGCCCATTTCCTCCATCCTCTGCATGGTTATTAGTAATCGTTGCCTTTGTGTGGTGCATTATTTACAGCCGGCGCGGATTTAAGAATAACCTTCCATGACCCTGGGATTTTTTCCTTCCTAAGCTGTCAACACTCGGTCTTCCAAGGTGGTCACCCACAAAGTACTAACCGAGGTTGATTTAGCTTAATGTCGATAATTGAAGCGTAACTAAACCAGTTGCGCTTAATTCCGCCATCTTTCTCACTCATCTTCCTCATCAATGTACTTTCTTTTTGTCTCTCCATGATATTATTTCTTTTCGGCCTCAAGTAGTATTGTCCGTCAATGTGTTAACCTCTCTTATCCCATTGTTCCAGAAGTGGAACATAAATTTGATAATTTTTGGAGGACCCATAATGCCCAAATCTATAAAAATTTCAATTTTGCAATAAAGAAGAATAAAAAAACATAGATAGTTAGTTGCCTTTTTTACTTTTCAGGTTAACGCTCCTAAGGGCTTTCAAAAGTGTTGTCTTTTAAAATTTCGGTAATTTTCAAGAAGGCGGTTCCTTTTTACTTTTAATTTTTATCGGTGATGTTTAATATGCCTATATCTGAAAATAATCAATTATAATATGCTATTGTCAAGGGCCAGCAACATAAATATAATAAAAAGTTTAAATTCACCGATATAGGCCAAGATTTAAATTCATGTTCCATAACTGAACAATGGGATGATCTGATTAATGAATAATAAACTATGGCATACTACTTTTAAATTGATACTAGTGATATTGAAGGGGGCCAGTATGAGTAAGTTTTCGCTTTTTGCTTCGAATATAATGTAAATACAATATTGGAAGTTATGACAGGAGATATGTCTCCAGACAGAACCGAAGAATCCACCACTGAAACCGTGGCCACGAGTTCAAACTCGTCAAAAGTCGGCCAACGCAAGAGAACCAAAATCACTAAACAAGGCCCTGCAATAGTTCCCTCTCAGTCTTGGAGTTAACGGATAAATGCAATTCAGGGTAGTCCTCATGTTTCTTTAGCTGATTCATGTCCAGAGCTTTCCATAAAAAATAAAGACATGACTGAAGCACAGCCGAGGACTGAGGACTTGGTCTGTCCACTCTTTATACTCTGTCCACTTTAGCTAAAACCTTGTCACGAAATAGATTTCATGAGCTCAAGAAGTATTGCCATTTTTTGGTTGACAAGCAGTCACTATCAGGGTCAAGGTAGCAAAATTACAACCACTGCATGATTAACTGAATAAATCCATTATGCAGTTTGGAATATTTGATGAACTTCTAAGCATCGATGAGTCCATGGTGCCCTATTATGGCCAACATGGAGCTAAAATGTTTATCAAAGAAAAGCCCATCAGATTTGGGTACAAGATATGGATGCTGTGCTCAGCTGACGGTTACCCTTATCAGTCGTCGAAACACTGTGGTGCAGCGGATAGACCTCAGAATGTTGGACTTGGAGTGCATGTAGTCCTAAATTTTGTAAACTGCATTGAAAACTCAAAACTCAACATAAATTGTTTTTCGATAATTTAGTTGCATCTCATGTTCTGTTGTGTAAACTAAGAACATTAGGCCTACGGTCCAGTGGAAGAGTAAGGGATGGCAGATTGGGAGGTGCTGTTCTATCAAGCAAGAAAGATATCGCTAGGCACGAAAGAGGAACGAAAGGCAGGAACGAAAGGCACGAAAGAGGAACGAAAGGCAGGAAAGAGGAACGAAAGAGAAACAATCGAGTACAACTGTGATGGAAGTGTTTGTAGTGTGCGCTGGAGTGATAACAATCTTGTAACATGTGCTAGCAACTTCGATTATGTCTTACCAGAGATGAAGGTGCTAAGGCGTGTAAAGGATAAAGGAGACAAGGTACATGTGATCCAGCCAAATATGATTGTAAACTAGATCACGGGCATGGGTGGAGTAGATCTGATGGACGTTAGCTATCAGCTTACCGACCAAGTTCAACGTAATAAACAGTTAATTAACTTATTAAAACTATACAGTTCCTTCTACAACGATAGACGCCCTGATGAAAAGTTCAATTAAACAGGAACATTTTGATTTTAATTTCCTTTGTTAACTAGGATCGGCCAATTAGCCTTATTATCCCATTGTTCCACTTGTGGAACATGCCAATATCTCTGACATTTTAAAAGATACATTTAAACATTTTTCTAGTTGTGTACAATGGACTATAATGAGTTAATGTTGCAAAATTTAAAGAGTTTCGTGCATCTCTTCATGGTCTGGGATATAAAGGATTAATGAATATAAGTCATACAGTAATAATTTATACAGCATAATTTATTAATTCACACAGCATAATTTATTAATTCATACAGCATAATTTATTTCTTGATTTTCGATCAAAAACATATCAGCGACGGGTAGGTTAGAAATTTGAATACATTGTCTAACTCAGTCCGTTTAGGTGTTTATCAAATATGCATCCCTGGTTTGGATTCAACTGCTCATATACTAATGAAAATGTCTAGATGTCTAACCGATGTACCGCACAACCGCAATGAACTCTGCCTATGACTAGAAAGCGAGTGGACGTTCAGCAGAAACTATTAAGAATTAAGCATCACGTCTTCGTCGTCCCGTTATCATACAATAATCCAGCATCGACTCCGGGACTACAAACGGAATAATACGGAACAGACAACGTCGGAATGTTATAGAATACAGCCACGCACGGACTATGATATTTCGAACTGACCATTCAAGATCGCTGTCTGATATCAGACGATCCAATCCGGACTCGGCGGATCTTTTCGTCGTTAAGTAAAGTGAAAATCCAGCGGAGATAGAAATAAAAGCGACCACAAATCAATTGAGAACTGTACGATATTGCAGTGAATGTGAACAGACGGAGGAAATATCAGATATCTCCTGACAACAGTATTATAATATCTGTATTCCACTAGAGACCGACAGAATTACAGCATCGGTATATTTGAAGTAGAGATATGCGATTTATTCTGTTCGAATTTGAAATTACGCCTGTGCGCTAATTAATCTATTAATTAATCAATTTAGTCTTCGCGCAGTCAGATTAGATTATGCTTCAGGATTTAGCGAGAAAATACAATAAAATTAATGTCTCACTCAAATATAACGAAACTAACTGCGTATTATATTATGATTTACCCACTTGCGAACACTGCATGCTATGTAGGCCTAACGATAGCTACTGTACGTGACTTTTTGAAATAATTATATCCATGTGCAATTTACTGCCAACTCTATTAATTTCATATGAATCGTTATTTTCCATATGATTAAATGTAATTTTTGTACCGTGAACGGTTTTTAATTTACTTCTAGTCTTTCTGTGTATACGCAGAGTCTTTGGACCTGTAGGTCCATTAGAAAGCCAAATGCTCCAAGTAGGTAAAGAAATTGTAATTTTATGAGTCACAATATTTTTTGAAGACGATAAAGAGTAAAGAGGCTCAGATGGAGGGGGCGAATCCCTTCAGACATGACAGAAAGAGGCGCTGTTATGAACTCATAATTCCAGTGTCTGTCTATCATTAATTTCTCTTCTGCTATCAGTGGTAATAGTTCCAGCTAGAGCTGTGTGATAGAAGTGGGGCACTTGTATCAAGTTGATTTAGAAGTCCCAAGCAGGAGTGATTATAATCTTGAGATGATTAAGCGAACAAACAATTCAGACTAAATAATGAAGGCAGAGAGCCTCGGCATAAATCCAAGCTTTCAGTTAGAGCAGTTTATTCATGAAAGGCTTTAGTGCAAAAAACTAATGATGATATGTTTACACATAGACGAGCCATAGATAACGACTAGACTCGAGTGATACCGTCGTACATGACGGCATCGAGCGCATTAGACGCTGCAGCCTATTCTCAACTAACACAGCGCAGTCCATATTATTCTCTATGATGATAAAATCAACAGCTCAGTAATTGATTCTCTACTTGTTCGTATTCTACGGGGTAAATACCAATATAAATGTCAATTAAAAGAATATTTTATAATTTGTCCTGTATCTATTATTATGTTCAATGCATTGTTTCGAACCAAACGACTAGCAGCTGTACAGTCGTCACGTGAACGGTGACGTCATGACTTTTATGCAAGATTTTTGCAAGTCATACGAGAACTAAGTTCAGCATAATCCCTTCAGTAGTCTGTAGATCAAGGAAGGGAAGAACGTAACAGCGGAAACTAAATATAATACTTACGACCACGGGCGAATGTTGACCTACATATTCGCCTTTGGCGGGGGGGGGTGGTCACAATCAAACCATTGTATCAATGAGGAGAGAGTACTGATGTTTCAGAACAGACATTTCTGATTTAACCATAGAATCAAACTCAATAAATCCCTACATTGCTTTCCATAGAAAACACATACAAAATACAGTGTGTGAGATCTGAAGTATTGTCATGTGAATGTGAGAACTGATATAAACTTAAATAAAACAAATGAGAAGACTTATCACCACATTTATAGGTGGAACCTTCACAAAAGAATCATATTTATTTCTGCGAAAATGAAATACCTTGTTTGTTAATTTCTTAATTTAATTCAGATATGAGAAACCATACGTAATTTAAATATTAGTGTAACAGAAAACTGAAGTAGTACAACTAAAACAGGAAAAATAGATAAATTGGAAAAATAAAAAATAGATCAATTCAATTAAGTCAAGGTCCGAAAAAAAATTCTTTTAAGCTGCATAGAAATGAAATTTTAATCAATTTTAATTTTCTATGTTCAATTGCGTATAATAACATTTGTACTTGCAACACATAATTTGAGTACTTGTTTTTATCGAAAATTTGGTACGTGATGTATTTAAGAGGTTGATCAGAAGGCCATTGTGGTCAGCGAACCATGTTCCGAGACCATAGATCTTATACTCTACTATCGTCCTCCACTCTCTCTCTCTCTCTCTCTCTCTCTCTCTCTCTCTCTCTCTATCTATCTATCTATCTCCCTCTCTCTGCTCAATAGTTTACAAGATGCCCCATTATATCACAGTACAGTATGATACATTATGAATTACTTTCTTGTATGAATTCATTCTATACACTCCTAGTTTATATTTTAATTTGAATTGAGACATAGTTCTCGATTTTGCTATATTTTGATAAACTTTAACTCAAGATATTTAGGTTATTTTTGTATTTCGATATTGTTCATTGTAGTTTATATTCGCTTCTATTTTCATAGCTTCCTAGTGATGGTTCAATACGATAGAGTTGGTGACTCCTCAATTTTACTAATTAATTTCCCGGCTCAAATAACCTGTTATGAGCCCATGTCGTCGTTAGATGAAGTAAAGGACGTTGAAAGTTAACTAAATTTTATATTTGAATTGGTTTTGCCTATACTCATTGTTATCTGTTTCTTTCATTCATTTATGCTCATTAGCCGATGCCTTCCATCATATGAACAGATTTCAATATTTAGAACTGACTGAAATATTCTGTTTTGCTTTTTTCTTAGAAAACGAACGTTATATTAGCAGTCTTATTGCGATGCCTTAGGGCCTACTACAGAGATGGTCTCAAGCTTTAAATAAAAATTTAAAAGCATAAATCTAGCGATCGGTGTGAAAAATTTAAATTCATTTTTGGAATTTCATTTGAGAAATTGACATATACAGGCCGACATAAAAATGTGATAATTTAAATTTGTAATTACTCTTTTCGTAATAAGTGTCCATCACTCACTATGTTATCAGGCCGTAAATAAATCAGTAGTGAATCTAATGCAGTAACATTAAGTTCAGGCCACTCTAGCTCTGCTTCTCAGAATATGACTCCGTGAGAGGAATACGTTATAGGGCGGCTTGCACCAGTCTATCGTACTCCATCTTGAAATTGAATATTTATGAATATTGTATCTATATTTGTGAATATTGTCTATATTTATGAATATTGTATCTAGATATTTATAGCAATTTATACTAATTATATATACACGTAAATATATACAGTATATATATATATATATGTGCATGTATATACAAGTATATATACATGTATGTAGGCCTATAGGCCTATTTATCATATATCATATCATGGGAAGATACTGTGAGGGTGTTTGCAACAGACTGAAAAGAATGGAGGAATGTTGCCTCCTTATGTTCTCTTAAGAACGCAAGGAATTGACGATGATATATATATATATATATATATATATATATATATATATACATGTATATATACATGTATGTATATATATACATGTATGTATAAAATGCACAATATATGAAATTTGCAGTCATATAAAATTTTGTTTCAAATTCTATTTCGCGGTCTTTAGAATCTTTGCTACATTATTCATGTGCGTGATGACAAATAATAAGAACAATAGATCACCTCATGCTGTACTCATTTGTTGTTGTAACAAATCAACACATTGCCAGTGAATTGGCAATGACTAGCAAAATATAAATGAAACAATGAAGCTGTATATTAGTAATAAACACTATAGAAATAAAATATAAACTTACATTAATAATACTATTATATTAGTAATTTTATTATATATTATTACTTAAATAAGTTTGAAATTGTGTTTATTAAGGTATGGTAGTTGTGGTTTCATACTTTTTGAATAGGTCTTCAACAAGCTTCTTCTGCTTCCAGACCCAATCTACTATCCAATCTACTATCCAATCTACTATCTACTCTACTACCGTGTAATGTTATATACCCGTATCATTCAATGAAAATTGACTTGATTTAAGCAATTGATATCATCATGGTCTATTTACGACACATTTTTTCTCAGACAGTTTGCATCTTCACGAGCAGGATTGAATTCTTATTTAAATATGCAGCACAATTTCTTCCGCAGCAGGAGTTTAATGTCACCCGGACACATGTGTCACCACATCGGGGCTTCCCATAACCTGCGCTCCTTAAGCTCATTCACCTGACGCCAAAATTTCTCTTTCAACTCAACTCGTTGAAACTTGAAATATCCAAAAGTTGTTTAAAAGTTCGACGCCAGTTCTCGAATAAATGTCAGTGACGCACGAGAGCCTCGATTTTGTGCTGAATGGTGTCATGGATTTGTTTTGTGCTCTATGTTGTCATGGACAGCATTAGCACTCTAATTGTATTGCTGTTTTTGTTATTTATTAATCTCACACCTAATTAACTTCAAATTTGAATTATGTAATCCCTTGCTTCTTTTATTTATTTTTGTTTTAATTTTAATTTTTTTTAAATTTATTTAATCAGCCGCGCATGGATGTAGAGCATCTGATCATATTACATTGATTCTGCTAAAACCTTTGTGCTTGCTAGTCACTGATGGGCATTTGAGTGATGATGTCGTCACCAACTACGAAAATTCGAAACAGTTTTCATTGTGTGACTGTCGGTAAAGCACTCGACCGCGGATCAGTATGTGCGGGGTTCATATCCTTGGCTCGCCCGTCACTGACATCGCTCTCGGGTGACGAAACTGACGTTAACCTTACCTTTTTTTAGAAATGTTTTTCTATCATTTAATACCGTGACGAAACGATGCACTAGCAATTCAAAAAATTTCCAATGATTACACCGACCAGTAATTTCACAAATTACACAAATTACACAAATTACACAAATTACACAAATTACACAAATTACACAAATTACACAAATTACACAAATTACACAAATTACATCACGTCATAAATGAAAATTGATTACACAAAGAAGCAACGCTAAGTGAAACCCCACATATATGTGTAACTATACATTCAGCGGCGTCTTTAAATTGAAGTGAAGAATGTATGAGAAATTCGTTGATGAATTGCACAGCTGAATGTCAACAGAGAAGATACCGTCATTGCTCTTCTGGACTCTATAGGATTTCCAATTAGTGTGGGATTATAATCTGAAAGCTGTCTGAATTTAGAAATACTTCTCGACGATGAATAAAATAACAATTATAGTAGCGGATTAGTTTAGATTTTAGTTCTGTCAGTCAGTAGTCAAATCTGTAAATTTGAAATTGTTTACAAATATTACATTAGTTTGATTAAAAATCAAATAAATTTTAAACTTAATTCGATGTAATTTTATTTAGTTTAACTTTGCTTTTGTTGTTCTACATGTAAATCAATTATAATAGTAAATAATGGTTTGACACCTAACAGTCTAAGACATGAGTCTAACTATTTAGCTTTCCGTCCGTGGTGTAAAAACATTGTTGTGGTCGCGTAGTTTTTCTACATGAAAGTACTATACACGAATGTATGGTTATTATGAGTATTTTGTATTATGAAGTCTGGAATGAGTGTTGCTGGATAGCGTAAAGTTCCGCTTATTTGTAGAAATTTGTACTAGTTTAGATATTAATTTAAATGTAATTGTTATTCAGCTCATGATTACAATTGAACTCTTCCTGTAAAGTAGTCTCGAAGACCGAGTTCGTAGATGACACTGCTATATAAGTTTTCGTTGTTAATAATAATAATAATAATAATAAAAAAGATGAGTAGACGAATAGATTTGATTCGTACAGAAGCGGACCAAGAAGTTATTGTCCGGTAAAAATAAATACATACATTAAATAAATAAAGGTTTAAACGTCCGTTTCCTCATACAAGGATAATGTCAGGGTATGTGATATGTATATATGTGCAATGCATGACCTGCCATATCCTATGCAGGATTTTGTTTGTAGAATATACATGTATGTGTAGGAATTTAATAAGGTGTTGTATGCACTTATGCGTCAGTGAAAAATGAATTTTTTACGTTACATTTGACACGGAAGAAAGAAGTTAACGGAAAAAGCTTTTGACTTTAAAAGTTGTATATAGGATTTTGTTTATAGAAATTGAAATTGCTGATAATTCCCAAAACATTTAGCTCTAAAGGGCTTCTGCTGCTTGCATAGAAAATCTATTGAACAAATCGAAAAATTACATAATTCTTCAAGAAGACAAACAATTATTATGTAAATCAATCATTGAATCAGATCCATTTCATCATTGAGACTTAGTATATTGGCTGAGTAATCAGATTTAACGCATGACTCTTCCATACTGTCCTTCAATTATCATCTAATACATGTCAGTACGAGGCACTAATTAGACAAAGTTATTCCTTCAGTGGTTTGCATGCAATACACGAAGACTATAATCTTCCTATCATAAAACTACTATCACAATCTATCAATCAAACGACGCGAGCGAATCAGTAAAGCCTTGAATTTATTCGACCTTTTAAAAGTGGCTCTTAAAGTGGGTGGTATCGCCCCAAAATGCGAGCCTTAGATTTTGGCGGAGGGCATGAAACATTTAAAAGGTGCTGAGATAACAAAAGGAGCCTTGTATCCTAAGTTGAGAAATATTTATGTTCGCGTGCATCAATATAACTTAGAAAATTAATATTGCAATATATGCCGAAAACAACAAATCACAATAAACTTAAAAACAGACCTTCTATTGATTTTTACTCAGAGCCTTAGAGATTAATTTCTAAAACAGAACTGAACTCTGAATAAACATAACTTGAATATTCGACAAATACTGTAACACATAAATACAATTCTTCGTTTCATATTTGCAATTAGATGAAAAATAATCTCCAGCATTGATGAAATCCATCGCCAGATACAGACATCTGAGTCTTCCAAGATTATATTTAGTTGGTAAGTCAGTGTTAGTGTTATGCGACACGGATTTCTAAGAGAATAAAGATAAAAGCTGGTAAAGCTAATTTTAACGTCAATTTTCCAACTCGAAGCGATGTCAGTGACGGGAGAGCCCAGGATTTGAACTCCAACAATACACAAGGATGTCAAATTTTCCGATGGAACAAGTAATATTAATACTGTCCGTATTAAATATTCAGTAGGCCTATCAGTAATATTTGAAATTAATTTTAAGGAATACAATTTTGATAATTTAAAATATAGGCATACAAAACATCAAATTAAATTGGAGATATTCAGCTATTGACTGCTAAAGTCACAATGCTGGAATAAATACTGAAGTAATTTAAGGAATTTATTGGTTATAGTTTATTCAAAATTGTACCTCAAATGTTTTATATAGGTATAGGTATATGTTTTATATTTTTATAAATGCTTTCGATGCTTATATCCCCCATCCGTTTCTACTCCAAACCCGGCGGAGAACAAATGGTCCAGAAAAATTTCAAAACTCCAAGGAGGCGTCTTATTTCTGTTGACATTCATGTCAAATACCGGAATTATCCAGACGCACCGGATCAAAGTGTTTTCCATTTCAGACGACTTCAATAAGTCAATGTCGACCTGACTGCATGAAAGCAAATGTAGCATGGTATCAGTCAAATAAATTAATCAGTCAATCAAATAATTGGATGATGATTGAAGTAAACATGAAATTAGTGAATCGAGAAAGTTATGTAAACAAAACGGCACACTGGGTCAGGAAGCGCAGATGTTTATATTTGTAGCTGCAACATTTTCAACGTTCATTTAATTTCACAGGGTCAAACTAAAAAAATATACAATCTATAAATAATACGGGTATAACTAAATACAATGACATTTAGCAGTGTTTCAATAAAGGAGTCAATTATTCAAAAAGTGACAAATTAAATCCAATAGTTGATAATAATTTAGGCTACTAGTCGTTTCACTATAAATTCAATAATCTAAAAACATATTTAGAATAGCGGCCCTAATACATTTAACTAAATAATATTAGTTAAAATGAATAGAATTTTTGAAAAGCAAATATACAGGAATGCGCATTAAAATGTGTTATAGAATTAGTGTTAGAAATTGTCTAATCAATCAATCAATAAATAAAACTTTTAACATTTTTATCAATTAAAAGGGTTAGTTTTAGTGAAATAGGTTGAAGAGAAGCTTGCGAATGTGCAGAAGGGGTCGGCAGATAAATACCGGAATACACAGGAGATATCAGAAGTCGGTTAAAGAAGGATGGATTTATAAAAACCTCTCGAGTGGTTGCACTCCATGCTTGTGAAAGCTTGTCCATGCATGGGCATTTGACCGAAACGCTTATAGCCTAGTCTGAGTTTGTCGATTAAATTTAAGAAGGCGGTGAAACCAGATTCATGTGATTTATTTTACAGGAGTTACATGTAAAATAAGGAAGTAACTAGTGTTTGGTACAATTTCAGCATACAGTTTAGTTATTTGATTTATTTAATTATAATTGCGAATAATTTTTAGCGCAATATATTATCGATTAAAACATTCTAAAATTTAAATTATTTTAATTGGCCGCTATTCTAATTTTAATATATTATCGACATATCTTCGTGTTATTTTTAAAACCTTCAGTTTAGATTAAAATTGATATAGCCTTTTATGTTTCTTCAATTCGAATGTAGGTCGTCAATACAACTATTTCATAGATGATAACATTTTTGTTAACTGGAATCTGAAGACTACTTCGTCATTTATTAATTAAGGTTAATTAATCAAAGCTAGACAAGCATTAATAAAGTTGTTATAGTTTGATTAGCGTTTGATTGGATCATTCATAGCCTATCCAATCGATTGAACAGCTGCTGAGACGCGAGTCAATCCGGTTAGAATACCTTGCGCAGGTTTGACCAGTGGGAGGGTTGAAAATTATGCGGAAAGAAATTGTCGACTACAGTAACAGTGTCAGGTCGTAGAGAAGTCCTGATCAGTCTTTTAGCTGCCGCTGCTGCAGAATAGAGCTAGCGTCATAGCATCATAGAATTACCGTCATAACGTCATAGCGTCATAGCGTCATAGTGTCATAGTGTCATAGAACTAGAGTCATAGTGTCATAGAGCTAGCGTCATGGCGTCATAGAGCCAGTGTCATAATGTCATAGCGTCATGGCGTCATAGTGTCATAATGTCATAGAGTCATAGAGATAGCGTCATAACGTCATAGTGTTATAGCATCATAGAGCTAGCGTCATAACGTCATAGTGTCATAGCGTCATGGAGCTAGCGTCATAGTGTCATAGTGTCATTACGTTATAGCGTCACAGAGCTAGCGTCATAACATCATAATGTCATAGAGCTAGTGTCATAACGTCATAGAGCTAGCATCATAGCGTCATAGAGCTACTGTAATAACGTCATAGAGCTAGCGTCATAACGTCATAGAGCTAGCGTCATAACGTCATGGAGCTAGCGCCATAACGTCATTGAGCTAGAGTCATAACGTCATAGTGTCATAGAGCTAGAGTCATAAAGTCATAGAGCTAGAGCCATAGCGACATTGAGCTAGCGTCATAACTTCATAGTGTCATTACGTTATAGCGTCAAAGAGCTGGCGCCATAACAATATAGCGTCATGGCGTTATAGAGCTAACGCCATAGTGTCATAGAGTCATAGTGTCATAGAGTCATAATGTCATAGAGCTAGCGTCATAAGATCATAGAGCTAGCGTCATAACGTCATAGAGCTAGCGTCATAACGTCATAGAGCTAGCGTCATAGCGTCATAACGCCATAGAGCTAGCGTCATAGCGTCATAACGTCATAGAGCTAGCGCCATAACGTCATAGCGTCATAGAGCTAGGGTCGATGGCTGTAGTGACAGCTTAGCGTAGTAGGGAAGGTGGGCGACTGTGAATCTAGAGACTCAGGTTCAAACTCTGAAATGTTGATAAATGTTTGTTTGCTTAATTAGACGAAGGTAATAGTTGCTAATTAATGAACAAAGAAATCACAAGAAGCTATTTGAAATACAGCTTTGCTAATCAAACATTTGAATCAATAAAGATGAACTAAAACTACTTCAAAATAATTCCAGTTTGTGTGAACTCTGCAAGGAGTCTATACATTTGTACTAAGTAATGTATTAAATATATCTAAGCGCAAGTCTATGATTACAAAAATCGAATTTTAAAGACAAGTTATTAAAATTATAGTTTGAAGGGCTTATATCTACGGCCAATCTCGCTGGTACGGAATGTTCAAGTGTAATAAATTGAACAATATTTTTAAAACTAAAAATGGTGAAATAGATGGCTTTCTCGGCCTGAATAATTTTTCAATTTCTGAAGAAATTGCTGGCAGTTATTTAAAATTCGGAGTCGGTAAATTAATACATACAACGAAGCTTTAAATAAATCATCTCGTACAACATTTGGCCTGACTATTCTGCTCCTCAGATATCTGATATATTCTTATTTTGATTATAACTAATAAATAAGAATAAGTGTTATTATTAAGGGGTTAAAATACAAAGAGCAATAATAATAAAAATTGACCTAATAATAATAATAATATTAATAATAATAATAATAATAGTAATAATAATAATACTAATAATAATAACAATAATAATAATAACAATAATAATAATAATAATATTTCCTCTACACTCTGGGGGCCTCCCAGAGTGTAGAGGAATTATTTTAATCGCTTCTTTTTAAGCTTTTAATTAAATAAAGTCTCTTTTATGTTATTTTTTAGCCCAGGGCCCTTTACAGCCCACGGCATTAAAACTAATAATAATAATAATAATAATAATGATAATAATAATAACAATAAATATAACAAATATAATAATAATAATTCGGTTATGCAGCTGCTGCTGCGTATAAATGTTGTCTTTCTAACCACAACGTTGAATAGAGGATAGAATCTCTGCAGCTCTTGCTAGTGAAACAACTGTTAGCACCCACCTAGATATGATAGCTGCTGCAGATACATGTAGTATCTATTTCACTAAACATTTTCATTTAGCAGCTGTCTATTTCTCACATACTGACTACAGCAGTTGCAGCTTTAAGTGTTTCTATTTTCTAGATTTGTCTCTAAATCTTCTACAAAGACTGCTACGGCGTGCATATGTAAATATGAGAAAAAATGGTGAACTTGATGGCTTTCTTAGTTCAATTAATTGTTCATTTTTTGAAGGTTTCTGGAGTCGGTTAAAATTCAGAGACGGTAAATTAAAGAAATCCCCAACAAAACATCCACGCACGAAGATCTCTTTCAGTTATTAACATCGCTGAACATCCCTGACATCACTTTCGAGTGAGGAAACTGACGTTAATATTAGCTTTACCAGCTTTTTTATTGCAGCAGCAGCAGCTAATATTACTTAGTTACAGATTAAAGCAGATGATATGTTACAGATTAAAGTAGCTGATATTAGCTTATATACTGTTGCAGCAGCAGCTGGCATCAGTCACGAGTGTTGCAGATGCTGGAAAGCTTGATGTAGTAGGAGAAAGCTTATTCCAGATATCCTTACTTCCACCATGTCGAGGATTGATGACAGGGACTATAGTCTGTGTCAATTCCACCTCCGGGTTTAGAGAGAGAGTTCACTGCAGCTCCCTCAACATCGTTCATTTCTCCGCTCTAATGGCTTCTCCCAAAACTCCGCTCAGTTGCTCATAAACTGCTGCTCATATGCTGCTGCTCATTCACTGCTGCTCATAAACTGCTGCTCATATACTGCTGCTCATTCACTGCTGCTCATATACTGCTGTTTACGTACTGCTGTTTATGTACAGCTGCTTATATGCTACTGCTCATATACTGCTGTTCATATACTGCTGCTCATAAACTGCTGCTCATATACTGCTGCTCATTCACTGCTGCTCATAAACTGTGGCTCATATACTGCTGCTCATTCACTGCTGCTCATATACTGCTGTTTATATACTGCTGTTTATGTACAGCTGCTTATATGCTACTGCTCATATAC
This sequence comes from Enchytraeus crypticus, assembly GCA_905160935.1. Classification (NCBI taxonomy): domain Eukaryota; kingdom Metazoa; phylum Annelida; class Clitellata; order Enchytraeida; family Enchytraeidae; genus Enchytraeus; species Enchytraeus crypticus. Next base: position 1,118,332 of record CAJHZI010000647.1, on the reverse strand, counting down.
TGCTGCTCATATACTGTTGCTCATATACTGCTGCTCATATACTGCTGCTCATATACTGTTGCCTATATAAGGCTGTTATATACTGCTGTTTATATACTGCACACTGCTGTTACATGCCGCTATTATTATAATGCTGCTGGTATGCTGCTGCTCACTTAACACTACGCATTCCACGCTGCCTATATTTATTGTTGCTCTTTATGTATTGCTATATTCGCTTCAAGTCTTCCAAGACACTATCACATCATCAATAAATTTTCAGATTTACTCTTTTACTTGCCTTATATCGTAGTGTGCACTCAAGCGAACAATATATTTGCACAAAGATACTGAATTATTATTTGATAAATGACAAATTATATCTAGACAATGCTACTAATGTGACTTAATTTGAATATATCACCAGATATTTTATAACAATTTCACTAATAATTAAGTAACAGAGACAAAAGTATAATATATAGTTGGCCTATACGAGAATCTAAGACTGTCTAACACTCTACATTGTACATTGTAAATTGAAATATTGTGAGCTTCTGCTCTTAACTTAAATTGAAACCTGAGCTCGCATTCATTACTCGAATAAACATGCATAATATGACATACTGTTCGATAATGTTTAATCTTCGTGTCCATTTCCACTTTATCTCCACGTATTTCTGGTGTGCGATTTTGCCGAAGTGAAATAAACGTGATTCAATTCAATTCAAACAAACTGATACAAAATCTTCTCTCCGTTTTCTTGAAGTCATGGAAGAAATATCGTCTTCAGAATGAATTGTATCCCTCTTGGTTGGAGCCAGTGGCGATGTCGGAAAGATATTCGACCGCTGATCAGTATGTACGGGATTCAAATTCTGGGCTCTCCCGTCACTGACATCGCTTTCGAGTGAGAAAACTGACGTTAACATTAGTTTTACCAGCTTTTTACCTCCTGAATAAAACATGACGACGATTAATTGCTAGACATCCTAAAATCTCGCACAAATACACGATATATTGATATTACATCATCTTTTGTACAGGAATACTTACTCTGATGTTTTGAATTTTGTCATTCCGCGAATATCGTACCGTTCTGCGCACGGATCTTTGGTAGTCCGGGTACTTGGAAGGATTTCCTGATGGAGAAACTTCCGGTTTCATCGTGACTTATACTGCGGACTGACATCCGCTTGTATCTCTCAAACATAGTAAACTATGAATGTGTTACAGAATTTTACGGAAGAATTTAAACTGCGGAGCTGTAGTTAGACAGAACGCTAAGAGTTAGATAAGCTGTGGGAGGAATTGAAAACTCAAAATGGTTTTTCACATATAGGATTAGTTTTCAGACATTCATTTTTGGACAAATTACTTATATAGAGAGGTTTGATGGCGAATTACATAGCACATTTGTCAAGTAGGTAGGATATTGTCAATTCGAGTCTTGAAAAGGTTTTTTGTTTCATTGAAAAATATGCTTAATAGAAAATTAATCACATTTCAAAGATTGACTGTGCTATGTACGCGCTTATCTAAAAGTCAACCAATAAACTAGAAATTTTAAGAAAAATATTGACTAAAATCTAATGGAGTATCAGACGGAGAGTCTTAATTTGATGAAAATTTACTTGCAAGACAACAAAGTCAAGTCAACAGCACATTACGATCACTAACAAAGACTACATAACTGTTAGCATTAACACTGATAACACCGTGCTAGATTGTAAAAGACAGAGCTTTATAATTATCAGTAATTTCTACCAGCTAAGTGCCGACGAGGTCTGGTCAATTTGAAAAGAATTTGTCGGAGAAATCTTGAAGATTTTCAAGAAGCAGCAACTCGAAGCACGTCACGAAACCTTGATGACATTTTCTTATAGTTTCCCGTAAATCATTCTAATTTTGCACACGGAACGTCATCTATTTGTCGCCCCGTTCTTAAGAATTTATTCCCCTGCTTAGCTCTGCCGTAAGAGGAGGCTAAATATCATGAGTCCTGTTGTCAGCCAAATTCTAGACAGACGTGTAAGATAAATATATTCTCATAGATTATAAATGCAGAAAGATTTCGTGAAATGTTGTGATACTTTGAGAATAAGCTACTACGGAAAATAGAGACTCCAGTTTATTCCGTGGATGCAATTTAGAGTTTTAGTAGAATTGTGTTCTTCATACCAATATGAAATTGTGCTGGTGTAGTATGGAAAATAGGACTGAGTGGAGAGTTAAAGAGCATTTATAACTTTCGTGACCATAATGTAATTGACGAGGAAAAGCACGTATAATCTAACTATTTTTGTGCATTACGCCAATTGTTCTAACTATTGTTCTAACTAACGTTTCATTAAGTCCAACTTCTGAATTTGAATTTTTGAATTGGTGAGAATATTAAAAATTCCACTAAATCATTTAAATTCAGAGCTATTAAATAGTGCATTCCTATATTTGTTAGCTTCCAACTCCCCCATTCCCATTTCTTTCTCCTTCTCTCTTTTTCTTTCTTTCTTTCTTTCCTTCTTTCTTTTTTTCGTTCTTTCATTTTTTCTCTCTCTCCCTTCCTATCTTTTTCTCTTTCGTTCTCTCTCTCCCACTATCCCTATCTTTCTCTTTCATTCTCTCTCTACCTATCTCTCTCTCTCTTTCATTGTCTCTCTCACTTTCATTTTCTCTATCTTCCTATCTCTCTCTCTCTCTCTCTCTCTTTCATTGCCTCTAACTTTCTCTCCCTGTCCCTCTATGATCTAATTCCTCTATGCCAGTCCCCCCTCTGTCTAATTAATTGCTTCCTGTCGGATTAAACGAAGTTTTGACAGAATAAAACATTCCGCTTAGGATTTGCTTCCGAAATCATGGACCAATGAAATTAAAGTCTACTTCGCCGAAGAAAAGTAATCCTCTCAATTCACGAACTTCGTGATTATGTCGCAATAGTTCTTGGTGTCACTGAATCAACTTATGTCTCAATGTAGTATAGGCATTGATATCCATGTAATATTGATATCCATGCGTAATTAATAGATCAGTTCGGTAATTGAAAACATATTTTGTTGTATGGTAACACTGGTTTGTTTATGTTGACATCTGATACATAAATTGACATGTAAATGTAATGGGTCTACATTATAACTTCGTTATAATGCATGCATATCGTTATAATGGGTGTCAGAGTTAAACTATGAGTGTTAAGTTATTCTTAATTAATATACGTGTAGTAGGTTGTAAAGTAAATAACATTTCTAAGGAAAGCTTGCATTAGAAATTTTATGAGGAACCAGTACATTCCAATGGTATTCTATGCAGTGTTTACGTTTTCTTGTCCACTGTTTACATTTGGTGTCCCCGATGTTCTATTTATAGCTATTACCGAAAAGATCTATTGAGACGATAGGCGTAGGCAACGCGTTACACGTAGGTTAGACGTATGTGTTGCTTTAGGGTTTGTTTTTGTTAAGATACGTTAAGATCACCTTAAGATACATGCAGTTATCTCAGCTTCGTAGGCGCAACTTATGCTAGTCTGGATATTCAAACCCGAGGTTAAGTATCTCTCAAATAAATGGCCGATTATTCAATTTCGTAATTATGCAGTTATCCAAGCTTCGACCGTTTAATATCTAAGATATTATTTAAAATTGCTGTTGGAAGTTGATGCATGCTTTTAGTAATAAAATGGACCACTTAAAGTCAAACTTTATCTACTATAGAGTGTAAAGAAACTACTTTTCAGTTAACGAGTAGTTAACTGAAAAATTAATATATTCACCTAGAATCATAAAGTAGAAAGAAATCGCTTCACTGGCATCGTTATCTATTATTTGACATAATTTCCAAATTTGGTTATAACTGGATTCTCAGAAAATATCATTTTCAAGCCTAGTTTTTAAATCTAAGTTACCTAAATTTAATAAATTTAGGCAACTCTAATTTCATGCGGAAGATTATGAATTAATTTTCAGTGTTTTGGTTTCTTTATTTTTGTAACATTTTTCGCTCCGTACAAAAGCTGAGAGTTCTAAAGTCGGAGAATGTTAGAGTCTCTATAATTACTTGCAAAAACGAAACAATTAATTAGAATTCCGGTGATGTCAGGGACTTTGAAGTATAGACGATCTATTTTACTGCATGTATCTTAAAAGGCCATTGAGCTAGAAACGAGGAAAGCAACTGGTAATCATCTTAGAAAAGTAATATCTAAATATTATATTTGTAATATTATTACAACGCTATATGCTACATTAATTAAATAAGGTTTGGATAATGCATAGCCTTTTTGTAAATGAATTAACTCATCGATCAGTGGAGTGCTCTTTATGGAGCGTGAAAAGCGGCATGTGAGTAGGAATATGTACCTTGAACCTGCCACTTGACAGAACATTAGAGAAAGAGAAATAAGTTAAACTAATAGAAAGATAACACCTAATACGATCTATCATGAAAGGAGGTCGTAGATTGGAATCCCAATGGAACAGCCTCTAGCAGTTCTTCATACGGTATGAAGCAAAACAGACGTTAAATTCGATGCTTTATCTATTGCCACAGGTTGTATCAGGTCTTTCCGTTTTCTTCATCATCGTCTCCATACTGTCGTTCTGCCTCAAGACTCATCAATCCATGCGAGTTCCCGTCATTAGGAACTCCACCTACAAGTACATGGAGACACCCGTCAGAGGTCTTCAGACCTTCAACGGCTCCAGGACGGGGTGGTTGCTAGACAAGAGAACGACGGAACCTCATTCTTCCTTCTTCCACATCGAGTGTGCCTGTAACGCCTGGTTCACATTCGAACTGATTGCAAGGTAACTACGAGAACTACGTTCAGATGTTTGAGTTTTGTGCGATAAGTTGTGTTAAGTACAGCGCTCCAATTCAGCTTTTATTTAAGACAATTTAAATATTTTAATTAAAATTAAGGCTGCGGAAGTTAGCGATTAATTTAATCGTTAGGTTAGAGAAAAGTTAACGATTTAATATTTTAGCGATTAATAGAAATGTTGTTTTGATTACTTGACATAACTGAAAGCAATAGTTCAGGATTAAAGTAAACAACAATGGCCGATAGTAAGTTAAAAAAATCTGGCCACAGTTTAAATATCAGAATCTGGCCACAGTGTAAATATAATAGAATTATTTATCGAAAATTACAGTCGATTAAGCTAATTTATTTTATGTAGCTAAAGTCTACACACGATATTGATAAGGCATAGTCATTTGTGAATGTATTAGCGTGTTGATCTATGGCGGGCTTTTATGGAGCGCGAAGGTTGACTCTGAGTATGAATATGTGCCTTGAACCTGCCAATAACCAGAATAATAGAGAGAGCGAGATAACAAGAGAGAGAAACAATTGTCATAACAAGCAAAGACGAGCCTTTGAAATATCTTCAATCAGGTACTTATACACTTATATATCTCTATATTGTGATGTGATAATTTTTCAAATTTATTTACTTTTTTTGCTATATATTTTATTGAACTCAGAACCAAATTTTATTTATTTTTAGATTCATCGTAAGCCCCAGCAAGCTTGCCTTTGTTCGAACCCCTGTAAATATAATCGACCTAATCGCCACACTTTCCTTTTACCTCGACTTCCTACTCACTCGACTACACGAAGAGAACGACATCCTCGAGTTCTTTAGCATCATCCGCATCATGCGCCTCTTCAAGCTCACCCGCCACTCTCCTGGTCTTAAGATACTCATTCATACTTTCAAGGCGAGCGCCCACGAGCTGATGCTACTCATCTTTTTCCTCATCATCGGCATCGTCATCTCAGCCTCTCTCGTCTACTACGCCGAGAGGATCCAGTACAACCCCAACAACGACTTCACCTCAATACCCGTGGGACTCTGGTGGGCCATCGTGACCATGACAACAGTGGGTTACGGAGACATGACCCCTAAGACCTATCTTGGTATGTTTGTTGGATCCCTCTGCGCGCTCACTGGTGTGCTCACTATCGCTCTCCCGGTCCCAGTTATAGTTTCCAACTTCACCATGTTCTACTCGCACACCCAGGCCAGGGCCAAGCTGCCCAAGAAGAGACGAAGGGTACTTCCAGTGGAGGCGGTGAGGCCCAAGGGTATGGGCGGAGGCCCTGCGGGGACACCCGGGGCCGGGGGAGGGGCGAGTACCCCTCAGGTTCGTCGTGGGGGATTCGCGGCAGTGCCGGATTCTAGATCTAGAATTGGCGAGTATACTTGCATTACAAAGTGACATGAAATTAGCACTTTCAAATAATTTTTTAAAATATTTGTAGTTAAAATTATCCCTTAGGTCTATAAAATTTGCAGTAAACCTCTTTAATGCACGTCACAATTAAATACCCTATTAAATTTAAAGTTGACAAAATCTAAATTAAACCGAAATTCGCTTTGCATGAGCAATAAAGCTACAATTTAAACCAACTTCGGTTTCTAGTTTAGTAAAGAACTGTAATTACGGCATTTTTCTCAGTGACAATCCTATGCCATGATTCGAGCCAATGTCTTAGGCTAATCGATAATTAATTGAGTTTGTTACCTACTCGACTCTAAACATTCATTTACTAGACCATTCATTCATAGAGTATAAGCATTTAAAGTCAAAATATAAACTTACAGTCACAATATAAGATGCAAAATGTAAGAGTATAGTATCTGAACTTAAGTAGGTATGCCTACCAAGTTGTGGTATAAATAGTACATATATTATGGCTGAATGATACGGCCCTAAGATATGGCATGAAGATTAATATAAAAAAGACCAAGGTTATGAGAGTGTTCAATAATAAAGGTGAAGTTAATATCACAATAAATGGTACGATATTGGAACAGGTAAGGAGTTTCAAATATTTGGGTCATACTATAACCGATGATGGTAAATGTGAGACGGAAATATGCAGTAGGATTGCGCAAGCAAAAGCGGCCTTTTGTAGTAGAAAAGAACTATTAACAAAAAGTCTAAAGAAAGACACAAGATAAAGAAAGTGAAAACTTTGGTTTGGACCACGCTATTGTATGTGTGTGAAACATGGACTTTAAGGAAGGAAGATATTAGGAAACTGGAGGCATTGGAAATGTGGATTTGGAGAAGAATGGAGAGGATCAGCTGGAATCAAAAGGTTACAAATGAGGAAGTCTTGGAGAGAGTTGGCACAGATAGACAGTTGATAAATGTATTAAGAAATAGGAAGAAGAGATGGATAGGACACATTCTAATAAGGGGGATAGGTCTATTAAAAGAGGTCATAGAAGGTAGAATGGAAGGAAAAAGAGGCAGGGGCAGGCCGAGATTAGGTATGTTAGATGATTTAAAGACCCACTCATATGTGGAAATGAAGAGGAAGGCGGAAGACAGAGAAGAGTGGAGGAGTTATGTACCATGGACCTGCCAGTAGGCAGTGCACTAAGAGAGAGTGAGAGATATTATAGCCTATAAACATTCATTTACTAGACCTAAACGGTCTGTTAAATGAATGTTTATAGTCTATAATATATGTACTGTTTATACCACAACCTAGTAAAGATATATTATATCTATTATATATTATATATAATATATATAATATTAATTATAATTAATAATATTAATAAAATTATATATAATATATAATATATATAATATTAATTATAATTAATAATATTAATAAAATTATATATAATATATAATATTATATATTATATCTAGTATATATATTATAACAACATATATTATAGCCAATAAACATTAATTTACTAGACCTAATCGGTCTAGTAAATGAATATTTATAGGCTATAATATGTGTACTATTTATACCACAACCTGGTAGGCATACCTACTTAAGTTCATATACTACTGCATACTCTGACATTTTGCATCTTATGTTGTGACTGTAAGTAGAGTATCTTGAAATATCAAATAGAACATTAGCTTGTACGATACACAATTACTGAGCAATTTGCTTAGGAAGTGCTTTGACAGGATTATGTTTCACTAATCTGCAACTAAAGTTGAACTTTATTATGAGATCATTAACTTACCTATGCTTGCAAGCTTCCCTCTTTGAATATAATTATGAAGTGTTTCGGTATGTCTACTTAAAACGACATATTGCTTTACAGTACATGTAAGTACATACACAATTAAATTGATTTGCATACATTTACTTACTATATTTATTTGCAAAATGTAATTTTTATATTTACTTGCTATATAGGTTTTGTAATATTTGCTTGCTATATTAACTTGCAATATCTCTTTTCAATATTTAATTATTGTTTTTACTTGCTATATATAACTTGCTCAGGTCTAAGTGACGAAGTCACTCCCATGCTTACCAACCATTCATCAGCTGATCGTGATGACGTCATGCCTACGTCACGTGAGGCGAAGACAAACAACCGAATGTCACTGAAGTTTAGTGATTTTAGTAGAAACGGCTCATCACAAACTTTAGGCAAGGGCTTGGAACGAAAATTCTCGCAAGGTTAACATTTGTTCAAATACTTAACAACTGTAGTCCATCAGCTAACGTTCTGTTAGTTGGCACTATGCCAGATAGGTACCTTTGTCAGTTGGCACCATGCTATCAGTTGGCACCATGCCAGATACTTCGTAAAAATCGCTGATACAAAATTAATTCACTTTGCTCTTTAACGAACAAGCCATAGATCAGTAGCAAATTGTTAGAAAATGAGCCTCCACTATAAAGTGTTGGCTTTATTGCAATTGATTTTGAATGTTACTCTTCTGAGGTCGTTATCCCTTGTCTTGACTTTATGCAACTTCGCGTGTGTCGTATTAGGCTCACACATAGTAAGTTGAAGAATTAATCCTGCTCGTTCATGATAGATAGAAGTGGGTGATATAATGAAGGCCTTTGTAAGTTTTAACAAAAACGTTTAAAAATTAATGCTCAAAACCGTCACGCTAAGTTTTTCTTGAGCAACAAACACATAATGTTAGTCCTACACAGCAATAGGCCGAAGTAAGATATGCCAGTGTTTAGTTATTCAGGCATTGGAATGATATAATGCTTGTTTGAGTTCCTCTATTTTTAAATTTGCGACATAGGAATTTCAGGTGATTAACACTCGATGTTTCTTTCCTTAAAGTGGTTTGAATTGATAATGCATTGGGACAAGGTTTCTAGAGATTTTACTGTTACTGTAGCTATCCTGTTGCCGAAGTTTCAAAATAAATTATTAGTAATTAAACTTAATAATTAAGCAAATGCTACGTAGAAATTAGTATTTGTTTAATTATTAAGCAAATAAAAATTAGCAAGTCCTGTAAATATGTAACATCAGATCATCCACTTCACAGAGAACCAGTGCGAGTACGTAGTTATATACTCGCCTCTGCTGTGTGCAGAGACAGCAGAGCTTGGCATTTGAAGGATCGCATTATAATAAACTAAAAATTCATGAATTATGCATCTCTAAGGACCAATGGATATTTAGGAATATATCACGTGATTCAAGGACGTGATGAAGGGCAGTGGGAGGGGAGAAGAGCTCCATAAGACAAGAGGTCTCCAGCTTATTTAAGCGTCATATTCAGATCGGCAACTACGAGGCATCAAAATGGGCTCTTCGGGACAAAGTAGAATAGAAAGTCATTAAAACACAAAATGGGTTCTTAAAATAGTCTCGAAGACAGACTTTGATTGTGGCAGTGCTAGCGAGATTGGTTTTTTAAAGAAAAAATTGAAATAAGAGTCCAAGGAGTTTAGTGTAGGATTCTTAAATTGGAAGTAGGACTACAGCAGGATCCACTTAACAAAATTGAACCTTTCTTAATTGATCAATAAGGGAGAAATTTAACCACGGCGCTATACGACTCTTTTTTCAGATTGTCAAAGACCATCAGCATTTCATTCAACGAAGATTTTATTTAATTACTTATTTACGATTTTCTTAATTACATGTACATCCGAAAATACTGCCTAACCATTGTTAGCCTATCTTTTAATGTTTGGGAAGTGATGCGGCGTAATGATTAGCGTGTTCGCTTCTGAAGCTATAGTGGTAAGGGTCCGAAATTCAAACCAGTCAATAACTTATGGATATCCTCTAGGGCTACTAGAAGGTTAATATTGTATCAGAGCTTGATGCCAAAAAGGGCTATCAACAGCAAAGATTCGATGGATTAAAGAAAGGAAGCTGTCTCGAAGACCGGTCAAAGGCCACGACACTGCAGTACAAATGGTCAGTCAAAAAGTAATTTCCACCCCCACTCAAATCGCATCAGTTTGACTTCATTAACGAATACTTGAAACAGGAGGAACAAATATTTCATGAACTGCGAGAATTTATAACGACCCTAGAGTGATAAAAATGATAGCTAGCTTCTAAAGAAAGGCAGGCACGTATTTGAGTTAGACAGCGACAGGGGGACCCCTCCTGTGGGAATCCCGAAGAACCCCGCACTTGGGTGTTCCGATTAAGTGCTGCAAACGTGGGGAGGAAACGATGATGGCGGGATGGAGTTCAATAGCACGGTCTCCTCTTTAAGGATAGGGTTAAGTGCTTTAGGATCACAGCCAGAGTCGAAAGGGGATTTTCATTTATATTTTAGGTATCACATTTTGATAAGTATTAATTTACTATAAACAATTTTATTCATATCCTTTTTCATTATGCACCAAAAGAGTTTTTGAACCACTCTGAAGATCACAGTCATCTCCTTAAGCTGCAGAAAGGATCCTTGAGTACACAAGCGTGTAAATATATGTAGTACATTTACAATGCATGTATACACGTATATGTATATAAGCATATAGTCTATACAGGATATACGATAAAGCTGTAAAAGCCGATGTTAACGTCAGTTTCATTTCTTATCAGATATATGTGGTGATGGGCAATGCCAGGATTTGAACTCCCCCCGATAAGATATCCGTTGTCGGATATCTTATCGCGATAAATCTAATACTTTAATTGCTACTTCTAACCTTTCTAGTACGACTAAAACGAGAATTTAAAATCTGCTGATAGCCATTGAAGAGACTTTGTCTGTGTTTCAGCGGACAAGAAGTGGTTGAGGCCGCCCATGCAGGCACTGGGTCTGGCAGACAAATACCCAGCATTCGACAAAACAGCCGTCGTTAGTGAAAAAGAAGGAAAAATACCCCGGACAGCTTACTAGGAGAGAGAAAGAGAAAGAGAGAGTGAAAGAGAGAATGAGAGAGAGAAAGAGTGAGATAGATGGGAAAAGCTATATACTTGCATATTACAGTTTCAAATGTTAAAATATCGTTAAATTATTTAGATGCCATCGTAATTTCTATAAAGTCGCAATAGTCTATATAGAAGTGCAGTTGATTTGAACCAAAAATAACATCGAGAACTTTTACTGCTGGATGTCCCGACATAAACATATGACTAGAAACTTAAGTTCACACCTCTTGGTTCAGTTTTCGAACAGCTAAAATAGAAATAAAGAACGAAATGACCATAGCTAAATAGCACCTGTGTAAATGTCACCTCACGCGAGCTTATCTTTACTCAGCAAGCAGTAGAGTGAATAAATCTGATTAAATGTAATTTGCAATTAACTTTGTATGTAGCAGTATTTTTGTATATAATGAAAGTTATTTAATCAGCTTTCATAGCTGATTAAAACATTTAAAACTTCCGAATCAAACAAGAAAACTTGACTCATGTCTATTTTAACAACCAAAACATCATCTTCTTCTAACTTACACCAATCAAATATTCAGTTAGATATTCGTATTGCTAGCATACAGTAAGCCAAACAGAATAGTTGCCATTGTTAACTGCCATGGGCTACTGCAGAAACTGGACGCTTTCAATGACACTACCAATGGCTGAGGAAAAGTGCGTCAATTCGGCTTTATATCTTTAGAAGATGGTCTGACTCTACTACGACCCTATATATTCAGCAACACCGTCTTCGTATTACGCTAGACTTTTATTAAAATTTTCACAACGTTTCAAAGCGCCACTGTACTTCTTTGTTAATAAAATTACTGTAAAAACACTTATGGAAGCATATACAGTAACAAATAGTGAGAAATATCTACTCTCAGTAAGACATTGACCGCTCACGCCAGTCCTGCTATTAGTTTGCTACCTCTATTTTGCATGTTTAGTTCTAGATTCGGTCCTTATCAACATATCCATACAGGATAAGAAGAACGGTACGCTAAATTTAGCTTTGTAGTTTTACTTAATACGGTTTTATTGTCAGAAGTACTTATAAGGGTATTGGAAGTACTTAGACTGGTTTTACAAGTCTAAAGGACTTCCTGAACCAATATAATTAAGTTAAGTACTCAGAAGTGCACGCCAAGAATACTCGCTATCATGCTATTGCCAGAAGTACTTAGAAGAACAAAACCAAGAATACTCGTTATGGTACTATTTCCAGAAGTACTTAAAGTACTCAGAAGTATACGCCAAGAATACTTGTTAGGGAATTATTGATAGAAGTAATTAGAGGGGCACTAGAAGGTAAGAGTACTCGGTAGAGTAGGAACTGTTGCCTCGAGTACAGTGCGGCAGTAGTGACACACACTCACTGATCATGTTCCATTAAATATCATTTCAATGCACAAACATAATCTATGCATATAACGCATATGCCCCACCACAAACATGAAGCACTCAATCAAACGAACGCACTGAATGAAGAGTACGTGAAATGCACATAAAACATGAATATATATATATATATATATATATATATATATATATATATATATAGTATGGTTACTTTTCAAAAACAATATACCTAATATTTGGGCAGTGTCTAAGTATAAAAATGTTAAAGTATCTACTATACTTTATTTTATACTATTAGCAATTGCGGAATTGCCTACCCTTATAGTTTTACTAATGAGCGTTAACTACTTTTAAAAAAAATTAATATTTCCACAAATTTGAGTACTACAATATTATTGTTCCTCAGCTTATGGACTCGTCAAAATTTGTTCTTCATCTACATGATAATAGCGAAATAGCAGATCTAGGGTATGATGCTAACTGTATTTAACACAAACTGCACTTTCAATTACGTTGGTAATTCACAGCGCAATCTGACACTACACAATTCATTTCTATCAGTGGTTAAAGTCTGGGGGAGGGAAAACGCAGGGGAGCTCAGTACCCCTTGCTCTCATTTTTCCGAAGTGTGTTCCTCTGCTAAGGGCCCCTATTAGATACTAGGAAACCTGTAAATACATTACAGGAGGCCCAAAAACTTTTAACTATTCCCACTTTAACGACATAATTCTACCAAATTATTCAAATCCTACTAGTCGATCATCTCGCCACGCTCGCATTAAAAGGTGCTCCACACATAATATATAATTAGCAAGTACCAGGAATAGCTGCAATCATCAGTTCCCTATCAAAATTCCCTACCAGATGGTCATATTCTTATAGCAGAGCCTGTGTCTATCTGGTAAATAATTCAGCAGCAGCTCAGTAGGTGCAGAGTTCAAATCCCATCCTCTTCTCGTCATTGACATGCTATCGAGCAGGAAACTGACGTTAAACATGACTATAACTGACCACCTATTACTTTTGATACTGTATTAACCGACAACGACACGTCATATCAGAACTGCATCAGTCACTAATAAGTTATCTACCAGCTCTCTGTTAGCCATTAACCAGTGGTTAAAGTGTGGATGAACCGATCCCCTAGCACACAATTCCCACTTTAACCACCGCCATTAACTGACAGAGACACAGCGTAAGCGAGCGAGAATTACATCAGTAACTAATCAAATACTCCGGCTCAATGTCTCATGACTTGCTCCCAGTTGATCTGATTTGAGAAGACCTCGGTTTCGAGCCAGTTCTCGTAGTTATCTCTGAACTGTTTGCTCAGCTCAACGTGCTGAGAGAGAACGCTCTGCATGCAGTTATCTACAGGATCAAAGTCTGGCTCGTCACTCTCAGCCTCGTAGCGTCTGCCGTTAAACCTGTCGACACAGGCCCGCAGCGAGCATTCCTCCGCCTTCAATCAATCAATCAATCAATCAACGCATCTATCTATCGATCAATCAACGCAGCTATATAATGAGCCATCGATCTAATTAACAAATCAATCAATCGAGCAATCGGTTCAATCTCAATCGATCATCGATTAATTAACACATCAATCAATCAAACAATAGGTTCGATCTCAATCGATTATCGATTAGTTAATACATCAATTAAACAATCGGTTCAATCTCAATCGATTATCGACAAATTAATATATCACTCACTTAAACAATAGCTTCAATCTCAATCGACTATAGATTAATTAATACATCAATCAGTCAAACAATAGGTTCAATCTCAAACGATTATCGATTAATTAATACATCAATTAATCAAACAAAAGATTCAATCTCAATCGACCATCGATTAATTAACACATTAAAAATTAACAATCGGTTCAATCTCAAACGAATATCGACTACTTAATACATCAATCAATCAAACAATCATTCTGCTTCCATATTCATAACAATCTATATAATAAATCGATCTTTTTATTATACACAATCATCTAGCCACACATTACAAATATTGGATTGACTGACATCCATAATTTTAATTGTTTCAATGGAGTATTGTTACCATCGATTAATAAATACTGCGTTAGTAATAACTGTATCTTGCCAGAGAGCTTCTAGGTTGAGAGACCTGACTGTAAGCCATAATTGCGAAACTACTTTGAACGTTCGCTGGAAATCATTTAATTAATGTTTAATTATTTAATTTTTAGTTGATTGATTGAGTGTATTCTTGCGTCGAATTTTTTTCAGTGCTATTTTTGTGTTTACTTGTATGATTGTAGGTAATCTGTTTCTTGTCTTGCTACCTGAGTGGTGAAATAAAGCAATATATAATTATTACTACCTGAAAGTCCCATGGTCGAGCGTCCATGTCGTTTCCATAGGCCCAGTCATCGGTCAGCCTGTGCCGAACCTTCTGATAGATGGCTGACATCGTCTTCATGTTGCTCTTCCGCCACTGACGACCCAAATATTTTGTCTGAACCTACTCAATCAATCAATCAATCCATCTATCAATCAACCAATCAATCTATCAATCAATCTATCAAGCAATAAATCATATAAATCAATCAGTAAATCAATGAATTAATCCACCAATCAATCAGTCAATCAATCCTTTAGTAATCAATCAGTAATCAAGCAATAGATCAATTAGTCAATCAATCAATCAATAACACCCAGTTGTATTCTAGTATGATCTAACGTCCGGTTCTTCGCCATTAGGCAATAGCAGGGACGTCTCAAGCAGCCTCGGCAACAACATATGCCAAAAGCACGATGCCGGCTCTGTTTGCTAAGACCGAAGAGAAAGTGAGATCAAGAGAGTCAAAATGTTAAAAAATCGTCCTAGAATGCGCTAGAATGGGACAACAAAAGTCGACTATGGATCATATCCACTATAGGACGATCCTAGGCTTTCTGGTTACTGCCTGAAACAGAGGGTGGCACATTGGTGGTACTTTGGACCACGAGTATCAATACCATTAGTATTAATATTCTAAATTACTAAAGCGCATAACATCGCTCACCTTGAGAAGTTTAAGAATGTAGAGCTGCATCATGGCGTGTTTAACACGCAGCGCACGCTTCAGTATCGGCGCTGACTTGAACACCACCAGCATCATAGTGCGCGAGTGTTTCCACTTTGTCAGCTTGTTCAGCATGCGCAGGAGATTTATGCAGGAGAAGAGATTGCGCCAGCAGTACGGAGCATCGTCTCCAGCCTGTCAGCAACAGATACACAAGGAACTCTGATAGTATTAAACAAAATACTACGTATATACTATTTTTTTGACTCTTCATGTAGATTACGTTTAGAGAGTTTTCTCATCTACAACGAACAATCCTAGTGACTATGTGGTAGACATCTACAACTAACAATCCTAGTGACTATGTGGTAGACATCTACAACTAACAATCCTAGTAACTATGTGGTAATCATCTACAACTAACAATCTTTAATCATGACCTACCTCTAGTAACTATGTGGTAATCATCTACAACTAACAATCTTTAATCATGACCTATCTCTAGTAAATATGTGGTAATCATCTACAACTAACAATCTTTAATCATGACCTACCTCTAGTAAATATGTGGTAATCATCTACAACTAACAATCCTTAATCATGACCTACCTCTAGTAAATATGTGGTAATCATCTACAACTAACAATCTTTAATCATGACCTTCCTCTAGTGACTATGTGGTAGTCATCTACAACTAACAATCTTTAATCATGACCTACCTCTAGTGACTATGTGGTAATCATCTACAATTAGCAATAATCATATCCAACTAACAATATTTAATAATAATCTAATGTGCGGGGTTCAAATCCTGTCTGGCCCTTCACTGGCATCGCTTTCGAATTAAAAAACTGACCTTAGATTTTTAATATTAACATCAAAGACAAACGTTCTGTGACGCCAATAACTTCAAGCAAAATCACACAACTGTTTTGCTTTGAACTAGTCGATTTTTACCTCTAGCGACTCTGCTGTTATTTCTGGAGCATGACCTCCGATGATGCATGCTGGGAAATCGACCACCGCTACATTGTTCTTAGAGGTTACGTAGGCGCTGATGTTCTGATTGAAGAACTTCAGGACGAGTGGGATGCAGTTAGCGAATACAAGATGCTGACTCATGTACTCAAACTGATAGACATGATTCAGCTTGAAATGCTTGAGTAGCAGAAGCAGCAGACCAGAGATTGCTTTTACTATTATCTCCTTGTGACGATTTACATCTATACCTAACTGTTGTCAATATAAATACAATACAAACAATCAATCAACTGTTACATTATATCTTACTGTTGTGAATAAAATACAACACAATCAATCTATCAACTGTTACATCTATGCCTAACCGTTGTTATGTAAATACAAAACAAATAATTATCAATCACTGATATATCTATACCTAACTGTTGTCAATGTAAATATGATGCAAACAATAGTCAACTAATATAAAATTTAATTAAAAATTTTAGTAAGTCCTATGCAAGTCAATCAATCAAAAAATTGTGCGTCACGTTGTAGAAAAGTGCCCTACGTCAAAGTCGATGTTGGTTTGGCTCGTCTACATGCTTCTGATGAGGTCGCTAAACGATTGTTGAACAACTCTGGCATTAGCTAAGGAAGAATATATTTTGTATTTAAATTAGTATATAAATTGGTAAGCATGAATATGCAAAATATCCAAAAAATGCTACAAAAACTTAAACGAATGGAAAATAGTCTATTCATATTCCGACCCTGGTTAAACTGGGATTTAATGGAGGATGAAGATGATGACGATGATAGCAGTGTATTAACAGTACATGTAAACCAGTACCTTCATAGAATGCAGTACAGATGTAGGCATTTCTTCAGGCAAGACGTCCGCCAAAATGTTAACGGATTCAGTCTTGGCCCTGGACGTTGGGGCTGCCGCAAGCAATATCTTCAGCAGAGATATCATATAGTTTGGAAGAGATGGTAGCATAGCCCTGTAGAGGATTTCAGCGGGGGTCTCAGGGATTTCTCCCTCCCCCCTAGAGAGAGGATTCTTCGTTATCTCTTCTTCTCTCTTTATCTAGTCAGCAAATAATAGGTCAAATAAATAATAGGTCAAATAAATAAGAGGTCAATCAAATAATTCAATAAAATTAGTAGGTGTAGGAGTTATCAGCAGGCTTCTCTGATGTATGCTGTGGGGAAGTCCCTAACATCATCCCTTGTAAGAGGAAATGGATGCAAAACCTTTAATATAATTATTATTATAAGTACAATGGTTTAAAAACACCAGTCTTCTCTCTCTCTCTCTAATAATACATATATAAGTAAGGCAAGAGAAGCTAAACACCGCATGATAGCTCTTTATCAATTAAGTTCTGACAAACGCTTCGATTACTTCATTCTTAATTAAATGAAATTTTGTATTTTATTTTACAATTTAATTGACGGGACCGACCCAGCTTAAATATATTCTACTACTTCATATTGTCCATTATTAAGGGAAAAGTAGGAAACAATGCCAAAGATTATATCCTTCTAATTAATATAGGCGATCTATTAGTGATCAAAATCATGAAAAACACAGAAAAATGCACAAATATTCAGCCATCGCAAGACTTTGATAGCTAGTATAATAACATTTCAACGATTGTCCGTTTCTAGTGTCATCACCTTCACAAATTAGCACAGAATCATCAAAACTTATCTTTATCTTTCAGTTATCATCAGCACTTACAATCGGCACATACCTTTCATTAATCGGTTGAAAAGCCAAACTTTTTGACAATTTATACACGCAAAGTCTTGACTATGGAACAAGGTGACACTTGTTTGATATAATTCATAACTTTCACATCATGCAAAACGGTGACAAGTATACATGCAAAATTATTAAGAACAACATAAACCACGCCAAATTTTTTTATCAATAACCATGCCACAAAATGCTATGTAATATTTCACGAACCCTACAGATGCACAGAAATAGTCCACACCTGTAATTCATTCAGCGACACATACAAATGCTGATTCAGAACTTTCACACCCTCGTGTATCGGCTGCGGCAATCCAGCAAGCGACCCAATGTCATTCTTCACTGTAAACCCCACAAACTTTGACCTCGTGTGCTCTAGAAACGTATCTAGGTCACGTTGTCTTACTTTCGGTGTCCACGGCAGACCCTTAGTCATAACCGGCGATGGAGTGGAGGGTCTCGGAGTGTGGGACACTGGAATATCCGTCTCATCATCACTCCCTCCTCCACTACCACCTCCCAGTTCATCACTCGAGTCCACCCCACTCTCTCCATCCCCTCCCAACTCCTCTCCATCCTCGAATGATCCCTCAAGACTGGTCTGCTTCGTCAGCTCGTGCTTCTTACCTCCAACACCTCCGGTCTTGAATGGTCTGCGGATCTGTTAATAATAGTAGCAAGTCAATCAATCAATCAATCAATAAGAATTTAACGCCTGGTTCCTCAACATAAGGCAATGTCAGGAACGTCTCTTGCAGACTCTATAAAAACAGGCGCCAAAGCACCACACGATGATGACTGAGTACACAGAGACCACAAGAGAAAGCGAGATCAAAACAGCGCAATTCCAAGATCCAAGGCAAGCTGGTCAAAATTTAGACCTATGGCGGAAAAAAATGGGTTGTTAGCTTGCCAAGGAAAGTACCAATACAATTACAAGATCGAAGATCTTGTGGCAGAGAGTTCCATATTGTCGGAGCAGAAAACATGAAGGAGCGTCTGCCCACAGCAAGTAGTCTGTATAGTTCAATGATCGGGCGAGAGATTGTGTCAGACGCTGGATTAATACTTATTCAACTGATTAGACTGTCTAAATGTTTGCAGAATGGCATGATTATGATAAATTATGATTATGATAAATTATGATTATGATAAATTATGATTATGATAAATTATGATTATGATAAATTTGATTTGACATAAATTAATTTGACAAAAATTGATTTGACAAAAATTGATTTGATTGATTTGACAAAAATTGATTTGATTGATTTGACAAAAATTGATTTGATTGATTTGACAAAAATTGATTTGACAAAAATTGATTTGACAAAAGTTGATTTGATTGATTTGACAAAAATTGATTTGACAAAAATCGATTTGATTGATTTGACAAAAATTGATTTGACATAAATTGATTTGATTGATTTGACAAAAATTGATTTGACATAAATCGATTTGATTGATTTGACAAAAATTGATTTGACATAAACTTGACATTATGATTACGATAAATGTAAATTATAAAGGTAATAAATTAATTACAAAATTTCATTGACAGAAATTAAAAATTAAATTAAAATCAAATCAGCAATTTATTAATAGAAACATTAACAATTATAAATTTGAGAAAAATTACAAATTTCAATCGTAGTTTTAGTTACAAAGGCTATAGCAGAGCAATGATTATGTCAGATAATGGCTGTAACCGGTGGCGATGTCGACAAAATAAGCTAGTAAAGCTAATGTTAATGTCAGTTTCCTCACTCGAAAGCGATGTAAGTGACGGGAGAGCCCAGGATTTGCACCCCACACAAACTGATAAGATATTCGACCGCGGATCAGCGGGGTTCAAATTCTGAGCTCACCCGTCACTGACATCGCTTTCGAGTGAGGAAACTGACGTTAACACTAGCTTCTTTTATAATAATTTAACGCTACGAACCTGTTGATGTTGCTCAATGAGATCAGCGGCTGAGGCAGGCGGGGAGGAGGCTCTCATTCGTGCACACACCTCGTGCGTGTTCTCAGTGACAGGAGGCAACCCAGCGGCTCTCCTCTTCTCATTGCGTAGGTGATGCAGCTCTCCCAGACCTCCCAGCATCATCAGCACCACCTTCCACAGCAGCAGCAGCACCTGCACAGCGGTTATACAATATAACAGCAGTTATACAATATAACAGCAGTTATACAATACAACATCAGTT
This sequence comes from Enchytraeus crypticus, assembly GCA_905160935.1. Classification (NCBI taxonomy): domain Eukaryota; kingdom Metazoa; phylum Annelida; class Clitellata; order Enchytraeida; family Enchytraeidae; genus Enchytraeus; species Enchytraeus crypticus. The sequence continues at coordinate 1,097,884 of CAJHZI010000647.1, read as the reverse complement.
ATACAATATAACACAATACAACATCAGTTATACAATACAGCATACAATACAACACAATACAATATAAAACAACATAATCATCATCATCTTCCCTAGAATCCCAATTTAAAGCTAAAAGAGATAGAAGCTAAAGCTAAGGTTAGCATCAGTTTCCTCACTCGAAAGCGCAGTCAGTGTCGGGCGAACCAAGGATTTGAACCCTGCACATACTGATCCGCGGTCGAGTATCTTACTGACTTCGCCACTGGCTCCAGCCAGTGGCAGGAGCCATTAGGCTCCTAGTTTAATTAGGGTCGGGATACGAATAGACTGCTTCAAATCCTCTCTGTCCTACATCATATCATCTGTCAATTTGAGACTTTTCCATTATTTTAAGAATTTTCCATTAAACAATATGAAACAACATAATACAATAAGATTAAATACAACAATTAATAGAACTACGATAAATAGAACATAATAAAATATAACATCATACAATAAACTTTAGTGCAATACAACAATCAAAGCAACGTAATAAAATACAACATTATACACAATAATGCGGTTAAGATTAGTTAATTATTAAATTAAAGCAAAATAATCATTAACGCTATTCATGACCTCATTTGCTGCCGCAGATTTCATTATCAGTTAATGTACTAATTAATTTACTTTAATTAACAGGAACTTATTAATTCATATGTCACTCACTTATAATCCACCATTGATCCACTGTAGAACAAGTTAACAAATACCTGTAAAGACTTAATTCGTTAACAATTAAAAGCTGGTAAAGCTAAGATTAACGTCAATTTTCCTCAATCGAAAACTATGTCAGCGACGGGCGACACCCAGGATTTGAACCCCGCACATACTGATCCGCGGTCGAGTATCTTACCAACGTCGCCACTGGCTCCAGCCTTAAGTCATTAACAATTCATACAATACAGGAGTGGATACAATACAATACAATACAATACAATACTGACCTTCTTCATGGGAAAGTGAGGCGACGTTCCGTTTCCAAACTTACTGACCATACCAAACAGCGTTATAGCGAGGCACTCGCCCCCGCTGGGACACTCTCCCCCGCACCCCCCTCCCCCCAGCAGGGTGGGCTGCATGAGATCACCGCGCAGGTTTTCTCGCGCAGTAGTCCACTCAGCGGGATCGTCCGGTGCAGTGCGGCGCATTGTCTCTACCATCGTGTACATGACACTGAGCAGCGCACGCAGCTCTGAACTGTCTTCCAGCGCGACAGCGGGCTTGCACAAGGCTGCAGTTGTCGCTGCACTGTTTTCGACCTGCAAAACAATAATAGTAATAATGGTTTAATTTCCATTTGCTCATCTAAGGATGATGTCGCTGCACTGTTTTCGACCTGAAAACAATACAAATAATAGTAATGGTTTGAAGTCCATTTCCTCATCCAAGGATGATGTCAGGGATGTCCCCACAGCACACATCACTACAAATCAATTTGCGCAGACCAATATGCAAAAGAAATGTGCTGAGAAGAAGTAAACAAACAAAAAATTCCTAAACAAACAAAAATTGGAGCACTTTTCTCTTAATTTAATTTAAAACTTCCTTTAAAAAATTCCAAATAAATTCGAATTTAAACTAACTTCATATAAAATTCAACCCAAAAATGTTAATTATTATCAGCATAAAGTAAATTTTAAAATTCAACACCAACCTCCATATTGAGCAGCTGAGCGAGAGCATTGAATGCTCCACATTCGTACAACAGGAAAACATTTTCACGCACATTGCGCATATGCTGCACCTCAGTGTCGCAGTCAACAAACGTTCCCTGGCATAGATACAGCAGTGCTCTTACAGCTCGAGCTCTCACAACGGGATTACACACCTCCGTCATATCCAGCAGAACTTGAATGTAGCGACAGCGAGCCGTTCTATTTAGATCTCTCCAGCGAGCATTGCCTAAAAACATGTAGAAATTAAATTTGTTGTCATATTGCAACATAGGGAGTACAGAAAAAGGTATGTAAATTAATACATCCTTGGCAGACATTACTTAACCAGACATTACACTGTAAACTGTACATAAATAAAGACATAATTATATAGATATCTGACTTCAAGTAAATATTTTAAATATATATATATATATATATATATATATATATATATATATATTAAATATATATATATATATATGTAATAAATACAAAAATATATATATATATAACTATATTATAATATTTTTTATACATTATATCTAATGTATATATTATAAATATATTATAAATATATATATCTATCTAAATCCATCTAAAGATAAGATGAACCTAAAGAGTTACAAATGGAGTCGTGGAGAGAGCTGGTACAGATAGACTGTAGACAGCTAATAAATGCCATAAGAAATTGGAAGAAGAATTAGATAGGACACATTCTAGGAGAGATAGTTTACTAAAGGAGATCATAGAAGGTAGAATTGAAGGAAGGAAAAGCAGAGGCAAACCAAGATTAGGAATGTTAGATGATTTAAAGATCTACTCATATGTGGACATGAAGAGGAAAACGGAAGACAGAGAAGAGAGGAGGCGCTATATACCATAGACCTGCCAGTAGGCAGCATATAATAATGTTGTTATTCAAGAGAGGATAAAATTGCAGAATATATGTGAAAACATGTGATTGTGATCATTTGTGCTGTGAAATGAACTATTTAAAAAACATTACAAGATAAAAGCTCATTTTAAGCTAATTTTAAATAGTTTAGTTACTTTACTGTAATCCACTAAGTATTTAAGTTACTTTACTGTAATCAGATAAGTAATTTAGTTTCTTTTAATTTAGTCTCTAGTTACTTTAATAGTAAACAGGTTAATTCTAAATAGTACAAAATTATGTTGAAATAAAATACCTAGTGAAGCGGTAGCCTCATGGAAAGCATTCTTATTCAAGAAGTATTCAGATTCTTCAGAGTAACTGTACAATTCAGCAATTTCCGCCTCATAGCTATCGGAATCATTGTAGGTAAACTCCAAGTCAGGCGAGTCTATTGTTATCTCAGCTTCACCGCGGGGTCTGCGTAATATTTCACTAAATTTCTGCACCCCACCCCGACGAGGTCCACCAGCTCCGTCCGCAAAATCCATCATGGGCATTTAATTTTATTAATTTTTCTTATTAATTTATTTTTCTTCTTTAACTAATTCTAGCTAAATAAATAATATATATTTATTGAGCTGCAAAGAATAAATAACATATACTTATTGAGATGCAAGAATAAATTAAATATATTTACTGAGCTGCAAAGAATAAATAACATATATTTACTGAGCTGCAAAGAATAAATAACATATTTACTGAGCTGCAAAGAATAAATAACATATATTTACTGAGCTGCAAAGAATAAATAACATATATTTACTGAGCTGCAAAGAATAAATAACATATATTTACTGAGCTGCAACGAATAAATTACATATATTTATTGAGGTGCAAAGAAATTGTGGATCGTACTGTAAAACTCAAAATTTCATAATTAATATCAACGACAGAGATATAGAAGAAGTATGCAAATTATTAAGATAAGCGAAAGTTGTTGAACGGAGAATGACAACTACACATAAAATATTTAACAAGTATTTTTCTCTGATCTTTTAGTCTTATGCAAGACCAGGGTGGTATTATATAGTCCTGAGATTATATGATATACTGCGCAAAAAACACTCCCTATTCTGAAATCAAAATTCATGATTATATCTTGAACTTTTAATATCGCATGTCTAAACCTTTATACAGTTTATTAAGCAGTCAATATTAAAAGACATGAGAATATTCAAGGATTTGCTCTTAACAAAACAGTTCGGAGTCATAAAGCAAATTTCAAGCTTGTTTAAGACTCATTGAAAACACTAATACAAATATATAATTAACCAACAAGAACTTAGCTAATACAATATACATGTTTAAGTAAGACAATGACATCATGCGGTTATATTTACAAAAATACAAAGTAAAGAACTATTTAAATTTCTATTTTGGACCTAGCCTAAAGTCACATTCACCGTAATATATCTAATTAACTTCTAACATGTAATTACTTTTAGATCTACATTAAACAAACTTCTTATATTTATCATACAAATTTTTAATTGATTTATAGACCGCCTCTACAACCTCTTCTGGAAGCTGATTCCAGGTATTAATATATGCTAAAATGCGAAAACATTGCTGTGGTCGCGCAGTTTTTCTACATGAAAGTACTATATACGAATGTATGTATATTATGAGTATTTTGTATTATGAAGTCTGGAATGAGTGTTGCTGGATAGCGTAAAGTTCCGCTCATATATAGAAATTTTTACTAGTTTAGATATTAATTTAAATGTAATTGTTATTCAGCTCATGAATGATTACAATTGAACTCTTCCTGTAAAGTAGTCTCGAAGACCGAGTTTGGCCATGACACTGCTATATAAGTTTTCGTTGTTAATAATAATAATAATAACTTCCTGTCTAAAAAAGTTTTTAGGTATATCTAATCTATTTCTAGGTTTAACATGTTTGTGTATATGAACTCTAGTTCTGCAGTTATTAGTGAAATTAAATCAAGTGTTGCAATCAACCTTACTATAAATCCCTTAAGAATCTTGAAGGCTTCTATAAGATCTCTCCTAGTTCTTCTCTCTTTTAGAGTTACTAATTCTGTATATTTTAGATGGTTTGCAGAACTAAAATTCTTGCACTCCTTAATCTTATGGCTCTACCCTGTACTTTCTGTAATTTGTCTATACCTGTCTTTAGGTAAGGACACCAAGCTTGAATACAAAACTCCAGCTTAGGCCTAACAAACGATTTATATAAATTAACCATGGTCATAGTTCCTTTAATTACACTCAGTTCTTTGCTGTATTTGGACTTTCATTGGGAAGAGAAAGAGGAACCTGTTGCTACCATTAATGTAAATCTTTTGTAGAAATCCGAGAAACAAATGACATAATATATTTTATTAAAACAAAACTTGTGCATAGCATATCATCAGTATCATGGAATTTTACTCCACTCAACAATGACTGAATATTTTACATAAATTACAGCTAAAATTTTCAAGCATATATACCAGAGTTCCTTCTTTTTCATATACAGGGTGAGTAAAAAAAAGTGATAACACCTGCAAAGAGTTTGAATATCTCAGCCTATTCTTAATATTTTCAAATCAAACTTTTACCAAATTACTAAAGGACTAATTTTGGATGAGGTGGCCAATTCTCATCCATATTAATACATAGATTGGCCAGTTATGTAAGTTTCAGCAAAGCAAACCCCTTTTTGAATGTACTGCAAATAAAAATTACATTTAAATTTATTTTTTTGGCACTGAAAGGGGTCATTATGGTGGTTCAGAAAGAACCAGTTGTATCTGCTAGCATTACTGACTATTTGAGATGCCTTCCTCTTACAGTTACGCAGGACTGCAGTCGCTTTTGGAACGCTAGGACAGCCTTGTTGATTCCAGCTTGGGGCAGTCTCTCCCATATTGATTGTAGCACTTATTGAAGCACTTTCTGCAGTTCTGTCTTGTTTTTAGGCTTCGACTGGTGTTTCTGATAGAGATGCAGCATGGTTCCCCAGACTTAGTAATCCACAGGATTTATATCGGAAGAGAGTTTGGAGGCCATTCACTCTTCTTGATGAAATGCGGATTTCTCTCGCTGATCCAATCCTGTGCACGACGAGAAGCATGCGCCGGAGCGTCATCCTGATTGATGAAAGATGAAACCATTTGGTATAAGAGCATTGCAATCATCAAACAGCTTGGGAAATAGAGTACTGACGTACTACTGAGCATTCACCTTTTCCTTCTCGACAATGAAGTACAATTTGCCCTTACTTTGTAGCAAACGCCATTTTTAGGTAAGAAATGGGGGGTTCCTTTGCTGAAACTTGTATAACTGGCCCATCTTTAGAGTAAAATGGATAAAAATTGGCCACCCCATCAAAAATTAGTCCATTAGTAATTGGTGAAAGTTTCATTTAAAAATATTAAGAATAGCCTGAGATATTCAAACTTTTTGCTGGTGTTATCACTTTTTTATACTCACCCTGTAAATTATTCTATTATTATATGAAAATCTTAATAATTATACAATTGTTGTTTACATATTTCGCCATATTGGAATAGAAAAGTGACGATCTATGGTGACTTAATTTCCCGTAAAAGTGTGACGAGTCATTGTCAAGGTTGAGCTGTATGGTTAATAGGAATAAATAAATGGACACTAAAAGGTGAAGGTTATTTACGTTAAAATGTAAACATAATTGCCTGCCATTAACTTTTAAAGAATTTGTAATATCTAGCACTTCTGTAGAGAATAATAATTATTACATGAGAAATGTTAATGAATTCATTGTTCCCTTCTCACGTACAAACATACGAGTTAAATGCATATCTGTACATGGTCCAAAACTGAGAAATAATTTGCCAAATGTTATAAAAAATGCTACGTCTATTTCTAATTTTAAGAAAGAATTTTTTAGTTTAATATTTAATCAATATTAATTAGGCCTTTATGTATTTATACTAGTAAAGCTCTCCTTGAACGCTTGTACTAGTTAATTAGACACTACATTTGTTTCATTGTATCTTTCTTTTCTTGTTTTATTATTTTTCTTGCACTTTAAAGTTTAGTTTAAGCAGTTAGTTTTTTGCTATATGGAGATATGATCTTATTTTACTTATTTAATTTATAATAATTTAGAGATGTTTTTTAAAAATTTATTTTGAGTTTCACTTGCCAGTGTCTGGCCATTTCATACTTTGATAATGTTCAGTAGATCAGTTCGGTAATAGAACTTTTCGGTAATAGCTATAAATAGAACATCGTGGACACCAAATATAAACAGTGGACTAGAAAAAGTAAACACTGCATAGAATGCTATTGAAATGTACTAGTTCCTCATAAAATTTCTAATACAAGTTTTCTTTAGAAATGTTATTTACCTTACAACCTACTATACGTATATTAATTAAAGAATAACTTAACACTGTGTAATTCTTTCACCCATTACAACGGTATGTATGCATTATAACGAAGTTATAATATAGACCCATTGCATTTACATGTAAATTTATGTATCAGATGTCAACATAAACAAACCAGTGTTACCATACAACAAAATATGTTTTCAATTACCGAACTGATCTATTGAAAACATATTTTGTTGTATGGTAACACTGGTTTGTTTAGGTTGACATCTGATACATAAATTTACATGTAAATGTAATGGGTCTATATTATAACTTCGTTATAATGCATACATACCGTTGTAATGGGTGAAAGAATTACACAGTGTTAAGTTATTCTTTAATTAATATACGTATAGTAGGTTGTAAAGTAAATAGCATTTCTAAAGAAAACTTGTATTAGAAATTTTATGAAGAACTAGTACAGTTCAATGGTATTCTATGCAGTGTTTACTTTTTCTTGTCCACTGTTTATATTTGGTGTCCACGATGTTCTATTTATAGCTATTACCGAAAAGATCTATTGTATGGCTACCAACGGTTTTACTGTAATTAGTAATGTAATAGAAATTTTTGTATTTCAGACTTAAGTAGACTATAGCTGCTAATTATGGTATTACCGAACAGAGCTATGGCTCTTTTATGGTATCCTCTTTCGTATTGTTATTTTTTTTCAAACTATATGCACGCTCCTATGGTTTGTATAGTCTGTGCTGTGATGAACAAATAAGCGATACTAAACTAAAAAAAGGTCGGACGCAGTGTGTTGATAAACACATGCTGGTTTTGCATTGTCAATCCTAACAGCTTGATTTTATAAGCACAAAATAATTGTTTTCAATGTGTTTCTTTCTTAATTATTTGAAGATAGGAAATGGTAAAATGCCTTAATAGATGACTTTCACAGCTGTTAGCCGCGCCCACTTTTAGACACCTGCCGGCATTGGCATCCATATTGGATTACGTCTGGTAATTTTTAGCATTATGTATGTATAGATATATATGCATATAAAAAATAAAATTTCTATGTAGGCCTACGTATATTGCAATTTGTAAAAATGCACACGATTTATTAGTAATATACACAGACAGTGTACCAATGTGCCTCATGAAGTATATGAACTTACGTATGAAATATATGAGCTCCGATCTTACCGGTACGCCGTACTTTGTAGATTCGTTATGTAGCTGGATTCTATAGTTGAAAACTTAAATTAATTATACTCGTTCAGTAAGTCTTGAGGACCTGCAACACTAGTCTAGTCGTAGTTTAATGCTTCAATACGCAAAGACTGTAAAGGATTCAAATACAAACCGTAAGTCTTAAACTATAGGCTAGTGCAAAAGGCCAAAACTTTCAATATTTCTTTTGTGTACAGATCTATGTATATTCCAATAATTTGACTCTGTTTTGAGAAATTTGACCTTAATCTGCATTACGGAAATGGCAGAAATGGCAGAAGTTTTGCAATTACTAATTTCGTCAAACCATTAAAGCTTGCCAGTTGCCACCAATAGGCCTATCTTATATTTCGACAACTAATTAAATACATAGACTAAGTACACAACAAAACAGAAACACATCGTGCGGACAGATTTTTGTCCCATTTTCCTGAATTCCACTCATGGAGTCCAAATTTCTGCCATTTCTGTCAATTAGCCTGTCAAGCACTATTTGGCAGAAATGGCAGAAATGCTGAAATTATGTGGAACAAAGCTTTCAAGAATCATCATATCCATTACCAGTTCATTAACCTGTAAGAAAGAGCCCATGTCCATATGCCAGACACAATTTTATACCAAATTAAGATGAAAAACTGCTTAAAGATACATATATAGCCGTGTATCATATAGAGTTTTCTGCATCAAAATGGCGGCTTTGTAATGTAAACAAAAAATGACGTGTTCATGAAACCTCTCTATTGCAGCCGTATGTAATCCACAGCTTCTACGGGGTAAATACTAACATAAATGTCAATTTAAGGAACATTTAAGAATTTTTCCAGTATTTATCATTGTGTTCAATGCATTGTTTCGAACCAAACGACTACCAGCTCTATCATCGACGCGTGAACGGTGACTTCATGACTTTTATGCAGGATTTATATAATAATAACAACAATTAGAGTGCTACAGTCATCAATGATAACATCGAGCACTATATTGAGACAAAATCAAGCCAGCGAGCAAAAACAAAAAACGGTGCAAATTCCAAAATCCAGCAATTCAGTCCAAATTAAAGGGAATTAAAGAAAAGGTGGTTTAGGCGAAGGTCGCTGCTCATGGACATTGGATTGAAAAGAGAGATGGAAAAGATAGGTCTTAAACTGCCTATGGAACTGCTCATAGGAAAGCAAAGGCCGATGTGATTCAAATGAAGATTTCCGAAGATTGGATGGAAGAGAATTCAAGATCTGAGGTGCAGCATGCTGGAAAGAACGATTAGATAGCTTAGAGCGTAAATGTAAGCTAGGTCTCATAAGAGTAATTAACTTACTAATTAGAAGAACGAGTAACAGCAGGCTACTATATATACATATATATATATATATATATATATATATATATATATATATATATATATATATATATATATATATATACAGACTGGGGCAAAAGAAAAATCCCCTAGCGAGATCTCAATAACTTTAAGAAAACTCAAAATTTCTCTACAAAATTTTCGGAGCGTCTAGGAGAGGAATTTCTGCGCAAATCCTGAAAATTTGATGAAAATCTATTGAGCAGGAAAAATATTACAGCGTTTCTACGAAAAATTGCAAAATCAGTTTTAACAAGGCTTTTTTTGCCAAAAGTCTTAATAACTTGGACAAAACTCAACAAGTTTTACAAAATTTTCAGAGCCTCCAGAGGAGGAATTTTTACACTTATCGTGCAAATTTTGTGAAAATATATTCAGAAGTAACAAAAATACAGCGTTTCTTCTAAAAAAATGTTAAAATCAATTTTAACAAGGCCTTTTTAAACAAAAGTACAGGACATTTTCTTCAAAATTTAGGAATAATTTTAACATAAGAACGAATTTTAAGCATCATTTATTGGAGTAGCTAACAAGGTAGTGCAGGCTTAAACTCCACCACTTAAGTAAACGGTCCTTTTCAGGCTCGTTATTTTCTTTAAAAAGAATGACCGACATTTCGAAAAGCCTTGTTAAAATTGATTTTAGCACTTTTCTCGTAGAAATGCTGTAATTTCGTAACTAATGAAAATAGTTTCATCAAATTTGCAGGATATACGCAGAAATTCCTCCTCTAGAGGCTCCGAAAATTTCGTAGAGATATTTTGAGTTTTCTTAAAGTTATTGAGATTTCGCTAGGGGATTATTTTTTTTGCTCTAGTCTGTATATATATATATATATATATATATATATATATATATATATATATATATATATATATATATATATATATACCTTAAATTTCTTTAATTCCCTTTACTGTGGACTGATTATATGGATTTTGTAATTTGCAGTTTTTGGACCTTCCTTTTGCTCGCCGGCTTGATTTTGTCTCAATAGTGCTCGATGTTGTCATTGATGACTGTAGCACGCTAATTGTTGTTATTATATATATATATACATGTATATATAGGTCTAACTAAGCAGCTAAAACTCTACAATAATATAAAGAATCGATTTTGAAAAGCTTATTGAACTACGCGAACCTACGGTGGCTCGCAACTGCCATAAATTTTTTTTTTGAAACAAAAAATCAAAAACCCAACCACCCAAACAATCTTTTGTTACTATAAATAGCTCAATAGCAGTATCTATATCACACATAGTCGATGACAACATCCAGCACTCGATCTTGAATCAAAGGCCAGTCTATGTGCAAAAAATAAAGTTTATTGTCAATGACAACATCGAGCACTCGATCTTGAGCCAAAGCCAAACCGATGAGCACAAAATTAAGGTCAAAAACGGTGCAAATCCAAACTTCAGTTAATTAGTCATACTAAGTGAATTCGTCAATGACAACATCGATCTCGTGCCAAAGCCAAACCGATGAGCACAAAATTAGGTCAAAAGCGGTGATAATTACAAGAGAAAGTCATTTGTGGAATGATTTTTCTGCAGTTTGGGAATTTGCATCCGCTTTTTTTTTTTGATCCTAAATTTTGTGCTCATCGGGTTGGCTTTGGTTGACATTCGCGTGCATCGATGTTGTCATTGACAATTCAATTAAAATGACTAATAATGATTTTGAATTTGCACCGTTTGGGACCTAATTTTGTGATTTTCTTTTTCATGGTTGGATTTGGCTATGAGACGAGTTGCGCGCGCTGCATGTTGTTGCATTGAGAAGAACTGTATTTGTGAACAATAGGGGGCTTTTGATTCAAGATCGAGTGCTGGATGTTGTCATCGACTATGTGTGATATAGATACGCTAGTGTGCTATTTATAGTAACAAAGTGGCTATTTATAGTAACAAAGATTTGTTTGTTTTTTTGTTTTTTTGTTTTTTTGTTTTTTTGTTTTCTTGTTTTCTTGTTTTTTTGCTTTTTTGTTTTTTTGTTTTTTTGTTTTTTTGTTTTCTTGTTTTCTTGTTTTTTTGTTTTTTTGTTTTTTTGTTTAAAAAAAAATAAATTTATGGCAGTTGCGAGCCACCGTATCAATGACAACATCGAGCACTCGATCTCGAGCCAAAGCCAAACCGATGAGCACAAAATTAGGTCAAAAACGGTGCAAATCCAAAATTCAGTTAATTAGTCATGTTAAGTGAATTCGTCAATGACAACATCGAGCACGCGATGTCAAACCAAAGCCAAACCGATGAGCACAAAATTAGGTCAAAAACGGTGCAAATTCCAAAATGCAGAAAAATCAGTCCAAAGACTTTCACCTTGTAATTATCACCGCTTTTGACCTAATTTTGTGCTCATCGGTTTGGCTTTGGCTCAAGATCGAGTGCTCGATGTTGTCATAAACAAATTAACTTAGTATGACTAATTAACTGAATATTGAATTTGCACAGTTTTAACCTCCTTTTTGCTCATCGGCTTGGCTTTGGTTTGACATCGTGTTCTCGATGTTGTCATTGACAATAAACTTTATTTTTTGCACATAGACTGGCCTTTGATTCAAGATCGAGTGCTGAATGTTGTCATCGACTATGTATGATATAGATACTGCTAGTGTGCTATTTATAGTAACAAAGTGGCTATTTATAGTAACAAAGATTTGTTTGTTTTTTTGTTTTTTTGATTTTTTGTTTCAAAAAAAAAAATTTATGGCAGTTGCGAGCCACAGCCACCGTACGAACCATATTAAATTTTTCTATATTGAGCTCTATTTTTGTGTTGTCTTCTGTTGCACTCTAATTTTTTTCATTGCGACCTGCGCCAAAACTTCCTTTTCTTTAATTCCTTTTATTTCGGACTGATTTTCTGGATGTTTGGAATTTGCACCGTTTTTGGATCTTCTTTTCGCTCGCCGGCTTGATTTTATCTCAATACTGTAGCATTCCAATTATTGTTGTTGTGACAACTTTTGAAAATAAGCATCAAATAAGAAGAAATGTTAAGTAGGTCATTTATCTCATTTTACTCAACGAATTATTCATTGGTCATTTCATTACGTAAACAACAACATTCAGGTAACATTCAGGCTGAAAATTTTCAGAATATTAAATTTTTTAATATAAAATCTCTTATTGATACGCCAATTCGAACTTGGTAGTGACATTTATTCGTATTTATTTTCAGATTTGTGACTGAATTTTTAATTTCTAAATTTCTTACAAACTTTGTAGTGCTCATTGCCATCCTGATTATATATATTAGTCATTTTAATTACAATTGAAAATTTCCTATAATTATATTTATTTTTATGATTAATGTATGCAGTTATATGTTGGCTACTTCGTAAAGCTGAATATATTTCATCGAGAATCATTGTACGTAAAGTAAGCGTAGTAAATATAGCTATCTAATTATTTGCCTTTAATTGTGGTTGTTAATTATTTTCATTTAATAGTCATTTTATAAATACGCTAATTTCACTTTCTATTGTTGTTAGTGTGAATATTAATGAGATGTTCTATTTGCATGGTGCCAGTGTAAATATAAGGAAATTTGTGATTATTTAGAAATAAATAACTGCTTAATAATTTTAACTGTTATTAGTTGATCAAAAGCTGGATATATCCTTAGATTTGTAGATACAATTTGTGTACTATATATTACATTTAATATGAACAGGATTGGTAAAAGTGCAATATTTTTACAAGCCTATGGCCAAAGATGCCATAAACTTTACTAAGGTACTATGTAAAATTAAGTGATATCTCTTTATTTGCTTTTATTTTATTTATTATCTTATTAATTAAAATAATAATAGATTCTCACAATTTTCTTTCATTTTCAATTTTTCACTAAATTCTCTCTCTCTCTGGTCATTTAGGTGGTGCAAATTATTCCAACTTTTATTTGGAGTTGAACTTGATACAGGCCTGTTAATTATAAATGCGCATGTGTTATTTAGTTGTGTGCATATACAGTTCATGACTAATTGTTTATCATTTGTAGATTGATCTAGATGTAACAAATGGAATTAGCTATGAAGATGCCATTGAATACTGTGAACTTATTATTATTCTTGATTCTCTCTCCGGTTATCAAGAGCTCCGACGATCAGTTTCAGAGTGGATGCCAATTTAGTGACACACAAGGAAAGGCTAACGTCTTTTGTACTGGATTATCCGAGTTGCCAAAACGCAGTGATATTCCTGAAAATGTTGCATTTCTTCATATCGAAAAATGTAATATATCGGAAATCTCAAAAAGCAGTTTAGATTTTGTTTCACTGGTGACTCTGTCTCTAATTGATTGTCAAATTTCCAGTGTCGCGGATGACTCTTTCTCGAATTTACCGTCGCTACTGTCTCTTGATCTATCCGGTAATCAGCTCTCATTTGAAAGCTTTGCACCGCATGCTTTCAACAGCCTAACTTCTCTGCATCACTTAAGGTTGAAAAATAATTACTTCAAAGGCGTAGTGCCAACTGATTTTCTTACTGGAATGAAAAATTTGACCAGTGTTGATTTCAGTCATAACTTCGACATACAGTTTGGTGACTCGCGAGCATTTCTGGGTATTCAAAAGTTTTCATGCGACAGTTGTGGCATTAGCAATGTCAGTGATGTAACAAACGCATTAGATGGCGCAGTGCTGACTACACTGCATCTATCGAGAAATAACATTTCTAATATTGAATCAAGATCCTTCGCTAATGTCCCTAATCTTGAGACGATTGATCTCTCATACTGTGGCATTGAGAGTATTTCACCTGCAGCTTTCAGTGATTTGAAAAATCTGAAAAATTTGAATCTTAGTGGCAACAAAGTGACCGGCGAATTGGTCGGAATGATAAGTCGTTCTCCAGCGAATACCAAAAGTTCAATGGCACTGCATCTGGAAGGAAATGGCTTAACTAGTCTTCCATCTGAGTTTGGAAACTTGTCGACTGTTAGCGAATTACATCTTGGAAACAATCCGTGGAAGTGTGACTGTAGCATTGCTTGGATGAGAACAGTGAAAGAAAAGATTGTCAATGTAACTTACATTGTGTAAGTGTTAGTTTTTCTCTTCCAACAAGTACTCGAGTTAGTGTTATAGTGCAACGTTGATAAATTTGTCAGTTTACAAAATTATATATGAAATTCAGTTTAATTTCTAGATTACATTAGATTTCGTGTTTCAGAATTATTGTAGTTCTGTAATGCACTTCTTAATTTTTTTCTAATACTTACATAGTATAGATGAAAATTATAAGTAAATAAGATGTCGACTTATCCTGTATCCTGACGTTCCTTATTCAAATATGGTGGCATTAAAAATATTTGTATACAGGTCAATCTTTAAATCTAGGCTTCTGGTACCACAGTGCGAGCGTACCATTTGCCAGAATGACATGAATTGTAGTTGATTAATTGATGCTGAACGAGCATGAAGACATGTGGACTCTCATCTAGGTCTTTTGTGCTCAGGTGTTTGCAATCAGAGAATAGTAATGGCATTATACTAATTATACTTATGATTACATGGTATAATGCAATTATACACAGTTTATTGTAATTATACTCCCTCGGTGTTCTCTGCCAAATGGTTGGTCCATGAAATATCATTTTTCCAACTTTTTCTGTTCTCAGCTTTCATTTTTAAATATAAATTTTTAAAATTAAACCATATAACATCCCCAGTCTTGGTCTACCTCTAAATCTTTCCTTAGCTTTCTTTTATTAAATCTTGCAGCTGCCCATCCCTTTATAATATACTGTATTATACAATTCTGTAACATTTGCACTATTATATATGTATTAGATTGTCTTAATAGCGTAGGGGTAACGTCATGAAGTTTTAAATGACAGATGTTTTAAATGACAGATCATGAGTTGAATTTAACCCTCGTGGGTTCGAATCTCAGCGGCGCTGATCTGAGAGTAAAATCTCGGACATTCACTGGACTGGTTTTACGGAAAATGGTCTCAATTTGCCCAACAGTTTTTAACATGTGGTATTAAAAAGTGATAGATATCAACATAGTTGATCGTTTCACTATACAATGCGTGTATACTTTTTTTACTATTGATTGATTGATTGATACAGTTGTGCCACACCAGTGGCTGTGGCCGGTGTATCGGTGGTAGAGTTTGAACTTCCTGCTAGCTGCCGCTGTCACTATGGTGCAGACTGCGGCAGTCACACGGCGGTGGCCCTCGGCATCTTAGTCCCAGTTCTCATCATCTGCACATTCGTCGTCTGCTGCTTCATATTCAGGTTGATATCCTACTTTGTATACTATTTGCTCCGTTTTTGGACCTTCTTGCACCGTTTTTGTCCTTCTTGCACCGTTTTTGGACTTTCTTGCACCATTTTTGGACCTTCTTGCACCGATTTTGGATCTTCTTTTTGCTCGCTGGCATGATTTTGTCTCAATAGTGCTCGATGTTGTCATTGATGACTGTAGCACTCTAATTGTTGTTATTATTATTATTATTATACAATAGTGCATGACTTGTCATTTTTGTCTATACTTCTTTTAAGGTGAAAGTTAAGCTAAGCGTAAGATCTCTTGTATTTTGTTTGTTTCTAACCAAGGTTCGTATAGTTACTCATATTAAGATATTTTTCCTAATGCTCATTTACAGCCTACCAAATTTCACTAAAATCAATAGTGATTGGGCCAGGATTTATTCTTACATTTTATTTTAACTGCTAAATCATAGAATATTTCTTTAAAACATCAACTATTTTGATGTAGAATGATGGAATTGCTGGAATATTTCTGTGATTGTTGACAATTTTGATATAGAATTATGTAAATTCTAAAATATTTTCATAGAATAGTGACTATTTTGATATCGAATGATGAGAATTCAGACATAAAATGAAGACCTGTTTGTCTTAATCTGATGATTCAACTGTTTTAGAAGGATGATTCAACTGGTTTAAAATTATGTATCACTTGGCTTAGAACATGACTCATTTAGCATAGTACGATGACTCATTTAGCATAGTACGATGACTCATTTAGCATAGTACGATGACCCATTTAGTATAGTACGATGACTCATTTAGCATAGTACGATGACTCATTTAGCATAGTACGATGACCCATTTAGCATAGTACGATGACTCATTTAGCATAGTACGATGACTCATTTAGCATAGTACGATGACCCATTTAGGATAGTACGATGACTCATTTAGCATAGTACGATGACTCATTTAGCATAGTACGATGACTCATTTAGCATAGTACGATGACTCATTAGCATAGTACGATGACTCATTTAGCATAGTACGATGACTCATTTAGCATAGTACGATGACTCATTTAGCATAGTACGATGACCCATTTAGTATAGTACGATGACTCATTTAGGATAGTACGATGACTCATTTAGCATAGTACGATGACTCATTTAGCATAGTACGATGACTCATTTAGCATAGTACGATGACTCATTAGCATAGTACGATGACTCATTTAGCATAGTACGATGACTCATTTAGCATAGTACGATGACCCATTTAGCATAGTACGATGACTCATTTAGCATAGTACGATGACTCATTTAGCATAGTACGATGACTCATTTAGCATAGTACGATGACTCATTAGCATAGTACGATGACTCATTTAGCATAGTACGATGACCCATTTAGCATAGTACGATGACTCATTTAGCATAGTACGATGACTCATTTAGCATAGTACGATGACCCATTTAGCATAGTACGATGACTCATTTAGCATAGTACGATGACTCATTTAGCATAGTATGATGACTCATTTAGCTTAGTATAATGACTCATTTGGCATAGTATGATGACTCATTTGGCATAGTATGATGACTCATTTGGCATAGTATGATGACCCAGATTTTGTGTGTTGTAGATGCTTGAAGGATCGTAGACGAAGACGTCGCGAGAAGAAAGCTTTCAGATACAGCGCGGTATACAGAGAAACTGTGGAGCTGTCAAACAAGCAACCTACGCCACTCATAGATGACATGAGAATATAAGTGTATTTTGTCAGATGTATGTCTTATGTGTTAAACGAATGGAAAAGTCTCAAGTAGGGGATTGACTGATGGATGACATGATGTAGGACAGAGAGGATTTGAGAAATTCTGTTCATATCCCGACCCTAGTTAAACTGGGATTGAAGGGAAGATGATGATGATGATGATGTATGTGTTTGTGTGTGCACTTTATATAACTTGGATGTGTATATGCGTTGTGTAAACTTTTATGGGTGCGTACTTTTATGTTCATCAAAAAGAGATCATAATATTTAAGCATACATGTTATATAAGTTGCTGTGAGCATGTGCTTTGTGTATCACTTTTATGCATATGTGTGTGCTTAGTGTATCACTCAGATATGTTTACGTGTGCAATTCAGAAAAGCAAAACATGCGTTTATCAATGTATGTGAATTGATCAAGGTGTATTTAGCAATGTATTTTCATAGATAACAGTGTATTTTACGAAACTGTAATTCATTTACATTCCTTTGCATTTGTAATTTCCACTCCATATCCATGAATAAAATGCACTGTCAGTGATACTTCGTTATTTTAGAGTCCTTTGTGTCTTTTTTTTGATCTTCACTGATTGCTTGATTGATGTAATGTTTCATTTTTGATATTTATAGGTGTTGTTGTGGAAGTTTTTTATGCTTATTTGTGTTTTTAATTTTACTGGTTGTTCATCAGTGTTAGTGCTTGTATATTTATAAGAAATATTTAAGCATATAAGATAGCTATTTATCTAGATTGGTATAACAGCACTTTTTTGTGTAATCATTAGTAGAGTAACTAAATTACTAACAGTTATTATTCATGCACAGTATTTAATTTTTGCATTTGACTTCTGTAAGGCAGATATTTTCTCTGAAATGCCTTGTATATTTGCACATCTATTATATTTGAGCATTCCATGCTAACTATGTGATTATTGATTGATTGTTTTTTGAAAGTTACTTATCGTTTGTGATATGGAATATGCTGATTGTGCTATTTTTAAAATTGCTTTTGCTATCGTGCTCAGTCAGTAGAATGATCAGATATATGCATGATCAAAAATCAGTAATTGCAGGGTTCAAATTCAGTCCTCGAGCCGTTGCTGATATGCTTTCGCTCTGGAGACTCAGAATTGATTTTTAGCTTCGACTTTAACTTTAGCATTATCAGGATGAAGGTTGTCATAAGCTAACATGTTGCTAAACGCTGTTAAATGTTGATAAAGAAAAGTGAGTTTATTGTGGTCGTCGGTCTGTGATTTTGTTATTTATTTCAGCAAGTTCTAGCTTTAATACTGTATGAGATTTAATGATGTCATTTTAACAAGTGATATGAAATGTATATCTTACTATTAAAGGCTTCTAAAGTTTACTGAATTGAACAATTTAAATATTTTACGTTAAATTCAACAAAAATTTAAATTGAAAGCTCTACTATAAAACTCCTACACATGATTCGTGTTATTTATACTTACAAGTACACGTGAAACGTTGGTCAGGCTTCTATTCAGTAGGATTCCGCGTTCTTTTGTCATTCAATCTTAAGCATATCTACATAATGTACAGCAGTTGAATAATCAAGAAAGATTTTTTTGTCAATCAGTGTGAGCATTGAAATTACCTAATTTAATCTATGAGCATTAATAAAGATACCATATGTTGCTGCTATTGAACGTTCGACTCTAAGTCTAATATTTTTGCGAGCACTTTCTTGGAGCCAAATTGTGCAATTATTTTTTGCTGTTGTAGTTAAATCAGTCCCTGACTTGCTATCGAGCAGGAAAACGTTGCTAAACTGGGCTTTAGCTTTTTGGCTTGTAAATCGTCAAAATTTAACAAGTTCATATTAAAATAAAGAATTGTACTTTTATATATGGAACTTTATTTTGGTACATCGCATTATATAGAATTTTTCGTGAAAGTTTCCATCTAAAGCGCGTTAAGATTCATTTTTATTCTATTATGATGTTGATGCTAATGTTTAGTCTAGTTAAAATTGAAACTGATGAAGATACTTTGTTGGATTAGATATCCATTATACGAAGCTAGTCGATTATGATTCAATGGATATGTGAAATCAATTAACGTATAAATTTGGAAAGGGTTTTGTGTATTGTTGAGATTAATGAGAAGAGAGATAATTTGGTAAAGTCTAAGCCTAACTCATTTAGAAATTTAGATTAACAAGAATTTAGCTTCAGGTTGTTCGTCTCATGTGCGGGTTAGAGACTAGTCAGAGATAATATGTTTATGTTCAGAACATTAGATATTATGAGAATTCATAAATAGTGAATAAATAAAGGTTTAACGTCCTTTTCCTCATTCAAGGATGATGTCAGGAACGTCCCCACAGCAAACATCACTACGGATCAATTCTGTATCAATTCAAGACATCACTGACATAGTCTTATGACGAGGAACCGGACGTTAAATTCTTATTGATTGATTAATTGATCAATTCACCCGGAGAAAGTTGAAAGAAAAGAATAATAGTGAAGATAAGTAGGTAAAGAGTTCCAGAATATGGGATAGTCGTTAATTCATATTTGCTTCATATCTCGGTGAGCAAGAGGAACGGAAAGCATTAATTTATTTAAGGCATAACATATATTCTTTTGTCCAGTTTATGATAAAGGTTTTATATATTATGATGATATAGAATAATTTAATATTGTTGTATTTATTCCTTTTCTTGATTTGGCGGCCAATAAAAGATCGTATTATAGTCGGAGTTGTATGATGTAGCCTAGAGCTGCTGCTTGCTTTAGCTTAGTCAGTATTTTATTATATTTCATGAGATTTATTTGGAGAATATGATCGTATAATATGTAATATAATATTCCCCGTGTTGTGTCCGGGTTGTTTGAAGAATTGACCAACCGGTGACTGCACCTGTCGTAAAGCACTAAGATCCACAGCAGCGTCAGAAAGGGCATTCGGTTGGTGAGCGCCTAGAAATAGCTTCAAAAATTTAAACGAATGGAAAAGTGTCAAATAGGGGATTGGCTGGTGGTGTGATGTAGGACAGAGAGGATTCGAGACAGTCTTTTTGTATCCCGACCCTAGTTAAACTGGGATTCAAGGGAAGATGATGTTGATGATGATCGTATAATATGTGATTTACATGTAATGTGCAGGGTTTACCGTGTGATATATGACTCCATAGAGAATATGTATTCTATATTAAAGGTGCACTTTATGTTGTCATTTTGCGAATTAAATTGTATTCTGTAACGTAAGACATCTTCTGGTTGGTTTAATAAAACATTTCGCATCGGTCAGTGTAGTAAAGAACTGCGGTTTGTTGTAGATGTGTGACATTTTAATTGTTGTTCAACAATATCGTCAGAACAACTTTTTTGTCTGAGTTAATATTAATATTTTGTCGGCCTATTCCTCTCAATCGGTAGGGGCATTTTCATATTTTCATTATATCATTTTAGCAAATCAGTTGCCACTGGCTGGATCCAGTAGGTGCGGGGTTCAAATCCTGGGCTTGCCCGTCACTGACATTGCTTTCGAGTGAGGAAACTGATGTTAACGTTAGCTTAACCAGTTTTTTACTATGTGATTGTCTGGCTTTGACTACTGTATTAAGAGTTGGACTGTTGAGCAGTAGGTGTTTGGTTCAAAGCTAGTCTAGTCACAGATATGTTTACTAGACAGGATACTGAAGTTACAGTCAAGTTAAAGATACAATGCTGATATACGAATCAGAATTATCTCAGATGTCTTAAGCATTATTATGTCTTAAGCAGCAATTAAGTGAAAATAAGCAGTTTCACCGACAGAAATGGACACTGGAATAATTTTAAAGCAGAGATGGAAATTGAAATTTTCTATTTAACTATTACTTTCAGCGTGATGCGGTGTAATCTGCATATTGCAGAATTGTATATTCATGAGGTTAACCGTGTTGTGTCCGGGTTGTTTGAGGAATTGATCAAAAGGTGACTGCGTCGTAGAAGAGACTAAAGCACTAAGATCCATATCAACGTCAGAAAGGGCATTGCGGTTGGTGAGCGCCTAGGCTCCAGAAATTGCTACAAAAATTGAAACGAATGGCAAAGTCTCAAATAGAGGATTGACTGATGATGTGATATATAGCAGAGGATTTGAGACAGTCTATTCTTATGCCGACTCGAGTTAAACTGGGATTCCAGGGAAGAAGAAGATGATGATGATGATGGATATTCATGAGATATTTCTATCATCAAAATCGATCTGAGAAACGTTAAGAACTGGTATAGCATTTCATATACCCGGTAAAAATCTTTGTGATAGATTACGTTTAATCTTCAGTTATATCATTATAACAAGCAAGCAAGAATCAATAAAACTGCTGTGAAATTCTTTGAATAGTCAATTTTGTGAGAAATACCAGCATATACATCTATCGATTTATAGTCCTACAGTATATAACAATACAAAATGTTTATTTCATATTAAATTAATTAAATAACATTACAAATAACTTTTGCAATAACTTCATTTATTAGGAAATAAGTAGAAGAGTTAGATAGGACACATTCTAAGGGGAGAAAGTCTACTAAAAGAGGTCATAAAAGGCAGAATGGAAGGAAAGAGAGGCAGAGGCAGGCCGAGATTAAGAATGCTAGATGATTAAAAGTTCCACTACTGAAAATGAATGTGAACTGTATGTGGACATGAAGAGGAAAGCGGAACACCGAGAAGCGTGGGCACATTACATACTATGGACCTACCAATAGGCTGTGCATTAAGAGAGACAGAGAGAATAGCTCCATAGTGTGACATCTTAAGCTTATTAATGTACATTAGATTTACATAATTCACTAATTTTCTGGCAACATTTTTGCGCGGTTATTGTTGCTAGAAAAACGCTAGATAGCGCTTAAAATCTTCCCTTGATTAGGCCTATTTTTGGACAAGTTGATTTTGTATCGCATCTGATACACTCTCAAATTGTGCCTTATATAAAAATAACGAAATGAACATCTAAGACGCGATGTAAACGTTTTGAAAATGTAAATGAAATTGTGAAATTAAGATACGCAATAGTGAGATTAAATTTAAAATGAACGCACGCAAAGTGACATGAGCCCATGCTGACGCCATAAATATTTATACGAGTGCATTAAGAGAACATACATGAGCATACACATGCAATGAGCACACACATGAACACGTTATTTGAACATACAAGCGTATACACATGAACCACATACAATAACATAATCAAGAGCACTATAATGTAGTAACTTGGCGTATGTAAAATAATATTATATCAAATAGATTCAGGAAGATTAACAGCAGGTTGTTTCCGTTCGACGTCTTCTCCCACCAGTAAATGGATCCTTACGTTCATATATATGTATACCGTCCCAACCTGCTTTCAGCTTATAGTGCCCATTTTCAAACTGTAAGTTCACATCTTCTGTTAACCCCTGCAGCACACCATCGATGTTATGACCAGTTTTAGCCGATGCTTCGAAGTACTTCATGCCGTGATCCTTCGCGAACCTCAAGCCCTCGTCGTATGATATGACCCTCTCGGCTATGCGGTCAGTCTTGTTGGCAACAAGGATCGATGTATGCCCCTGGCTGGATGCGTACTTATTGGCGAATTCCATCCAGCGCGGAATGCCTTCGAAAGTTCTTCTTTTGGTCATATCATAGACAAATATGACGGCAACTCCATGACGAAAGTAGTTGGGCGTAAGGTTGTATACCCTGCAGTCAGACAAATATCATTCAGTCGGTTGGTCAATTGACAATCATAACGGCACACTAACATAACGGCATACTGGGTCAGGAAGCACAGATGCTTGTTTTAAGACCCATTTCCTCCTACCTCTCCATGGTTATTAGTAATCGTTGCCTTTTGATTACAAATTAATGTATGTTGACTGTTGATAATTAAATTAATAGAGATATATTAATAACTTAAAATTACAAATTAATGTATCGGGTAAATTAATACGCGATATATTAATAACTAAAAATTACAAATTAATGTATGTTTGCTGTTGATAATTGAATAACTCTACACGGTATGTGAGTTGCAAGAACCGAGAACAAGCTCGATGTATTTTACAAACTATGTATTTAAGAGATTATCTTGCTTTGATCGGGACGTTGAAGAATAAATCAACCGTAAACTACACGTGTCGTAAGTACTGTGAATATCAAGAAAATCGGTCAACTTCTTTCGACTTTGTGTAAAAAAACTGTGGGGTATCAGTTATATAAAACACAGTTTAGATTAAAAATGTTTTTTAAAATTTATTTAACCTACTCATCCATGTGAAGTGGAAATGAAGAGGATGGCGGAAGACGGAGAAAAGTGGAGGCGTTATATACCATGGAACTGCCAGTAGGCAGTGCACTAGGAGAGAGAGAGACTCACCCATATCTCTCCTGTCCTGCGGTGTCCCACAAGTGGATCTTGATACTACTGTCCCTGTTAGGAAGCTGAACTACGCCATGGAAGAATTCGACGCCTACTGTTGGTTGATGAGCCTCCTTGAACTGCTGCTTGGTCCAGTTTCGAGCTATGGCCGTCTTGCCAACATCAGTGTCTCCGGCCAGGACGATGCGAAAGACGTACTTGGGTTTAACCATTCTGAGAATTCCTAATAGTAATCTGCAGAGACAAATTGAGCAATTAAACCAATGCTAGTCGCGCACATCTCACTCTCTCGCTCTCTAGTGTTCTGCCAAGTGGCAGGTCAAAAGTATATATTCATACTCAAAGAGTTTCCTTTCACACTCCATAAAAAGCAATCCGAATAGATCAGCATGCAAGTTAATCCGTTCAAAAAATAGTTTGCTTTATCCATACTATATGCAGCTATGAAACAGTACGGCTTTTGATATGGTTTTCCACTGCCTTTCTCAATTTTTGCTTAGCCGCCTCTTACGACACAATCATGTAATTATCGATTTGTCAATTCTTCAGTGCCCTTAGTGCAACACGGGAATTCACGTCGTATTAGCAAAATATTACTTCTATAGTAAAATATCCTCAAGATATCAAATGATGCAATGAAAATGATAGATTCAAACGAAATCTATCAGAATTTTAACAAAAACTGAACACAAATAAAGACGAAGTTTAATCATAAGATTACCAATACGGCAAACTAATTCAGAAAATCACAGCTTTTTGGTCACATGAAGGAGGTCAGGATTTGTTAAGTGTAAATCATCTAAGCACATGCTAGAGAAGGACAATAATAGAATTTGTGCCTTGAGCCTATTATCTGATAAAGTGTGGATAGAAATATGAAATATTCGCACTTACAGTACATAGGAACTGATCAAACTGAGAAAATATCTGATTTGGCCTAAACTTCCATTTTAACTTTTATAAGTAGGCCCTTCCTCCTTTATTTTATTGATTTTCAGAGATATTATCCCGCGATTGCGAATATAAACATTTAAGATGAAATTTGAAACTAATTTTAAAAGTAGATAATTATTTACTTTTAAGTACATAATTATCCAATTTTTGGGTATTAATTTATAAATGGATATCCAACTAATGTTACAGAGCTACAAATTTGCTAGTCTCTGTATTTAGATTAAAAACTCGATACTATTAGCCTATACGTTACAAATATGTTTCGTTAAGCATTTAATCATCTTAATATTGAATCACCTTTTATTACAATTTAAAGCTTTAGTGATGAGATTATGTTTAGAATCCTACAAACAGCTATGATCTTCTTATAACGAATGCGAAAGTAATATTTTAAATAACAAAATGTGAGTAGCCTACTAGGCCAATATTGCTTCATTTCTAGATCAAGACCATAATTGAAAATTAAAAATTACAATTTAGGCTAAGTAGAGGATTATAAAATTATTCCGGACGGTCGAAATTATGATTCTTACTTTGGCCTGCATTGTTGTAGGTAGATATAATTCTAGAAAATGTCGTGTAATATAAAACTATCTACGAGAAAATGGTTGAGTAAGTTCATTTTTATCTCTTTTTCACTACCTTGTAAATAGGTTTAACTTAATGTTTATATTCTTAAATCGTCATTCTATAAATAGACAAAACACGACCGGGCAGTAGGCTATTTATAAAGTAATAATTATCTAAAAATATCAACAGATCTGAATAGAATTACACACAAATGAAATTGCATTCTATAAATTCTAATCCATTTACATGTAATTAACATAATCGCTACGCTATAAAATTGCTTCAACTCTCTCCCTTGCGAACCTAATTTGGAAGTCATGGAGACTTTCCTAGTATGATTTAATTTTAATTTTATTGCATTTAAAGTTATGTGCCTAAGAATATAACATTATGTTTATTTCGGAATAGAATATTCGTAATGACGCTTTCACGTCCGTTTCTTCATACAGATATGATACCAGTAAAGCATCGATACAACTAATAGGCGTTTCACGTTTATAATCAACGAAGTTTAAAATCAACGATCTTTAAAGTCGTTGAAGCTCTCGGAATAAACGCTGTAACCAGAAGATATAGGTAGAAACCAGGATAAATAAGTATAATCTAAATATTTCGAGATTCACTGCATAAAAGATTTTAAATTATTTCATACAGGCTACTTTTAAAATGCTTACCGGAGGATAGGTAATGTTTTGAACTGACCGGTTTTCTTTGATAGAGCTCTACGGGTTGCTAGTTGAACGGTTCTGAACGTGTTGAACAGTTCTCTTTGATAGAGCTCTACTAGTTGCCAGTTGAACGGTTCAGATGGTCTTGCATGTAAACTTGAGTGTTACACTGTTGAGTCTAAGCTGTCAATCAAGAAACTGACGCAGTCACCTACATCAATTGAATTAGACTTCAATCCTGTTGGCCCTAGCATTATCTGAAAGGCCTATCCTGATTAGCCTATACCTGATGAGCAAGCTAAGCTGCAGTATGAATCGTATCCCATCACAGGGTTGTCAAAGTTTCTCAGTGGAAGCGAGTGGGGGGAAGGGGATGAGGTGAGAAGTACATATATTTATGTAATTTTAACGGTTTCATATGAATTGCGTAAAAATTGCAAGAATTTATACAATTACTAGTTTATCTAAATAACTCTACCTAATCATTACGTTATAAAATTGCACTTGTTTCTTCTTTGCGGAACAAATTAAAATTCTTCAGTACTTTGTTTTTATGTTCAACTTAATTTTTTGGATAATATTTACCAAATTGAATGTAAAATTCAATTAGTAGATGAAGACATCTCCGACATTGCCTTATGGCGAGGAACCGGCCGTTAAATTCGTATTGATTGATTGATTGATTAATTGATTGATCGATTGAATACAACAAGCGAAATTATGAGTCAGAATTGTATTGCAATTTATCACAGCAATTTTTCATTATGATTATTCTGTCGGATTTACAAATCGCTACATAGTATGCAAGCTTAAATTTACAAGTATTTGTGTCTTTTAACTTATAAAAGTCACAAACACGCTGAATAAGCTAGTGTTGGTAACTTTTGTTTGGCTAGTTCCGCTATCTTGTGTAAGGTAAGAAAATGCCACTCAGATGGAAACGTATTAATTTTCATGCATTTATTGAGTTACATACATAACTTTGCAAAGGCAAAGAGCTAATATTAGCGTCAGTTTCCTCACTGAAAAGCGATGTCAGTGACGGGCGAGCCAGGATTTGAACCCGCACATACTGATCCGCGGTAGAGTATCTTGCCGGCATCACCACCGGTCATTTAAGCATGAGGTTTAAAGCTAAGTCATAAGGTAATGGCAGAAAATGTAAGGCGTTAATGTGCCTGCCCCACAAATCAGCAGCGTTATTGATTCGACGACCTTCATATCAGTACTCTCGCATCAGTTCGTGCACTTTTCATCCCCGCAATTCCATAAATTCAATTGTTAGAACCTACTGCAGGGAAGGTTTTGACCTTTGGATGATTATTTCTGGTTCGACGACTTTTTCGCAAATAATCGATATAGTTTGCCACAGTTGCCTCCAAGCTGCTATATTTCAATTGCTGTAGCTGATTGCCCGTGTTGAGGCCAGGCCACTGCTGCATAGGCCTAGACCAACCGTTAACTGCACGTGTCGTAGGAGGCGGTTGAGCAAACTGAGTAATTCAAATTAAAACCCGACAAAAGCATACTAATTCCAAGCTATAGGCTACATTAAGGTGTGGGCAATTTATACCCTTTTGTGAAAGTGCTAAATGGTTAAGCGACGAAGTGCTCTTTATGATATAAAATCTGAATAGGAATATATATTATTATAGAGTAGGAATATATATTTTGTATCTGCCATTTGGCTGAACAATTGAGAGAGCTACCTGTTTAATTTATTAAAGTTTCTGAAGTTTCACTTTCAAAAATAGTCGAATAAATAGAGCAAGTAATAGAAGAAGTAGAATGTGTTCATTTAATTTTACCAATGGGTTGCAAATCTTACACTTTAGGGAGAAATTTTCTTTCGAACGTTGAAAACAGCTGATTAAGGGACGCATAATCGAGAGCAGCTATGATCCTGTGTTTCAGGTTGTATCAGACGGACGAAGTTCAAACTAATTATTGTTTGAAACAATTCTGACAACGATGTCCACTTAATCACCTTGCATTTACAGCTTTGAGCTCTGTTAGTATATTTAGCGTATGAAATTAGATATATAAATAGACTTCATCAGTCTTCTCACTTTCACGCTCGATTAAATGGCAGTTCAAAGGCATATATTACTGCAATCAGTCTGCTTGTTAACCCAATAAAGTGCATATATCGATCTATTATTTGATTCAAACTATACTTTTGCTCAACTTCACTACATCCTTTAACTCGAATCTAAAAGATTCAAGGTAAGGCATGTTAATATGCACAGTTAACATGCACAGTTAACACGCACAGTTAACAGGCACAATTAACATGAACAGTTAAATTACATGGTTAACAAGCAGTTGAAATGAACAATTAACATGCGCAGTTAATATGCACTTAACATGCAGTTAGCAGACACAATTAACATGCGCATTTAATATTCAGTTAACATGCACAGTTAAAATTCACAATTAGCATGCGCCGTTAACATGTAAAACTAACACGCACAGATAACACGCACAGTTTACATGCATAATTAACATCTTGTTAGCACGCAAAAAAAATAACAGTCAAGTTAAAATACACAATTAACATGCACAGTTAACAGGCACAGCTAATACGCACAGTTAACATTCAAAACATTCAGAACCTTGTTGAACATTCAGAACATTGTTGAACATTCAGAAGAGCTGATTGATAGCAATGGTGCGAATCAAACCAATGAACCGTGATAGACATGGCATAACTAAATACCAGAATGACTATAGTAAATACATGTATTTATAATCACTTTTTATCATTCAGAGAAAGCTTTATCAGTCTTATTCGATCGAATATTAAAGTGACTATGCTGGCGCTACTATGGCTTTTTGCATAGAGCGGCGCTTGTATAAATCTACTTAATATTTATGATTATTATTATTGTTATTATTATTATTTTATTTAATATTACCCTAGTGTAAATAACTTGAGGTTTAATAAAATCGATTCAGCAATACGTTTTGAATAGCCGACCGGCTACTCGAGGTCATCAATCGGCTTAAAAGAATTTTGCTGACATTATTACTATTATTATTATTACTATTACTATTATTATTATTATTATTTTTATTATTATGAACTTTTGTTAATGCGTATAATTGTAATTATGTACATTGAAATAATTGCCTAGTTATCTAATATATTCGAATGTTTCTTCAAACAATATAATGCTGTATATATAAATATAATAATCGCCTCAAACTACAGTATATACAGGTATACATAAGGAAAACTAACTGATACACAATATTTTCTCATAGCTGTACGAGATATGGTGTTTAGACAGCCTTTTGTGGGAGAACTAACTGCGACATGCTGTACATTACACAATACAAGTACAGTATATCTGAAATACGTGTATAATTGTGCGTCTTAACACACAGATAATTGTGTGTCTGAAAAACAGACAATCTTTATCCGGAAACAGATAATGTATATATTTAGAATAAATATGCATATTAAAACCATATTATAAGAAAAAGTCTAAAATAGACAAAGAAGAATGAATTTGTTGTATTCTTCTAAGTATCTTTCCATGCTGCGACCTTTCTGATCTCTCACTCCACTTCAGACATTACGATATTCTGCGTTTGGTAGTTCCCGGACGGCTGAAGCAATCCAGAACTATCGCGTTGCGCTGTCGACCCCGAGCATGTAAAGAGATTCCTCAGAGTCTTTCTGAAGTGGACGTTCATCGTGCAGCATAGCACAACGCTAACGGTAAAATTAAGAAGAAGAAGAAAATTCGTGACCTCGCTAGCAGCTCTGAACACTGGGTACTCAGCCGCCCCACCTGGTGACAGATCAGCTATGAGCGCCAGGAACTCTGCTGGACTCACCATAGACACGAACAAGAGAACTAGAATGATCAGGATTGGAGTGAAATCATGACCGGATTTCTTGGGTCTGTTAACCACGCACTGTTCCTGAACTCTTCGCGACTCTCTCAGAGCCATAATTAGACGAACGTTGCAGAACGAGAGAACGACGAATGGTATGATTACTGCAGTGACCGCCCAGACGAGATTGTATATGTAGCGGAAGTCATTGTAGGCGACTCCGGGGTGACGGTGGTGATAGAAACATCCGCAGTAGTTGTCCGGATCGGTGGACTCGGTCAATCTGGGAAGAGGTGAGTCGAAGTAGGCTGAGCATGGAAAGGAAAGAATCTGGAATTTCCAGAAGCGTGGGATGTTGATGAGAATGGAAGCGAGTAGAACGCAGATGATCGTAATCAGAGTTCCGCGCATGTTGATGAATCCCCTGGCGTGTAGAGGTCTGCAGAGTGCCATATATCTACACACACACACACACACACACACACACACACACACACACACACACACATATATATATATATATATATATATACATACATATATATATATGTAGATATATATATATATATATATATATATATATATATATATATACACATTCATCTACACATTATAATATGTATCTACATGTATCTACACATTATAATATGTATCTACGTGTATCTACACATTAGAATATGTATCTACATGTATCTACACATTATACTATGTTTCTACATGTATCTACACATTATACTATGTATCTACATGTATCTACACATTATACTATGTATCTACATGTATCTACACATTATAATATGTTTCTACACATTATAATATGTTTCTACATGTATCTACACATTATAATATGTTTCTACATGTATCTACACATTATACTATGTATCTACATGTATCTACACATTATACTATGTTTCTACATGTATCTACACATTATAATATGCATCTACATGTATCTACACATTATACTATGTATCTACATGTATCTACACATTATAATATGCATCTACATGTATCTACACATTATAATATGTTTCTACATGTATCTACACATTATAATATATTTCTACATGTATCTACACATTATAATATATTTCTACATGTATCTACACATTATAATATGTATCTACATGTATCTACACATTATAATATGTATCTACATGTATCTACACATTATACTATGTTTCTACATGTATCTACACATTATAATATGCATCTACATGTATCTACACATTATAATATGTTTCTACATGTATCTACACATTATAATATATTTCTACATGTATCTACACATTATAATATATTTCTACATGTATCTACACATTATAATATGTATCTACATATATCTACACATTATAATATGTATCTACATGTATCTACACATTATAAGATGTTTCTACATGTATCTACACATTGGAATATGTATCTACATGTATCTACACATTATAATATGTTTCTACATGTATCTACACATTGTAATATGTATCTACATGTATCTACACATTTTAGCACAGATAAACTATCGATGTTTAAACTGCTTAAAGTTAAATTTATTTCCTAAGTATAGAATCCACAATCACTTTAATTTTTGTAGTTCTGTTATATGGACCTGTTTATGTGTCTGAAATAAAATAGTTTGATTTGATTTGATAATGAAACCAATATTACTGACGATATACAAGTAGACTTTGTAAATGTAGATAGTTATAATATAAACGTAATATATATGCAAAATACATGCCATGTATTTTGCATTATATTACGCCATGCATCAACATATTATGACACAGATAGGCTATCGATGGTTACTCTGCACAAAATTAAATTTACTTTCTAAGTTTCCTAATTCTGCTTTAGCTTTTTTTTACCGAAAATGGTAGCTTTGTGGCAGAAAATTCGTGCGTAACTTTACTGAGAACCTCGTTGTTGCGTTAAACAATTGTCATAGCCTGATGCGGCTAAACTGCTAAAAAACTGATAAAGTTCTTTATTTTCTAGTCTAAAATATACTCTTGGGAAAAGTAAATTTGTTTGTTCGTACTGTTACACACATGACATACGGCTTGTGTTACATAGTTTCCTTCTTAGTTTTTTCTTGGTTTCTGTTTATGTAGTTTTCGTTATTTGCTTCATTCCTCTCCATGGTTATTAGTAGTCGACTAATCGTTGCCTTATATTAATAAATATGTGTGAAAACCAGACCGACTGTTCTGCACATTGGTATCTACTGTAATTTAACCTACCCTTAAGTAGAAATATAAAGCTAAGTTTAGCACCAGTTTTCGCATTTCATAGGATTCCATCAGGATTCATCCGGCTGGAATTAAACCCAATACCATTCCGTCAGAAGAAATACGATACGGTCTTACACTCGATCCTAACATTATTTAATTAACGTTTTTTGTAAGAAATATTTCATGTAGGCCCAAGGCATCTAACTGCAACCATGCATATAGTTAATAGAAATTCTTTATTCCTGCGAACGTATAACTTCCGGTAAATTCAGCTTTCTGAATTTAGAAATTAATAGATAATAATGATAGATAATATGATAGTTAAAAGTTAGATAATATGATTATCTAGCTTTATTCACCAACATGCATGCGAGCAAGAACAGAACATGACATGAGAAATAAAAACGAAAAGAACAACAGAAAATACGGATTAAACCTTGATTAAACTAAATTGAAATAAAAGGAGACATCCTTGGATTAACTAATAGGCATAATAGTCAATTTAGGGCACTATTCCCTCAAAATTAGTCCAAAATTTATATCGTATTTTACCAATGGATTCATCACTCTGAATAGAATATTTATATTTAATTTTAACATAATCCTTGTAATCAGCATTATATAACTCTAAACTACTATCCAAGCATTCAGAGACAATTAGCTGATTGAACTTAATAGTTCAATAAGATTGTATTTTGATTGGTATCTGACCTGTGGCTAGATTAGTGAAGGAGGTCACTGAACGATAATTCACATAACTCACATAATACATCAACGTAAAAATATCAACGTAAGTCCTACATTATTGCCGGTTTGCGATAGAACAAAATGTCATTCGCTCACTGTATGTGTCCGGAATGCAATATTCTGATTAACTACAATATTAATCATTCACCGGGTAGCACTTGAAGGTTATATGTAGGTTGAGGAGTTATATTCCATGGATCTGCTGTTAGATTGTGCAGTAAGTGAGAGAGAGAGAGAGAAAGAGGGAGAGTGAGCTCAATGCTTATGCAATTTCTGATATTCTTACAACAAACATATATAAATTATTCCCGCTTTCAAATGGAGCATTTGCACATGTAGATAGGTTTAAGACTAAATGGATAGATTGGATAACTATTTGATCATTCAGACGCAGAAATGTATAATTTTCAGTCGCACCCCCGGGTCCGAGGATGTGAGGAAGGTCACGGGATATAGCCAGATGTCACGGCTATATACTCCACGTCGGATAATTTGTTTCCACCATTCATTTCATTCTGGAGATGAAATTTGAAAACGGGATATGATATATGGACGGGTAATCGCATGCAATTATTTGATAACATCAGATGTAATTCTGATAAGCCAAGCGAACTAAACTTTTATTTACCATATCTAAAATAAAACGAGCCAATTTCTATTTACACTTGATATACATACATGTATATATATATATATATATATATATATATATATATATATATATATATGTATATATATACTGTATATATATATATATATATATATATATATATATATATATATACAGACAAGGTCAGACACCGAAAACTCGGAATAGCCTCTGAATATTTCTATAGCAGTGTCATGGCCGGTGTCTGGGTTTCGAGACTACAAGTTTCTGACAGGTTCTTTAGTTTATAAGTTTTTTCCTTGGTAAATCTTAGCGTTGCTAAGATTATCCCCTTTCCAAAATTAAATCAGTGACGGGAGAATTACAGGATTTGATCCCCGAACCTACTAATCCGTAGTTTGAATACTAGCCAGCCATACCACTTGTTCTGCGATAAGTATTTCGTCTTCAGTTGCCATAAAATGAAAAATACGAAATGTAACCATTGATGTCGTGTCGAAATAGAGATAATAGTCTGGATAAAACTGACATTTGAAACGATTTCCGTCTGCGTTTTAGGCAAACATGCAGCAAACTCGACCATTGATTAAGCTAATTACTATATTACAATTAACTGTTTAGCAACGATTAATCACTTCAACTCCCTGCTGTTTAATCCTTATGCTTCAAATCTTCTTACGGTAAATTTCTGCCTCCAAATCGTAGTGCTAGAGCCAGTGGAAGCCTATTAACTGCTGAGTAGCCGTAGTTACTGCTCCGAGATTAAATCCCTCATGGGATTTGAGGACCAAATACACCGGCCATTCCATGTTTCATTTCAGCAGGACTGCATATTGCCTGCCCACCACTACCCATCGTCAGTCGCTTTTATATCTCGTCATTCCATTTCCAGTTTTTCTCTCGACAAAATCTCTACAGTCACTTAATTTGTTCAATTGTTTCAAGCGAGACTATCTGAACACTACATTACGTTTATCAGCTGCTCGAACTATTTCATTTCCTAATACAATGTGAGTTTTAATGAGGTTGACGAAATGTCATTGGTCTTATTCTCTCTCAAGCCTATTCGGTCCATTGGGTTCAGTCAGGGAAACTTGATAAGCGAGTTGGTAACGACAAATGGATCTAAAGTGTCGACGAATTCGGGTGATACGGTAAATTGAAAAGTAGATGCCGGGTTGTCTGAAGAATTGATCAACCGGTGACTGCACGTGTCGTAGAAGGCGACTAAAGCACTAAGATACATACCAACGTCAGAGAAGGCATTCGGTTGGTGAGCGCCTAGGCTCCATAAATTTCTAAAAAAAATTAAACAAATGGAAAAGTCACAAATAGGGGATTGGCTGGTGGTGTGATGTAGGACAGAGAGGATTTGAGACAATCTATTTGTATCCTGACCCTGGTTAAACTGGGATTCAAGGGAGGATGATGATGATGATTACATATATTAGAGAAATGCCCTCTAACCTGTGTGCAGGGTGGTCTGTCAACGTTAAGCTACCCTACAAGTGACGCAGCTACCTGAATTAGCGCATACGCTAAATAAAGAATTATAAAATTAATATTTTTATTATTTATTAAATTTTTAAGATTAATAAATTTTTAATTAGTTACAATATGCATACACTTTGTCATATTCTAATAAAATAGGCTGAAGCCAGTGGCGACGTCCGTATGATACTCAACCACGGATCAGTATGTGCGAGGTTCAAATCCTGGGCTCTCCAGTCACTGACATCGCTTTCGAGATAACTGAACTGATTTTTTGGATTTTGGAATTTGCACCGTTTTTGGGCCTTCCTTTTGGTCGGCGGCTTGATTTTGTCTCCATAGTACTCGCTATTGTCATTAATGACTGTAGCACTCTAATTGTTGTTGTTGTTGTTGTTGTTGTCGAGTGAGGAAACTGACGTTAACCTTAGCCTTACCAAAACTTGCTCCCAGTCCAGAATGCTCACCTCGATAGAGCCATAGCCACAGTCAACCAGGTACTGCAGAAGAGGAAGATGTTGATCATGGACTCGTGGTAGGTCCTAAAGTACAGTCCTGCCAGGTAATCCAGCGGAAGATAGAATCCATTTTTTGAAGTTTGCAGAGTAGCAATCAGATAAAGACAGCAAAACATTAAATCAGACAGAGCGAGTGATGCTAATCCGACACTGACAGACCTTTCCATTGGCTTCATCGTGCTCGTCAACTGCTTCCTGGTCAGTACCAGCAAATTCAACACGTTTCCAATAATCCCGAACAGACTAACGGCTGGAATTATGCACATGTCAAAAACATATTTAAATGTAACGCCACCGCTGTGTGAGGAATTTTTTCCATTATCACTCGAGTCGGTGGCACTGAATTCAATGGAGTCGTGAGCAAATCTGAGGTAATCAAAACACGAATCCAACAGAGATCCGTTCTCATCACGAACAGTCGTATTGTCAACGACAGGAGGAGTGACGTTCAAGTAGGGAGTCATAGTCAACTAGAAAGAATAATTGGGATCCCGTCCACTCGATATAGAATTGAAAACTCGCCAGTTCGTGCTACAGAGAGAGATCTCTGATCCTGACGTCAAGCTAGAAATCTAAAAATAGAAATAGACGAGTTAGTAGGACTGTATGACTGCAGCTTTATTCTACATAAGGTACGTTAGAGTAACCTTCATGATATTTTCCCCCAGGATTACATGGTAATTATTCCATCTAACTGAGGAAGGCAACAGGAAGCCACCTCAGAAGCCATACTTTTCAAAAGCTATAGGTTACATATGGTATGGATAAGGCATAGACATTGTGAAGGGATTTACTTGTTGATCTAAGGAGTGCTCTTATGGAGCGAGAAAGCAGACTTTGAGTATGAATATGTACCTTGAACCTGCCACTTGGCAGTGCAGTGAAAAAAAGAAACACACGTGCAGGTAACTGTTGGTTTATTCTTCAGTGTTCAAGCAAAATAGTAACACGGTATCCTTACTTGTAAGAAAATGTAAATCGTATGATCTAAAAGGTAGAAAATATTTCGATACTACATAATATTATTTTTAAAAAAACAATAATAATAATAATAATCAGAAATTGTATTATTATACATGTAGATAACTAGAGATTAGTCTACCATTATTATAGCTACTTTTTCTCACATTTATTTCGCAATGTAAAGTAATGAATCTCGAAAAGTAAAGTAATACCTGTGAAGCATCATGAATATTGCATCAACTCAACTATTGTATAATCACTGAATGTTTTCAAGTCTAACCGTTTCATGTACATGTAAGTCAAATACGTGTAGACCTCTATATTATATTATCATATTATATTTCATTTCTGTCATCACACAGGAGATCTCACGTCAGACTTGATACTAAACATCAGAAATATTGTTGACGAAAACTTTCATTTGTCGAAATGCATTTGAATTTAGTTGTATGTCATTAATAATTAACGTGTTTCACATTGACTCGCAACCATTAGACCTACTGATGTGACACTTGAAGCGTTATGAAATGTAATTAGGTTTAGAAGGCGTCGACTTAAATTAAAAATCTAATTACAAGTTTTCAACTAACTTAGAAAATGATAAAAGAATGAGAAAACGACGTTCATAGCAACAATTAAGAAAAGAAGAATTTAACACTGATAGTGTTCGGTAAGATCCGACTTGACCAGATAGAAGAGTGAAATGAAATTACCCATTCTTTGCTATATTTCAATTTCAATAGAAAAATTACATTTCAGGAATATGGTAATTCGTAGACTTTAATTGAATCAAATGTTTCTCAATATTAATATTGAGAACTGAGAAAAATTGAAGCTTTGGATCTGCTATTCGGCTGGTACTATAAAAATGCGAGTAAACAGTCCTTATATTTTAGATGAACACTGACACACACTGTGCAAAGCAGTTAATCTATAAATAAAACTGTATATACATGTACCTGTAAATGTACATTACCGATCTATTCCTTCAAAGTTTCAAAGATATGTAGCTGAGAAAACGCAAGTACACACGCAAGCAGGGACACAGTAAGGACATAGACAAGAACACAAACAAGAACATAAATATGAACACAGAAAAGAACAAAAACATGAACACAAACATGACCACAAACAAGAACATAACAAGAACACAAATAACAACAAGAACACAAACATGAACGCAAACAAGAACAAAAGCAAGAACACAAACAAGAACACAAGCAAGAATACAACCAATAACACAAGCAAGAACACAACGCTTGGAGGCGCAAAGTGTAATTCAGCACACAATGGAGCAGAACTTGTGTGTTACTGTGTATAATGGCTCAAGTTAAGATCCATTAGAACTAAGATGCGACTTTGACTGCGTTGGAAATCTGACTCCTACACAGTATTTCTCGCTGCATTTTATATTTTTCTTATTGTAGGCGTAATGTATGACCACTTCAGCATTTAATTAAGGCTAAAGTAGAATATGCTGAAACAGTGAAGTTTTAAATTTAAATAAATGCTTTACGACAATTTAAAGTTTATCAAAATATTAAACAGTACAAGAGGCAGACAGATTTAGCAAATTTCTTGAATTTTTAGACGTATTTCGATTTAAGAATAATAACAAATAACAGATGAAGTGGAGACCGGCGCTGCTGGAGCCAAAAGTTGTGGATTCAGGGTTGAAATGCATGTTTAAGAATATATTATCAAAGCAGAAACCTTTCGATAATCAAATTTATCCTCGATAATCGCTCATTACACCATAATAAGTTAATAAAACATCGCACAAACAGAGAAATTGTGCTTTTTATTAATTCTTGCCATAGGAACAACATTCAAAGACAATAGGCCTATTGTGATAACTGATGGCTTTGTCTAATTCTATGTATTTTCTATGCACCTCTCGTATTTTTCTGCTTGTATCTGTGGATTGATTCTACGAAATAAACACACAATTCATAGTAAAATATCATACAAAATTTACAATAATATACTTATTACATGCGACAGCAAAGCATTCATATTTGTATATTTTTGGGATATGTTGCTAGAAATGCATAAACTTCACCATATAATATACATGTAATAGACGTTGTGTGCAAAGAATTCAATGAAGCGCATTCTATTCGGTAAACAGAGTTAACCATTTTATCCCGCATAAGTAAGACGATGAAATTTTCGGACGAATATTTTTGAATGTACAATTCTTGATTAACGGCCAATTTTACGGCACAGCGATATAAGTTGTCGCTTACTAGTTATGGAAAGGGTCCTTGTTGCCTTGATTAGTTAATATTCGCCTAAAAGTTGGTTATAATTATAAATTTATGTCAACACGTTTAGCAGATCCGTTTATGGACCTTTAAAGGCGCGTCGGTATATTTGCAAATCATTGCAACGGTAAATTTCTCGCATAATTCGTTTCAAGCGCTTTCTACCGTTAATTAGAAGTTAAAAAATATTTATCTTCTGATTATTTAATAGCGAAAATGAGGCCCGGCTTTAGCCAGACGGCTTAACTGGCTGAGTGGGGTGGATCTGGTGCAGCCGCCCCCCCCCCCCCATACACAAATCAGAGGTTTATTCTATTAGATAGCATGGTCAATAGTATTATTATTATTATTATTTATTATTTATTTATCATACGCATGTCACAAACATAGACTTTACAAGTATACACAAACAGCATCAGCGCATGAATGGAGATAAAGGCCACAAGTGGCACTTACATATTCCGAATTTAAAAGCAGAAGGAAGTAATCATATTAAAATATACACAAAGGTACATATAGCAAGTTCAAATATTGTTCTAGTACATATGTCAATTCAATTTTTCTAATCCTCAATTACACAGTTACTGCACTTGGTTCACACGCCTCTAGGTGTGAAGGTCTGCTCAACATGTCAATGCTCTATCCTATCGTGTATTTTACTCTCTTCAGTAACATAATATTATGGAGGTCAGCAGCTGTAGCCCTATTATCATAACTTTTCTTAGGGTGCCTTTTGATTTCATATTTTATCTTCAAATTTGTCAAAACAGTAAAATAAATCTTAAATTCTCGAATACTAAATTTGCACTACCGTAAGGGAGTGGTACTGCAAAATTTTACAGATATCATCCCTCAATTTCCCAGTGGCTTCTACTCCTTCGCTTCTTCTTTTCAGTGCAGATTTCAGGATGTCTGTATTTCCATAGAAAACGAATAGTGATCCACAACGTAAGCAAATCAAATCGATTTTTTACGTATGAACGGTTCGATAAACGGTTCTCGAAGTTCTTAGAAATGGTTGTTATCTCATTTACTCATCAGAGTTCGCATTTTCTGTCTCACTCAGATTTTTAAACTATTATGAAATGGACTCATTTTTCGATTTCTGACATTAAACAACCAGAAATTGCTTTTCTGATAGCAAATTT
Organism: Enchytraeus crypticus; assembly: GCA_905160935.1. Classification (NCBI taxonomy): domain Eukaryota; kingdom Metazoa; phylum Annelida; class Clitellata; order Enchytraeida; family Enchytraeidae; genus Enchytraeus; species Enchytraeus crypticus. Next base: position 1,057,943 of record CAJHZI010000647.1, on the reverse strand, counting down.
ATTCATGACAGACTCGCGCTATTTAGCTCGGTGAAATCTTAGGTCGACCTGTGTGCTCCGGTAATTACATTCCACCGGGACACCGTGTAGACCTGGCAGAGGTTCAATGTCCTCAACCTCAAACCACACTCCGTTAGAATAACCTTCAAATTTCTGTCTCAAAATGATCTCTCTCTCTTTCTCTCTCTCTCTCTCTCTCTCTCTCTCTCTCTCTCTCTCTTAGTGCACTGCCTACTGGCAGGTTCACGGTGTATAACGCCATCGATACGTACCTATCGTGTTTGATCAACACCGGCTGTACTTAAGTAATATTGCTAATTCAATAAAATTACTGTTTACGAAAACTACGATAAACCGAGAGATAATCAGATGTAAAAATCCAATGTGTCACTTATTTGATATTTCTGAAAATAATGACATTCCAAGGCGTAATTATAATTCCAATTAATACTCTTACCTAAACATAAAATCTATTCCAGATATCCACTTATGTTTAAAATTCAATTAGCTCCTGTTGTTTCCGGGCCCATGCAGAATAGACCAATCGTAGTCTGCATTTGTAGTAAGAGGCAACTAAGAAAAAGACCAAGGAAAACCGCAGCAGGTACCGTTTAAATTATAACAGGTGCCGTACAAGCTAACAACTACATTATAAAATGATAAAGGCTCTGTGAGATGAGATGAACTTGTTGGTCAATGGAGTTCAGTGAATGAACGTGCAAATGAACTTTCATTACTAGTTAAAATCTTGGACCTACCATTCTACAGAGTAATAGAGAGAGAGTAGGCGAATCTGTTCTTTGATTAGTTTGAGATAGAGATTGAGATTGATTGAGCGGAGAGAGAGAGATAGAGAGAGAGAATGAGATTGATATTGAGATTAGACTGAGAAGTAACAGTTATTTAATAGTCAATAGACTTAACCGTTAACTCATATCTTGTAGTATACGTAAATAAACTAGAGTACCACTTTCATTTTTACTTAAGTTTTAGACATGACTGTGATTCGAAAAACATTATTCGTCAGCTTAATTTAGATTTAATATCCTGCTATTTATTCTTGGTTAAATAATACACAATTGTGCTTGAGGTTTGCGTCTAAACGAAAATTTCTAATAAATATCTTTACATTTCATTTACTAGAACTGCTATTATGAAAATCTAATGAAGTAAATAAAATGAACAGTTTCTGAAAAGTTAGCAGTTTTCTGTTCTTTCATAGAGACATTGGAAGTTGTAACGGATTAGAAATTAAATTTTACATAAGAGCTGTGAGATAAATATCTTCATGACCAATGCTACAATATCTCTGTGACGCAGAAGATAAGCAATCTAGTTGCAATGATATGGCTGATCTAGACATTTTCAATTTATTTTCTGATTCTCGGCACTATGCGACTAAGATTATCCGGATTAGTCCAATACGACAAACATATAAAATTAAACGTAGAATGTGTGTCACAGGCATCTTATGCCAGATCTACGAACTAACATTTGCGATACTAAAATATAAAAATCGATTGTGCTTCTTTACGAATTTTAATAGATACACTTGCAATAAAAAATCGATATACATGTATATTTATGATATCTTTAAAGAGAAATATACCATAGGAAATACATTTTTGAGGTGCTTGAATTTAGTATATCAGTTGTTCTGGGCATTATATATTATTTTGTTCTATTTTTTCTTTGATGCACAATCAACCAAGTCCCAAATATTTTATGATTCGGCATATTAAAGCCGACTTATTGCAAACTAAGGCAAATATAATATGCTTGAATTTTCACGAAATAAAGAAATTCAAGTGTAGATTTGTGAGCAATATTCTAGTAGCTCTTAGCCTATATCAAGCCTGGCTCTATAACTACTTTGGCAGAAAATTCATGTCCAAGTTTGTGTACATGTGATACTACTAATGGTGTACATTCGCGCTCATTAAAGGGGGCTTTTAGTCCATCAAAATAAGCTATCAATCTTGCTACAGATTCCTAGCTGACACAAATGAAGACTATGCCTTGTGAAATTGCGGTCAGGGAAAAAGAGGTTTTCCACAAATATTTGATTTTATAGTCTAGCATAGACATGTATTTTACTGTAAATATTGTGACCATTGTAATGGTGTAAAGGCTTTTATAATGTAATGATGCTTAAATCATTTATTATTGATTATAAAAGCCTTTACACCATTACAATGGTCACAATATTTACAGTAAAATACATGTCTATGCTAGACTATAAAATCAAATATTTACTAAAATCAATTTTATCTATATTGCGTTTAAACGAACTAATACTATTCGTCGTGACCACGGAGTCTGGCAGTGAGTTCCATGGTTCACAGATTCTAATAGAGAAAAAATATCTTCTAGTGTTGACTCTGGATTGGTCCGTATATAACTTCAGTGAATGACCACGAGATTGCCTACTAGACAATAGCAATCCATAGTCCTCCAGTTTACCTTCAATGAGCCCATTTACAATTTTAAAACAAAATACCAAATCAGAATGTAGCCGTCTACGTGCAAGAGTTTTCAAATTCAAAAATGTTAATCTGTCTTTATAGGGCATGTTTTCTAGCTGTGGTATTCGCCTAGTGAAATTCCGTTGCACCGATTCAATTTTTAAAATATCACCTATCAGATGCGGTGACCAGATAGGAGAGCAATAATCTAGTATAAGCTGAAAATACGATTTATATGCAATAAGTAACAGTCTGGTATAACGAGTTTTGAAGGCTCGAAATAAAAAGGAAATACGTTGTTTAGCCAAAGACACTATCTTAGCTATATGTGCAGAAAAATTAAGTTTAGAATCAACCACAATACCTAAATCACGCAACTGATCAACAGAATTGATTTCAATATTTTCTACTTTATTAAGTTTATCCAAATTTGCAACGTCTTTATTAGTGATATTCATCGTACAACATTTCTTGATTGATATTCCTAATTGCCAATTCTTTGCCCAAATTGACAATTGGTCTAGACTCTTTTGAAAACTTTCCAAATCTGCATTACATTTAATTACAGAGTATAATTTTACATCGTCTGCAAAATATTTTGCTTTGACTGATTCTGGAAAGTAATAAGCAAGGTCGTTTATATATACTACGAAAAGGATAGGTCCTAGAACACTACCCTGTGGGACTCCGCTGTCAATATTTATGATATCAGATAAAGTATGACATATTTTGACTTGTTGGGACCGGTTTTCTAAGTATGATGTTAGTATATCTAGTAGTGATCCACTAATGCCCATCATGGAGAGCTTATAAATTAATTTTGGATGGCTCACAGAAACAAATGCTTTAGCAAAATTAATATATGCTACTCTGGTAAAATGGCCATCCTACAGACTAAGCGTCCAATGATTTAAGGATTGCATTAGATTCGTACATGTGGAATGCTAAGCCATGAAACCATGTTGAGCATTTGTAATCATGTTATTTTCACTAAAAAAATTTATCAGATCCAATTTGATTACACTCTCAAAAAGTTTACAGACCACACAAGTTAATGATATTGGTCTGTAATTGTCTACTAAGCAAAATTTGCCGCCTTTAAATACCGGGGTGACATAAAAGCATGTTTCCACAGGCTTGGGATTTTTTTCTAGCAAATATACATTTAAACAGCTTACATAGTGGATCTGCTAAGCTTGGAGCCAATTTCTTAAAGAAAATGGAAGGTATGCCATCAGGCCCTAAAGCGAAGGATTTTTTAGTTTTTTCAAGATTCCAAATACTCTATTATTTGTAAAAGTTACTTCTGTCAATTTATATTTATTTTGTGAAGCTGCAGATTCTAATAATGGTATAATACCATTATCAGAGATGTGCACACTTGCAAAATAATTATTTATGAAATTTGCCTTATCACGATTGTCAAAAATGTAATTCCCGGTAGAATTTACTAATGGCGCAATGCCAGACTTACAGCTAAGTTGAGAGTTAATATATTGATAAAATCTCCCCATATCATTAGTAGAAAGTATTTTTGCCTCCACATCTGCTTCATGTAAATATAGATAGTTTTTACATTTAATAGCCGCCTTCCTGTATGCAATTTTACTTTTAAAGTTTTTTGAGCATCTTTGTTTGGGCCATAACCTGGTCTTACGTGCTAACATTTTCCTAATCTGTTTAGGATAGGTCTTTCTTTTTTATTACGTTGCTTTTTTGTTTTATTATTTCCGGCACAAAGTTATCTATTGCATATTTTAGCACAGAATAGAAACAGCAAGTATTTTCTTCAATAGATGAATCACATTTGAAACAGAATGACCAATCAAAGGAGATAAAGAAATCCCTCATAGCTGACCAATCAGCTATGGACCAGTTATCTCTTGTTAACTGATTGCAGGTTGCAATTATTATCAGGTACAAAATCATTAATAAAATCTTCATCATCATAATCATCATTTACAAGAAAATTTACAATAAAATACATAGATTCATGATCACTATTGCTGAAAGGTTCTTTGATAGAAACATTCGATATTAAAGTGGATCATTACATAATAAAATATCTAGAATATTTTCACCACGGGTAGGTTTTTCTATCAACTGGACGATACCTAGTCCATTTACAGTGTCATGGAAAAGATCTTGGATTCCATCTGAAGTACATAAATGATTAAACCAATCAACATTTGGACAGTTCAAATCACCTACTATAATTAACGTCTTACTATCATTGCAACAGAACTCAATCAAATCACAAATTTGTTTCATTACTTCTAGCGATCGATGTGGCGGCCTATACAGGACCAAACAGCGCAAATTAGAATTTTCAATAAAATCAAAGCACACATATTCAATGAGCGGAAATTTATCAGAGAAATATATACTATTTGTATAAATTATATTACGAATAAGAACCATTACACCACCTCCAGACTTGTTTTCACGATCGCATCTATAAACTGTATACCAGCCATTCGGATCAATCATTGCATCAGTAACAGACTTATTCAACCAAGATTCTGATTTACCAAATAATATGTGGAGCATTATCACTATAAATAAGATAATGAAGATCAGGTAATTTGTTTTTAAGACTGCGTGCATTGAAATACTTAAATGCTAGAAGCTTACTAGGATTTTGATCTAGATTAGGATCTAATTGTTTATTTCTTGAGTCAGAAGAACAATTCAGTCACGTCTAACAGGCAGCTGATTGTCAGAAGCATTCAAGCCAATAACAGTTAGTGTTAGCATTGTATTACACGCCGTCGCATTCACATTTACATTGCTCGTAGAGGGCACTACTGTGGTAGCATTTGCTGCATTCGGATTATTGATAAGTCCTCTATTTGGATTGTAGGTACGGGTAGGATCAACAGGAGTATTTTCTGCCACCTTTGTACTGTCATTCACTGCATTTGAAGCAACATTGACTTTCCTCGAACTGTTGACAAAAGTAACGGATGAGGACCTAGTTCCTGCGTGTCCAGAATTTCGTTGAGTCATTGGCATATTTTCTGATTGTAGAGCGTTTCCAGCCGTCAAAGTAGTTCTCAACATCTAAAGGAATTATCGGTGACCAATCAAACCAGTAAATAATACGCATAGGCTTTGGTATGCGATACTGTTCGTTCACTACTAAAATGTATAATTATAAAAGCGCATATTAATTATATTTTTTGAAATATGAAACTTTGCTATCATAGAAACCTTGTTATTAATATTCTTTTTGAAATCCGTATAGATATAAAATGTCTCACTATATATTTACTACGCACTCACCTGAGGTTTAGTGTCGACTTTGACTTTTCTCTGAAACTCTTATTATTTTACTGAAATGCTCTACATGTAAGCACACTGCAGGGATGCTGTTACTATGAAGCTACTGTACGTCACTACATGCCGTGCACGCTCTAGAACGTTGTAGTAAATATAAGCAATTCCTCCTAAAAGTGTGACGATTCATTGTCAAGGTTGAACGATATAGCCAATAGGAAATAAGTAAACAGACACTAAAAGTTGAAGACCGGACGCAGTTTGTTGACACACACACAAATGCTGTTTTTGCATTGTCGATCCTAGTAGTTTGATCATAAAGCACAAAATAATCGTTTTCAATATGTTCCTTTCTTATTAAAAGATACGAAATGGTAAAATACTTTGCAGCCGTTTGTAATCATCAGCTTCTACCTCGTAAATACCAATATAAATGTTAAATTAAGGAACATTCTATAATTTTTCTTGTATTTATCATTGTGATCAATGTATTGTTTGTCAACTTACGACTATCAGCTGTACCGTCGTCACATGAACGGGTACTTCATGACTTTTACGCAGGATACTCGTATACTTCCAAATGCACTGATCTACAGACATATTAAAAGTCAAATATCGACACGGGACAACTTGACAGGGATTGTTCTGCAAGCCTGTTCAATATTTTGTCGATTGAGTTCTAATTTATAAAACATATCATTAATTGAGAAAGCTGATTAGTAAACATCAGCTAAAATTTAATATAGAATCTTATTTAATAACGCATCTGCTAAGAGACGCTTCTAGAGATATCTACATCCATTCTAGTCTCCGCTAAGAACACCTGCTGCAGGTCAGCTGACCTGGCTAAATGCTGAGAAATGTGGAATTTTAAGTAGTTCTCCTATTCGAAGGCGTTCTTCTTCGCAATGCTATACGCAAAAATGCAATTGCAAGCGTATTCGATAATTTTAGAATGCACAAATTGCGAAAGTCGCTATCAAAGATTATCTAACATTTGTCTACTAATTTCAACATTTAGACATTCAATTTGCTCTTGTGTTTAATAGTTAACTGAATGTGAGAATGAAATGGCTTAGTGGAGATTCATTAAAAGGACAGTAAATGCATCGTATATACATGTATCTACATGTAAGGATTTACTGTAATACTGTAACGGCCATGATTGTTTTATAGACTGAAATTGTCTAGAAATCATCTTAAGCAATCCTATACCATGCTTTAAAGGCGGTTACTCTTCACTGATTAGTAGCGTCGAAATAAGAAACTTCACAAATCTAATGTAATAGTAGACCGTGTACTATTGCTAAATACTCAACAGACGCCTCAAGAATTTAATCGCTCCTTCAGCAAATATATCAATGTGGCTTTAAATATGGCTATTCCTGAGTCCAGTTCATCATTGATCCAACGTACCAATAAACTTTTATACTGAAAAGAGTTTTCCCCTAAAGCTGAGCTGTAGGAAAGCTTTCTTGATCATTGATAATTTACAGACGGTCGCTAAGTCACAGTCATTTGGGAGCAGTTTACCATTAGTCGAGAGAATTACAAATTTTCCTTCGAGCGATTCGAACTGAATCGTTTGCGATTTATTAAGTCTTAAATGTTTTCCTAACCCAGCATAGACCTTGGATCGATCTTTGGCCAAAATTGACAGAGGAAGGAATGGGAAGGATGAATTTAGGTGAAATTGAGAATGTAGCAAATGTTTTGTAGGATCGTAACTGCGATCGGCTGAAAGTTTAACAATTACTTTATTTGTCTGACTCCTGAGGCGGTTTCACAATGTCTTCATCAGTTCATGCGTAACGGCCTTTCTTGACATCTGAGTTTACGAGTAGTGTATTTTTAAACGACCCGGACGCAACACCGGCTAACGATAAGAACTTATTAAAAATGAAGTGAAGTAACCAAAGATAAATCAGAGTTATAGCGCATTAGAAGACATTGCGCGCCGACAGTTATTTTCAAAATTTTGGAGAGATTTTGGCCCTATAGTGTGTAGTTTGTGAGATCCGCCAGGGCGCAATATAATAAACGATTACTAAAAGTATGGTCATGTAGAGAAGGAGGAACTATGAAAAAGTGCAACAATACCAATAAGCCAAGAAATTCTGCAGCACGTCTGACACATATGTTACTAGAAGTAAGCCCTACAGGATAGTAAAATAAAATATATAAATAATTTTAAAACGGCTTCACTATGCACACTGTCAACCCGTAGTCTCTCTCTCTCTCTCTGTCTCTCTCTCTCTATCTCTCTCTCTCTTTCTCTCTTTATCTTTTCTCTCTTTCTCAATTTTGTTTTGCTTTCTCTCAAATTCTTCTCTCTCTCCGTCTCTCTCTTTCTTTTTCTCTCTCTCTCTCTCTTTCTTCGTCTCACTCTAATTTTCTCTCTCGGTCTCTCAAACTCTCTCTCTCTCTCTCTCTCATTCTCAATTTCTCTCATGAACTACAAAGTGTACTGAGTTGCTTCACACAATTTTATGACAGGTCATAACAATGTTATACCTTTCATACTCTGCTATATTGTTTTATCACAAGGAATAAACCTCATACTTAAACTTCAAAAGAAACAAGCTTTACTTTCATCATATTTCAGAATTTTATCAAAATATCTTTAAACAAAATAGTAGTAGTAATAATAATAACAATAATAATAATAATAATATTAATAATAATAATAAAAGCAATAATAATAATAATAATAATAATAATAAAGGTTTAACTTCCGTTTCCTCATACAAAGATTATGTCTTCAATATCTTTTGCCGTGAGATGATCGAGCTCGATCATCTCACGTTCAAATCCCGATCAAAGCACAAATACACAAGGGGCTAGCCACTTGTGTACTTGTGGATACAGTTGTTCTCTCAACTCTTCGCCTCAATGTAAGTTTACTATTTATTTATTTATTTATTTTCACCAATTCAATGGTAGAAAAGTACAAAAGATAAAATTACAAAGCTATCAAGTAAGTAACATGAAAAATGTCAATATTGTTAAATGGCAAAAAGTGAATAGCAAAATGTGCGACCGATATCGAATGTATGTATACACACATACATACGCATACACATACATACATATATACATACGCACCACATATATACATACACATATATACATATACATACATGTATGCACATATGCATACAAACACGCACACATATACATGCATACATGTATACACCTATACACATTAAATTAGCAGTTAAGTCAAGTCCTCTCTGGAAGGCACTCAGCCTAAGTGTGAGCCTACGAAATAGGTTACAGGTGTCTTTTTGCATTTTAGAATAGGCGAAGATGAAAGTTAGTTACTCTTTAGAAGCCTAGGAGACTCGTGTTCTTCTAATTTTAACCTGAACATGGACGGTGGCCTCTTGTCAAGTTGTTCTGTGGTAGACTAGTAAGTGCAGGGTTCAGATCCAGAGCTCCTACAGTTGCTGACATGCCATCGAGCAGGAAACTGACGGTAAACTTGGTTTTATAACTATTAGCTTTAGAACAATAAAAGTCTGCAGCAAACTATCAACCTCATCATCTTTTGATAATAAAACGGAATTTTAACTTTTCTTTCAAATTTTTTAGACGACACACTGTCTAATCGCCTCATCACTCAAGAGTCGGCAAGTCACTAAAGACCTCTTAAAAATATTACAACCATCAAACTCTTTGGACCCCGGACAAGTCGTCTACTGCCTAGGGAGGGGGCTGTTTTAGTACGTGAAGGGTATGTTGTTCACACGGTACCAGACCCTGCTCACTAGGTTGAATTTAATATTTTAATGGCATCTGGAAATACTTCATATGAGAGGTTTTGGCAAGATTAAACAATAAGAAGAAGGTGGCCGCAACTTTGATACTTCTGCTCAAATAGATTTGAAACTATCATCAAACATGTTTTTAATTTTAAGTATTTTCTATTTTTGTTTCATAGAAGCCTAGCGGCTTCTTACTTTTAATCAAAAACAGAAATTAAATGTACAGTTATTCTGATTTTTCCGACCTTAAAGTTACATTTTATATCACGCTTTAACTTATAATCTGAATTTGACGGCGCAAAATTATATAGGCCAACCGTAGAAAGTTTTGAAATATTTGACTGAATTTTAGTTAAGCGTCTTAGTTAAATTTAGTGGACGAAGTTCAGGAATTGTTTTCTCTAAACCATCTAAATTGCAATTGAACTTCTAAAAGTGAAAATGTCGTTTATTTTCATTAAGAAAATATCTATATTCAGCATAATTATTAACAACTGTTTAATTATTATTAATATCTATTTATTCACACTAATGCATTATAGCCCTAGGCCCTAGATTTCTTATCGCTCGTTCTCTGATTGATACTCTGTTGGTTTTCTTGAGCACAGTTTCTCGCATCGCCTGCCGGACTGCAATAACTTAAATAGAACTGCGCAGATCATGAAGGGTTAGGCAGCAGATTTGTACGAACGAGCAGAGGAAACTGAAAGAAATGACTCCAATGTAGGACAGGATTCGTTTGCAATGTGTTGTTGTTCGGTTTAACCTATACTTCGATCCATTTTGCCTGCCTCGAACTCGCAACGACTGATATCTTACTTGCAACTGTTGTAGCAAACAACAAAAAAGCTAGTGTTAACGTCAGTTTCCTCACTCGAAAGCGATGTCAGTATCGGGCGAGCCCAGGATATGAACCCCGCACATATTGATCCGCGGTCGAGTATCATACCGACATCGCCACTGGCTCCAGTCAAACAAACAACTAACTAACACACCAGCAACTGACGTACAACTTTTGTTGTTGTACAACTGGCATAAATTCATTCCATCATATTCAAATATATACATTTCTCATTGTTTATTGCTTTAACATTCTCAGTGTTCGGTCTACTATCGTGGTAAATGACCAATTTATGACGATTCAAATAAAATAAGTAAACAGGCCTTATAAAAATATAGAAATATATGATGTAGGCCTATATAATGATTTCGTTAAATGTAAGGTATTCTTTTTGGAGGTAACATTATACACGTTCAATTATACTCTTTCATCGTTGTTTAATGTTTGAGAGAGAAAAATGAGGAAAATCCTAGATTTTACTGAGCAAAAAACTGGGGTTTTCAGTAAGCAGCAAAAACAGTAACAGAACAGTTTTTTTTACCGTGTAGCACAGATCAACAGCTGCCATAAATCAGAAATCCTTTTTAAGAAGGTTTTTCTGCTTGGAACACTGATGTAGATACATGTAGATATGCATAAAATCTCTCTCTATTGTTATGCCATGTGGCAGGTCCATGATGCATATTCATTCTCTCGAGTTTATCTTCACGCTTCTTAATAAATATCCACTCGTTTGTGGAAATGAAGTGGAAAACGGAAGATGGAGATGAGTGGAGGCTTTATATACCATGGATCTGCCAGTAGGCAGTACGCTAATATATATATATATATATATATACATATAATTATATATATATACATATATTAATAAATATACTAATATAATATATATATACATGTATATATATATATATATATACATATACATACACGTATATATGAATGTATATCCTTATTTCGCTAGATCTCTCACGTATGGCACGAAAGATTATTAATTGAATGAGTGTCGTCATCCTATCGTAAAAACCTCTAGTGCTATGTGCTTGGTGATTTAAGAAGCAGTTTCGAGTTCTCTTTGTCAGCATCTGCTTTTGTTGGCCTTCAGAGAACTCACCGAAATTTAGCTTAGCCTACTATCATTATTCCTGGATTCGTTAGAATTGTGGAGTCGCTAGGCGTAATAATATTTTTCAGCTAAGCAATTGCTCGTGCCTATGCCGAGTGTATTGTAAGATGGGTTACGTGACTGGAATTTTGTAATCTTTGTCATGAGCATGAAATTAGCTGTAACAAATCTTCTAACAGACATATACTATGGCAAACATATTAATAGCCAGACGGACATAACAAACAAACTTGCTAACAGTTAGACAGACATGTAAGCATCTCGGGTATTTCAATTGATTAATTGTAATAATCGAAGCTCAAAACTTAGATTGATTTCGCCACTTTTTTAGCACTGTGAGTTTCATATTCATTTTCTATCACTTTTAGTCACTAACTTGAGTCTAGTTTTTTTTTCTCAATCGTATGATAATCTTCATAGACGACAAGCAGGGGCGACTTCGCCATATAAGCGATGACGAAGTTTGCTTCCCGAAATTCTCTGGGGTTACCTGAAAATTATACCTAGGGGTACCGTGCATTTAGGGTGTACGGTACCGCACTAAGTTGCGTTTTGCGTCATAGGCCAAAGAGGGGCGAGGACCTGGCGATGGGAAAATAGGAAGATCATTGATTTGTAAAATCATAGATTTGTAAAACGAATTTCCAATATGATTTGTTAGCATAGCACTGATTTTGCTTTCGATTGAGGAAATTGACGTTAATCTTAGCATTTTAGATTTTACTAATATTGTTGTAATAAAGTCACAAGTAAAAATTCATTTAGAAACTGTACAATTTTAATATCCGCGCTTACATATTCAGCACTAGGTTACATGTGAGTGAAAGTTGACTACAAGTTTAAATTTCACTATAACTTCAAACAGAAAATATCACACGAAAACGCTTAGTAAAATGTAGAAACAGATAAAAGATAGAAATCTAAATAAATATAATTTGCCGGTTCCGGCTAACAAATGAGTCTAATGTAATAAAGTATATTTAATATTTCTGATAACAATAATACAAAGTCGTTTATTAGTCATATTATAGTGTATAATTATTTTTAATAATAATAGTAATAATAATAATAATTTATAATTTTTAAACTTGAAAAACGGATTTCTTAATAAATGTAATAATAATATATTATGGTAAATGATCAACCATGTTATTTTCTATCACTTTTAATACCACGTGTTAAAATCGCTAGGCAAATTACATCTAATGGCAAATTAGTCCTTTATCGGTGTAACCAGCCCTATGAATATCCGACATTCCGAAATGTTACTCTCCGGATAAGCAAGGCCGGGAATCGAACCCATTAGAGTTCCATTCACCTCAGAATTAGTAATTTAAAACTTCATATCCTGACGCCTGTAACATATAAAAGATCTTAGATCGTGCCCTGTCATTCAATTTAATAAATCAATAGTTTCTCAAATAGTTGTGAAGTCCAGCCGAGTCGATGTACCCAGACAGTAAATGCCATCAGCAACTTTAGATATAAAATATATGCAATACATCTTACATATTTTCTATTACAATGAAATTGTTAGTAGTATACACATCAACATATGTCGTTATATACAAGCTTAAAGATATCTAAATTTAGAATGGTTGAATTTTAACGATTTTCTTTTAATAATTTTTAATGACAAATTTGCACAAGATTAATACAGTCCTCGTCTATTTTTATTTTATGCTTGTATTATTAAAATATTCTAACTCTCACAAACTGAATCAGAGCATTCTAACCACTGAGTAATTAGTACAACAAACGTCTATGTAATATAGTATCTGCTAAAAGACACGCGATTAATATATCAATCGATATTTCATCGTAATTTATTTTACTGATAGTATCTGTCTTACCTTTAGCAATATTTCTTCCAATCCATTATTTGAGTTTAATGAAGTTTACTTAATAAGCTAAATGTATACAAATATTTTAAATATAGTTTAGTTTTCATATAAAGCTAACAAAAGCTAAGGTTAACGTCAGTTTCCTCACCCGAAAGCGATGTCAGTGACGGGCGAGTCCAGGATTTGAATCCCGCACCATACGATCCGCTGTTGAGTATCTTACCGACTTCGCCACTGGCCGTAGGCAGTGGCGAAGTTTAGTTAACATGTTTTAGTTAAGTTACACGCATTTAAATGTAATTTCAAAATGACGGAAATTAATATTTATCCAGATTTTCCATTTCGTTCTGCTCGTACTGATCCAAGTTAAGGTCCTTGGAGAGCCGAGAGAGTCTCCGGATCTGTTCCTGAGCGGACCTCAGGGACGCAGCATCCGACGTCCTTCTCTTGTTATTCGTCGACATGAACGTTTCCTTTATCTCGATTTGCTGCAGGCACAAATTTTTTTTAATGAATCTATAAGAAATGATGAAAAAATAAGTGAGATAAGGGATTGCTTTTAAAAAATGATAAGATAAAGGGTTAAAAAAATAAGAAATACAAATAATTATCTATGCGCGAAATTTAATTAATCCGAAACCGAACAGATTTAGCTAACTTGATTGCAGACTCTACTAATATAGGAGACCGCGGATTTCAATGTCCGGCCCATCTCTGACTTTCACAATGTTTTGTACAAAAATATATATTAAAGTTAAATATATTGGTTTCCTAAACATTTTACTCAATTTTATTCATTGATTTTAAGTAAGAAATAATTTGGTGTTTAAACAAAATCAGATATCTGACCTATCGTGCTACGGCGCAGCCCTATCTATACATGTTGGACATTTTTGATTAAATATATCATAATCACTATCTTCCTTTAAATCTAAGTTTACGAAGGTTCGTGATAGAAAATTCTCTTAAGCAATTTCTGGAGCCTAGGCGCTCACCAACCAAATGACCAACCTTTCTGACGTTGGTTTGGATCTTAGTGCTTTGTCGCCTTCTACAGCACGTGCAACCACCGGTTGGTCAAGTCTTCAGCGACACAGCACGGGTGTGATTAAATATATTTAAAAAATAAAAATAAAAGTTATAATTTAATGACTCTAACATAATAACCTAAGAACTAGACACTTACATGTAATTAGACACTTACATTTAACTAGACACTTACATTTATCTAGACACTTACTTGAAATTAAACACTTACATGTAACTAAACACTTACATGTAACTAGACACTTACATGTAACTAGACACTTACATGTAACTAGACACTTACATGTAACTAAACACTTAAATGTAACTAGACACTTACATGTAACTAGACACTTACATGTAACTAAACACTTACATGTAACTAGACACTTACATATAACTAAACACTTACATGTAACTAGACACTTACATGTAACTAGACACTTACATGTAACTAGACACTTACATGTAACTAGACACTTACATGTAACTAGACACTTACATATAACTAAACACTTACATGTAACTAGGCACTTACATGTAACTAGACACTTACATGTAACTAAACACTTACATGTAACTAGACACTTACATGTAACTAAACACTTACATGTAACTAAACACTTACATGTAACTAGACACTTACATGTAACTAGACACTTACATGTAACTAGACACTTACATGTAACTAAACACTTAAATGTAACTAGACACTTACATGTAACTAGACACTTACATGTAACTAAACACTTACATGTAACTAGACACTTACATATAACTAAACACTTAAATGTAACTAGACACTTACATGTAACTAGACACTTACATGTAACTAGACACTTACATGTAACTAAACAAATGTAACCAGACAATTACATGTAACTGAACACTTACATGTAACTAAACACTTACATGTAACTAAACACTTACATGTAACTAAACACTTACATGTAACTAAACACTTACATGTAACTAAACACTTACATGTAACTAGACACTTACATGTAACTAGACACTTACATGTAACTAAATACTTACATTTAACTAGACACTTACATGTAACTGAACACTTACATGTAACTAGACACTTACATGTATCTAAACACTTACACATAACTAAACACTTACATGTAACTAAACACTTACATGCAAATAAACACTTACATGTAACTAAACACTTACATGTAACTAAACACTTACATGTAACTAGACACTTACATGTAACTAGACACTTACATGTTTCTGGAGTCTATTGGCGCCTCTCATCCAGAGCTCAGAGGACCTCGCCTCGTCTATGTGCTCATAGTCGTTAATGGCGTGTGAGTCAGAGGGGCCGATGTTACGACGATTAGATGAGCACGAATTCGGAATTAGTGATATTATCTGAAAGTAGAGTTATGATTTGAAACTAGTATTTTGATTTTTTTTGGCTGGAGCCAGTGGCTATGTCGGTAAGATATTCGACCGCGGATCAGTATGTGCGGGGATCAAATCCTTGGCTCGCCCGTCGCTGATATCGCTTTTCAGTTAGGAAACTGACGTTTACATTAGCTTTGCCAGCTTTTTTGATTTGATCGAAAGGAAAGTATTCTTAAATAGCACATAAATCATAAGTATTATGTTAGACTAAAATATGGAAATGAAATGAATTTCACCAAAAGTTAGTAAAAAGATCGATACGCTGGTAGTGAAACTAGCGTAATTGCTAATTAGATAAATTACTAATTATTAATTAACTGAAATACTATTCAAAAATAAAGCAATTTGCAGTAATTATAATAATTTGAAAACAATAAACATCAATGAAATGTGCATCTCCAGATTTCTTGCACAGAGACATATTTGTCTTACGTATTTGTCTTTTGTATTTCTCCTTTGTATTTGTCTTATACATGTATATTTATATATATATATGTGTGTGTGTGTGTGTGTGTCTCATATATATGTATATATTTATTACATGGTTGATTTATTGATTCATAGAATTATTGACTAATTGATTGATTGATTGCCCAATAACTAATCGAATGGCTAAATAATTAGCTTACTTTAGTGATTGGCGCATTTATTGAATATTTCTTTATTTAATATTTATTAAATTCATTCATCGTTTGAATACTGAATTGAACAATTAATTACCTGAGCTACAAGGAGTTCCCCCACTCCGAAGAGAATGCACCACAGCCATTGGGCTATGGATAAACGTTTAGTGCAAAACCATCTGCCCCCAAAAGTAACTATCAAAATCTGTAAAAAAATGTAACATACACTTTTTGGTTAAATTGTAATCACTTATTCAAATAGAAAGCTTTAATTCTTTTCTGAAGCATTTCACCGAATGACTCTCTCCTGATGACTAAACAATTATATACTGTCTCCATTTCGTACTTGTTTAATTCCATCAAAAGGATTAACTCGAAGAACCCAACAGATACAGCCAGATATGTCTTGGAAATTTTATTAATTTCAATGTAATATTATTTGTAAAGCAGTTTAGAAACTTGACGCAAAAATAATACTGTAAAGATTCACTAATCTGACAGGTGAATTTCCAATTCCAGTGATTAAATTAACCTGACAGACTAAGATAAAGATCCAGATGACAATGAAGGCAGGATTCTTGTAGATCCTCTCGAACACGTTGTGTTCGCCGTAGACCTTACGACAGTTGATCTTGTTGAAGAGGTTCATCATGACGTAGACGTTGAAGAGGATCGTGAAATGCTGTGTTGGCGGCTCTCGGTAATTCTTCGTCCTTCCTTCGTCAATGTTGAACATCTTCTCACCTTAGAAAGCAACATAGCCCATTATTATTCATTGCAATACATTATGCACATGTATAACTAAACCAATACTGCAATACAGTCGTCAATGACAACATCTAGCACTATTGAACCAAATCCAAGCCGATGAGCCAAAAAATCAAAACAGTGCAAAAATTCATACTCAAGAAATCCAGTCGAAACAGTGAGAATAAATGAAAAGGAAGTTTACTTTGTGATTGCAACTGATGGATATTAGATGAAGAAGAAACAAGGAGAAGGTAAGTCTTTAACTGCTTATGTTCATAGAAAGCAAAGGCTGATGTGTTTTTAAAAGAAGACTTCCGTGGAGTGGATTGAAGAGAATTATAGATCAGCGGGGCGGCATGCTGGATTGGAAACGCAGGTAAAAAAAATGGAAAAGCGAAATATGGAAACGTTTGTGTGAATGGAAGGTATTATGATGTTCTGTGCTATGATGTTATGTGCCATAGAGTTATAGCTTGGGAATAAGATATCTTCTGAGTTGGTTTACCGTTGCCTACTTCAGTTCTTGACAAGTCGCCCTTCTACGACACGTACAGTTTAAGGTTGGTCAATCCTTCAGAGTCCCGGACATATAACGGGAAATATATACATAGGCAATATATAGGCTACCTGTAAAACATATACTGTACCCACCGAGAAACATGAGGCATAGGATGACAACGATCTGATAGATGGTGTGACATATGATGTTCTTTCCCATGATGCAAGAGATGATGGATTTTCCCGATGATTTTCTGCCTCTGAGTTTCTCTGATGGAACCTCCAATCCGAGAGCTACTGAGGCAAACGTGTCCATTATCAGGTTCACCCACAACATCTGGATTGGTCTTAGAGGAGTTTCCTGCAGAAGTGAACATCGAAGAAAGTGAGAATCAATAAATCAGTTGATTAATTAATTGATTTATTGACTGGTTGGTTGGTTGATGGATTTGTTGACATATTGATTGAGTGAGTGAGTGAATGATTGAGTGAGTGAGTGATTGAGTGAGTGAGTGAGTGAGTGATGGAGTGAGTGATGGAGTGAGTGATGGAGTGAGTGATGGAGTGAGTGATGGAGCGAGCGAGTGACTGACTGACTGACTGACTGACTGACGGATTGACTGATAGATTTATAGATTGACTAACTCTTATGGCACAAGCTCCCACGAATGTTACAATGACCAACACTAGACTGGCGGTCAGCTGGTACTGTAAGAACTTGGCGACGCTGTCCAGTACGTTGCGAGCCCAAACAATCGCTCTCACTATTCCAGAGAAATTATCATCCGTGAGAACAATGTCTGCAGCTTCCTTAGCCACATCCGACCCTGAGCTCTGATTGGTTTAAATAAGACAATCTTTCATATAGTAACGTTATGCTTGAGAAAAGTTAATCTTTTCAGTTTTTAATATTAAATTAATTAATTAATTAATTAATTTAATTAATATTAAATTAATAGAAAAAATAAAAGAACTATTATATATATATATATATATCTAATATATATGTACTACATATATCTATACAGTATATATATACAGTATATATATATATATATATATATATATATATATATTACTATGGATACTACTACTACTACCTACTACAACTAATACTATTATTACTAATACTACTACTACTAATGTATATTGACCACGCTATCCAGTACCAATATATTCATGCATATTATGGATATATATAATATATATATATATATGTATATATATATACATATACATATATATAATATTATATATATACTGCATAGTATGTATAATATTATTACCTTATTTTATTTTAGCTTCAAACGTTTTTTATTAGACTTCTTTAATGACCTTAATTTAAATTAAAAAGTTTAAGCAACAGCGAGATATATGGATAATAACCTAAACTAATTAAATAACTAATTAATTATAACTATATGAACATTGTTTAACTGATAAAACTTTCAGAAATATAAAAATGTTACATGCTAATTAAAGATTAGCTTACCTTCGCAATCCCCACATCGGCTCTTCTAAGGGCGGGCCCGTCGTTGATGCTGCTTCCAGTGACCGCTACGACCTCTTGATTTCCGTTCGTCATGCCCTTCACAAGGCTGAGCTTATCCTGAGGTTTGGAACGGGCTAACACTCGCAGTCTGGGCCAGACATTGTCCATCATTGACTGATTCACCTTAGCACAGCGATCAGCAAATAATCATAAAAAGTAATAAGAACATTACGACTAGATATAATATAAATCTACAAGACTCACCTTTGCAGCTAATATTGGCTGGAGCCAGTGGCAACGTTGGTAAGATACTCGACCGCGAATCAGAATGTGCGGGGTTCAAATCCTGGGCTCACCAGTCACTGACGTCGCTTTCGAGTGAGGAAACTGACGTTAACCTTAGATTTTTAGCTTTAGCTTTTTTATTTCTATATAATTGACAACGTAGCATTCAAAGGATTCATAGGCGACAACGAACACGATTGTATGATTTTATTTGGTCTATTGTAATTCATTTTATTTGTTTATTTTATTTTATTTTCGGATATTTGATTTAGGCGTGCAATGTTTATGGATCATAATATGTAGTGCTCACCTACTTTAGATTGACTCAATGCACAGTGCTCGATGTTATCAGAAACGCCATAGTGGTCTTGTCACTTGTTGACACCTTTTGGAAACAATATATGTTTTATAGGTTTTTATCGAGATGAATCTTCCATGCAGCGCTAAAGTTATTTGTAGGTCGACATTATATCATGAAAAAGGTGAACCGAGACGAAATCTTTAGTAATAAAATCAGTTATTTCATTTTTATCAGATTTATCCCTTTAAGAAATAGCTAAAATAGTTTCATTGAAGACGCCACATGAGGATGCATTACCGGCTGACCGGGACCCTCTCGGACCATGGAATTGAAATCTCGACGATCCACACAGAGGAAGTCCTGGGAAGGATTGAGAATTCCGCACTTTGTTGCCACAGTTCTAGCCGTGTTGATGTTATCACCGGTTATCATTCTCACTGTGATACCGGCCTGTTGACACTTCTTTACTGCATCCGGCACCTATTGTTTCAAAAGCAATTCAGTTTTATGACTTGAGTTCATACGAGATAACTTTTAATCTATTCTCTATGGATACATCATCACATGGATGCGGTATTTGAAGAGATGTTATTAGCTAGAATGCAGTAGAGTAAATAGAATACGATAAAATGCATGTGTAGTTATTAGATAAAATACAGTAGAAAAAGAATACAATAAAATACAAGTAGACATAATAGATAGAATACAGTAGAGTACATTAGACTACTATAGGTTACAATTAAAATAAATATAGTTAGTAGTTAGAAATTCTTCTATCGCATCCTGATGGACAGATTAGTCTCTAACATACATCTGCAAGAAAATAGCCGGTAAATTATTAAACACTAGGATCAAATTCCTACATCTGCTCTGACAGGATCTTCTATCCCAACTATTCCAAGACAAGTGAGTCCTTTCATTATCTGCTTCTCGTTGTCCCAATCCGGCTCATGGGTTATATGTACCTGATTCTCTTCCGGTGAGTCTGGAATTAAATCATTAAATCAATCAATCAAAAAGTAAATCAATCATTCAACCAGCCAATCGACCAACTGATCGATGAATGAATGAATAAATGAATGAATGAATGATCGATCGATCAATCAATCAATCAATCAATCAATCAATCAATCAATCAATCAATGATTAAATCAAAGTTGAGTACTGAAGCAAAAAATTATCAGTTTACAAAGTTAAATATACCAGTGAATCAATCAATGACTGTAAGTGAACATTTTTACATTCCGCATGCATTAAAAGAAACAGCTGCTTAACTTGCTATCAATTACAGTATATTCAGTGATTACATTTATATTATTTGACATTAATTATATGTATACAGTGTGACAATCACAGAAGTTGTAATGTACTATTTAAATATTCCTGCCATCACCTTTGGGTGAAAAACTGGACATTCAATTATCTTTATTGATAAAATTAATAACACGCACCTCTCTCTCTCTCTCTTTCTCTCATTCTCTCTCTCTCTCTCTCTTTCTGTCATTCTCTCTCTCTCTTTCTGACTCTAAATAGAAAGCTAAGCTATTGAATGAATCGCAATGAAGTTCAATTTGATGTCATACTAATCTAAACAATGGAGAATCTCAGAATGACCATAACTTACTGGCTAACGTGTTAATTCGTTAAGTAAAACTAATAAAAACTAATTAACATTTAGAAGCAAAAATGTACAATAAAATTTAGAGCACCTGTGACAAAGTCTTTGTAAGCCAGACATATTGGACGGAGCCCATCGTGAGCCATCGACTCAATAATCTTAGAGCTCAATTGATCCCGGTCGTGCTCTGAGAAATTGTTTATCTTTCCTCCGCTGCCGCATATGAAGTTGCACCTAAAGCAACGAAGAAGCAATACGCTTGTAGTTCTCTCTCTCTCTCTCTTCAGTGCACTGCCAAATGGCAGGTTCAAGTTACATCTTAATACTCAAAATATGCTTTCTCGCTCCTTAAGAGCACTCATTAGATAAACAAGTTAATCCTTTCACAAAGTCTATGCTTTATCCATATTTTATCTTACGTAGCATATAGGTTGGGAAAAGTGTAGCTTCTGATGTGGTTTCCCGTTGCCTTCCTCAGTAGTTAAGTATATTTATTAAAGTTAAGAATTAATAAATTAGAATAATCTTTAGATTTTATTAAATTTAATGAACACGGTGTAGTTCAGTTCAAAACGGTAGCAAATTTAGTTACAGCATTCATTTTATTTTAAAAATATGACAGATTGTTGGTGGTTTACTAAGCCTCAGTAAAAAGACAGTTCATTACTGAGCACTACGTCATCATAGTCATCATAATAAATTGTCCAAATATCTGTCACAATATATTTCCATGAGGGATAGCTCAGTCGGTACATTCTGAACTTCTGTACTTATAATACGTATAATCTTTAAGTATTTCTTGCATATAAAGAATAGTCCAATAAAGAGTACATGCTTGCTAAGATATTAGAAGGTGCCTAAGTGGCGATAATTAAAACCATAGAAATTTAGATTTGAGTTGACTGATTATTTTAAACAAAGCATCATACTTATATATATATATATATATATATATCTCTCCCTTTCTCTCTCTCTCTATATCTCTGTCTCTAGTTTTTTGAAAAGTTGCATATCTAAGATTCATATTCTTATTCATATTCTGCTTTAACTCTCCATAAAGAGCACTCCATAGACAAAAAAGCATCCCTTTAATCACTTTAAGAAAATACAATGCCTTATCCAGACCTTAATGTAGCTTATACTTGTAGCTATGGAATAATATAGCGTCTGAGATGGATTTCCGTTGCCTTCATTAGTTCTTGCTCAGTCGCCTCTTACGACAAGTACAGTTTACGGTTGGTCTATTCCTCAGTGTGACACTGTCCCATACACAACACTCAGATGTGAAAAATATGCAACTGAAATTAACCGAATGAATTATGACGGAATAACTTTACGTTGACAGAACGGCGAAAAGGAATACGTTTAATTTAAATTTACAATCCAAACTACAAACTTCTTCAATAGTTTTTCCGTTGCACCCTTTGAGTAAAGTCTGTAGCCATTGTTGATCTTAACAACGGTGCTCATGGACTTGCGTAGAGAGTTGAACGAGTAGACCTTGCAGATCCTGTCATCAGCGAAACTGTTCCTCAAAGCTTCAGAGTCCTGTCCTAGGTTGTCTACAAATCCCAACAGGGCGCATTCCATCTTGTTACCCACGTATCTGGGCAAACCAGAGTCGTCTGCCGGCTGAGGAAAAATAGCATAATATAACTGGTTATTGCTACAAATAATTAGTCACTAAATCATCATCCTTCCCTGAATCCCAGTTTAACCAGGGTCGGAATACGAATAGATCTTCTCCAATCCTCTCTGTCCCACACCGTATCATCAGTCAATCCCCTATTTTTAACGTCCTTCTTAATCACCGTATCCCACGTCAGTTGTGGTCTACTTCTCTCTAGCTTAATATCTCTCTCTTCCTTCCAAACGCTCTTCTCTTCTAAACAAATCATTAGTAACAGATTATTAATAAACTGTTATTATTATTATGTTATTATTATACGATCCGCGAAGATTTCTATCATTTCGAATACGTTTAAACCATAAGACGGTTTAGAATTTAATATCCATTACCGCTTCTTCTGATGCTGTTTTAAAGTCCGAGATTTACTCTTTGATCAGCATGATGCGGAACGAAAGCACAGGAATTTAATTTACTTCCTGCTCAGTAACTTGAAACTTCATGATGGTATCTGACATTCTGGGCAGAAATATGTCAGAAATATAACGGCGTTTAAAATTTCATCTTCCCATGAGAATTTCTGAGAGCTGAAGTGATTTTACAGTGTTGTTCTCAACATAATTATGTGCAACAACAACGACAACAGAATTAGAGTGCTATGGCGTCCTTGGCAACACTGAGCACTATAGTACAATTTTGAGCACAACATAGCGCAAGTACACTCCTACAAAACAACCGCTATGTAGAACTTTTCTCTAACTTTTTTTTACCCGATGCATTTCGGACACTAGAATGAATTTCAGATTTTGAAAGATTTTCCCTATTAGCCGTGCCTAACGACAGACTAGATTACTTTTTATTTTAAACTGATTTCATTTGTTGCAGCAGCAGCACATCTTATGTAGTTAACATAGCCGCCAGACGCTTTGCTATATCCTTGTGGCCTAAGGAAATGAAATCAGTAATCTAAGGTTCAATTTTATTGTAGCAATTTTTACTAGCTCCGTAATTATATGGCAGACGTGCAGAAAACTTAACGATAAACTATAATTTTAAACAAGCAGCAACAAATATCAAACATAAAATGAAGAATAAAATAGTGGTTTAGCCTATGTTAGCTACTAAGTTTGCTGAAATTAATGTGGCTGTGTTGTGGGATGTGAATTAAACATTACGTTATGATGCTAAGCGTTATATCAGACAGACAGAAGTGGCTTATTGTATTACATACAAGTCAGAACTAGTTTGAATTAAAGATATCTACCAGTATCCGAGATGTGTGTCCAGTGTTGTAGGCTATAGAGCGTACGAGGATCTTTCCGTAATTAGGCGAGAGATCCGCGTAACGGGGAGTAGGTTCAAATTGCTTTCCTACGATAGTCAAAGCAAGAAAATAGCTTTTAGTGTAAAAAAATTAATACAGTAAATTTATTTGGATATATCAATTTTTCAGGAATCCTTAAATCCGTTCAGGTATGATGGCTGACGTATTTTATACTACTTTCATTGTGGCTTATGCTATCCTGTTCTTTAAATGTTAAAAGATAAGTAAGCATAATTATGCAGTAGGCCTATTTGCAACAGTAGTAATATATAAAAATATATGTACAATTTAACAAATTTCTAATCAGATAGAGTATCAACACATTAAAGCTGTAAGGACTAGAACGCATTGACACTCAACAAATTTATTTCCTGCAATTGATTCCTTGTAAAAAGTGGAATACTTATAATCGCAGTATTACCGATTATATAATTATTTATCACATAATTACCGATTATATAATTATTTATCACATAATTACCGATTATATAATTATTTATCACATAATTACCGATTATATAATTATTTATCACATAATTACCGATTATATAATTATTTATCACATAATTACCGATTATATAATTATTTATCACATAATTACCGATTATATAATTATTTATCACATAATTACCGATTTTATAATTATTTATCACATAATTACCGATTATATACTAATCGACTACACACTTATTGATTATGTAATTATCGATTATAAGCTAATCGATTACATACCTATTGGCTGGAGCCAGTGGCGTGGTCGGTAATATAGTCGACCGCGGATCAGTATGTGCGAGGTTCAATTCCTGTGCTCGCCCGTCACTGACAAAGCTTTCGAGTGAGGAACTGACGTTAACATTGGCTTTTAGCTTTTTTAGCTTTTTATATAATTTAGATAATTACCGTTAATATAGCTGCGCACCACCGTCATTCGATTGGTTGTCAGAGTTCCTGTCTTACCAGTACACAGGGTCGTGGCGTTCCCCAGTGTCTCACAGGCGTCCAAGTTCTTTACCAGGTTCTTTTCCAACATCATTTTCTACAGCAATAAGATAGAGAGATTATTGATTGATTGATTTCCCAAAAAGGCTTTTAGAAAATAACGCATTAAAGGAATGTTAAAGATAAATAATAATAGATAGTTAAAGAAAGGAATGTTAAATTCAGTAGCCTCCTCATTTAAATAATTTCTGTCATCGTTATCGTCATCATCATTATCATCATCATCATCATCATCATTATCATCATCATCATCATCATCATCTTCTTCTTCTTCATCTTCAGCATCTTACCTGTATCCCTTGTATTGTAATTACTTATCTAACTTTTCAAATTTATCAGTAGCAAATCTCGAATTTTCTTCTCTTCAGTATATTATGCTTAAAAATATTAAAAATTCATTTTAAAATTATTAAAATTTAAAAATATCAATTTAAATACAAAAAGTATATAAAATACAACAAAGCATAGATACCCACTTCGCCCTAAGCAGAATCCCCCGAAGAATAATGGTATATCATGTTAGATGATTTAAAGATCCACCTGTACATGGACATGAAGAAAAAAACGGAGTACACAGAAGGGTGAAGGCGGTATATACCATGGACCTGCCAGTGGGCAGTGCACTAAGAAAGAGAAAGAGAGAGAGAGAGATAAAATACAAATGTTGAACTACAAGTATAATAAGAGTTAGCATATCACTTTCCACTATAGACTATTTTCATCATAACTGACTGTTCTTTGATCACCGGACCATCACCGTTTAGGACCCTTTTCTTTCTCTTCAGCACATGTTTTTTCAGATCGTTTGGGGTGAATCGATGACATGTGATGGAGCGACGTCCTTGACATCATCATCCTTGTATGAGGAAACGGACGTTAAACCTTTATTTATTTATAATTTATTATTATGATTTATTATAGCGATGAAACCTTGACTGAGTAAGCTCTCGCTAGGGCCACGGCAACCGGAAGTCCTTCTATCACGACTACGAGTAGAACGGTGACAGCGAGAATGAAGTAGTGAACGAAGAAGAGCACATATCGTCCGGTCCAAGGCATATCATGAACCTTAAACTCCTCAACACAGAAACGTAGCATCAGCACAAAGAACGTCAGTATTGCCATGATCAATCCTGCAAACAATCAATCAATATACATATAAAGCAATCAATCGATAAATAAAACCATCAGTCAATCCTGCAAACAATCAATCAATCAATCTACCAATAAAACAATCAAACCATCAATCAATCAAACAATCAATTTATCTATCAAATAATCATTTAATTAATCAATCATACCATCAATCGCTCAAACTTTCAATTAACAATTCAAATAATCAATAAATCAATCAATTAAACAATCACTCATCTAATAAATCACACATTGTGAACTTTTAGTTTTTCACCAGAAAACGGCAAAATTATGACCAATAATTCATAGATATTCAACAGAGAGCTAATTAATAATTAATTGTTAATTTATTTATCGAGATCCAAATAATTACTATACGAACTGGTAAGATGCGTTTTTTGTTTGTTGATACACATTCTGCTTGATACGTCCATGATATTGCAATTCATATCGAAAGTGAACTCCTTATTGATTGAGTATTTTATTAATTGATTGATTACTTCAATGATTTAATTGATTGATTGGCTGATTCATTGATTGGTTGACTGATTAATTGAATTGATTGATTGAATGTTTGATTTATTTATTTACTGATTGATATGCGTGTAGTTATTAACTGATCAAAGGGAATTGCAGGTATTGCATAAGAGCTGATTTAGCAGGTGCAGAGAAACCTAATTCAACTAGTTCTTTTCAAAGAAGATTTTGCATTTTAGGAAACGGTCTTTAGCCATTGTTATTATTTATTTTAAATTGAATTTATTACAATTATTTATTTATTTATTTTGTTATTTATTTTTGTATTGTAAATAATTAATTTTTAACTAAATAAAATTAATTAATACAGTCTTGTCTCTAAATAGAGAAAAATTTGAAGCTGGCTAATACAGTTTCAATGAAGAATTTTTGATTATACTCAATAAATCACAGAACACTTACAATTACCATCAACTTGTGCATGCAAATTCAAAATAATGTTAGTTAACTTAAACACCTTTATGATTGTGTTGATTTTTACTATAATTATTTAAGTAGAACCGTTTATAGTATTTCCCCTGGCCACAGGTCTTGGAAGTCAGAGACTGCAATAAACTCAGATCTTTTGGAACTAAAAAATAATGAATATTTAAAAACATGTACCCTCTACCGACTACAACTTTTGAATACGTATAGACTTTAGACTTGCCTATGTATCCGACACGCAGCGCAAAGCTGGCTAGCCTAGCCTGAAGACCTCGACTATTAGGCGGCTTGTACTCGTCGTCATCAGAATCTTCTTTCTTGTTCCTTTTGCTATCATTCGTTATAAGCTACATATACATATAAATCAGCAATTACTTCGTTAATTTAATAATGAACTGTTCAAATTAGCCAATAAATAGTTTTATGAAAAGAAGTAAGATTAGTAATAATTTGAACTGAGCATTGACACTGATAACGACGTTTAAACAAAAAATAAAACTGTCTTTACCAAATGATGTTGCTGTGAAAGTTGAGAAAATGTAAATACCCTTCACCAATGGTGAAATTATATTAGTTTAGTTAGTTAGGTATATAACTAGTTAGTTGGTTAGTTTGCTAGTTTAGCAGTGAAGAGACCAATACAGTTTTGCCAAGATCAAGACCAAGACCAAGACAGTAGAATATTGCAAGACATGTCATAGCTCTTGTTTAAAATAAATATTATATAATATTAATTTACTCAATAGAACTTAGAACCTCAGGTACATTTATGCATCTACTTGCGTCACTGGCATGCAGTAGAAATACAATCAGATAATATTTAATCATAAGTAGCTATATAATTACTGAAATATTATTTATTTAATTGAAAAGCTTCAATCAATGAATTGAATTCATGAATTTCTTACTTTGCCACAGCAGGGACGTATTAGAACTTCATTTCGTATCTCGGCGTTTATCATTTCACCAACTAAAAGCATTATACCATAGAAATATTTAATTACTTAATTATTTAATTACTACTAATTCGTTATTGAACCTAGTGGCATAACAGGCTGAACTTTCAAATGCGAATAAGTAGATGCAAAATTCAAATTCCAGGGGCTCTCTGTCTTAGTGTACTGCCCACTGGCAGGTCCATGGTATATAACGCCTCCACTCTTCCAGTGGCTAGTTCCATGACATTCTGCTTAGATTTGAAATTTAATTTAAAATGGCACTGTTTTAAATATCAAGGTTTCAAATATCATTGTTTAAAATAACATAGTTTAAAATAACTTGGATGAAAACATAATGGGTTAAAATAACATGGGTAAAGTAACATGGTTTAAAGCACTTAAATACCAAATGTTTACAGCACGTAAACACTGGGCTGAATATAGAGAAAATTAAAGCATTAATAAATTCACTGTCGGAATTGAGAGCGATTTTCCATATCGATCTTAGTTTAGTGGTTTCACTTCATTTATACATCAAGAAAATTAAGTTACCGTCGATTAAATTTAATTTACATCTTGTAAAATTAGCCTTCTCTGTTTAATTTGATTCTTTTTAAGTTACTTTCTTAGTTACTGTACTCCAATTGAGTTTTTGTAGGGCCTACTAGCCAATGATTGTATTACCATCACTCTCTGACTGTACAGACTTGATACGAAACAAACTTAAAATTTGAAATTGTTAATTATTGCCAGCAGTGAAGCGTTAGTAGAATGAATGAGCGACACAAACTTTGCAGATGATCTCGACTCACTCTCCCGCCTTCTCCCTTTGATCCAAACAGAGAAGACATGATCCCAGCCTGTGATCTTACTCCCACTGCTGTCACCAACATTCTGGCGCTGCCCTCCATCACGCGGGTGCCTAAGGGCAGATTGTATATTAGCGCAATAATCGTTACCCGTGTTGTGTCCGGTTTGCCGAAGAATAGACCAATCGTGGACTGCACGTGTCGTAAAAGGCGACAGAGCACTGAGATCCAAGTCAACTTCAGAAAGGGTATTCGATTGGTGAGCGTCTGGGCTCTCAATAAATTGTTTCACACTTATCTAAAATGAATGATTTGGTTTATTCCTGACCTAGTTAGACCAGAATTCAAGGAAGAAAATAAGAAGAAGAAGCAGAAAAAGAATACGAAGCAGTAGACGAAGAAGAAGACTATGATGATAATGATGATGATGATGATGATGATGATGACGATGATGAATGGTTACTTTAAAAATGATCATTATTATGCGTTTGTACTACTATATATTTAATAGCTGTTATCGGCTGCACAAATTGTTAGTTAGATTGAAATCCTTTTCGACGCCCTATGTGACCTCTTCAAACCGAAACTATATTATTAATTTGATCTTTCATTGATGTTTCTCAAAGCCTGAATTGATGATTGCTCAATGTCGGCGAGTGATTCGTTGTTGCTACTGTTGTCAGAACTGAATTCTGCCTCTTCGATTTGCTACAGCGGTTTCAATTGTATCCAGTGGTTTCAGTGATTTCAATGGTATCCAACGTAATATTTGATAATTCATGAGTTCGATCGATACCAGTGAAAAGACTTGCCTCTCAGAGCTACCATCGTCATCTCTAAAACCTAAACGATTCGATTGCTGAAATATTATTGTAAAGTGAATGACAGCTTACCGATGTTACCGAAGGCTGCCTATATTTTTACAGGAGACCAACGTAAGTATTATGGATGTAGATTCGATTAATATCGGCTAAGTTAATCAATTTAAAGTTGGCTTACTCTACGCAGGAACACGGTTCAGTTACTCTAATGACTAAATATTAGTGACATTCAGCGCAAGAACTAATTGAATCCCTACAGAGTTTTAAAGAACAATACTGCCATGTCCTAGTCATGCATTAATGAAGTGTAGGGTTTTAAGTATATGCCTTACACCTGGATTTCAATGATTATCCCAGTTTATTCTTAGCCACTTCTTTGACACATTGATAAGTTCATATTCTACATTCATTCAAATCGACCACAAACTCTAATGTGAGTGGATTATAAGTTTCCAGGAGTAGCCAATAATATATGTATAACAAAATCCAATCATGATAGAGACAATCTTGGTATGGGCCACGCTATTATATGAATGTGAAACATTACAATTCATTAAGGAAAGAAAATACCTGCTAGTAGGCAGTACACTGAGAGATTAAAATATCCGAATAAATATCTGAATACTGTCCAAAAACCATAATATATTGAACCTTCAATAAATAAATCTCGTTTTATCCTACCTTTCAGCGCCCGTTGATGACTTAATTTCATCTCGCAACTATGAAACTGACGTTAAATTTGCTTAGTGCTTATCGTCGTACCAGAGAAGAGCATGGGATCAGCTCCCGCCCCCTTCCTGAGGATATCCTTCTCTCCTGTCAGGGATGTCTCGTCCACCTTCAGGTCACGACTGCGTATGATGACTCCATCGGCCGGCAGCAGGTCCCCTAGACAACACCGACAAATACGACAACAGGCATGGTAATAGGCAAGTAATTTTTGTTTAGCTTATTATTATTGAACTCCCTCTATAAAGTAGTCTTGAAGATCGATTTCAGCCATGACACTGATATATACATTTTTCTTTGATAATAATAATAATAATAATAATAATAATTATTATTATTATTATTATTATTACTATTAGTATTATTATAATAAGGGATTGACTGATGGATAATATAATGTATAGGACAGGAGGATTTGAGACAGTCTATCCGTATCCCGAATTTCGTAACCCTAGTTAAACTGGGATTCAAGGGAAGTTGATGATGATGATGATGAATAATAGTAGTAATAATAATGGTGTTTATTAAATTTGACGCCAGGTTCGTTAAGCATTTAGGTAATGAAGCTTATGCAAGTCGATAAATCGTGCGACTCAGAATCGGGTGCAGGGAGTTCAACACCCAGGTCAGAAAAGAGACTAATTTATTATCCATTGCAGTTGAAGATTGTTAATAAAATTCTAACTGCAGTAATGCTACAGTTCCATATAGTTAATCATTGATCATTAATCATTGGTTTTAAGTATTTGCCAATAAAAATTGGAGTAAATAAACTTACAAAAACATGAAAAATTCTGTCAATTATGTAAGCTGGTCAGTTCGAAAGTCAAGTAGTAAAGAAGAAATATTTAAGAAAATCATACAAGTTAAATTTATCTTCAAAAGAATTCTGGCATCTGGAATTACACAACTGCTACAATTTTACAATAATTAAACAATATGATAATCAATTCACAGTTTGTAGTCAAATATTACCTAATGCTATGTAATATTCATGAATACAAACTGTTTAATCTTAAGCGATTTATTTTCTAATCAAATTAGACCCGGATTGCCATATCAGAATTTTGCAGCACCCTCACGGCACAATGCATTATTCTAGTTTGACACACATCAACGGTAATACAATTGAAATACAACTTTCATACAAGACAACAACGAGCACTAGTAAATCAAAGCTCTGCCTTTGTGGCAACAAACCACATGCCAACATTCCGAATAGCATATTCGTAAAACCAATCTAACCGTGATTTAGGAGAAGGACGTCACCGACAACGACATTTTTATTTGAGATTTCGACGTGCTGTCCATTCCTCATGACGCTAACATTCTGCTCTCCCTCAATGCTGCTCTGAAGCTCTCCACGCTGCCGCTCCTTCCACCAATCAATGACGACGGTAACGATCACTATCACAGCCACCGCCACCAGTATGGAGGCTCCTTCCATCCACCCTGGAGTCAATCGAGTCCTCTCTGCCGCAGCTGTGTGGAAAATGAAAATAGAAACTTGCAAGGGTTAGAATACTAAAGGTCATCGCTAGTTTTAAAAAGCTAAAAAGCTAGAGTTAGCGTCAGTTTCATCACTCGAAAGCGATATCAGTGAAGGGCGAGCCCAGGATTTGTATCCCGCACATACTGATCCGCTATCGAGTATCTTACAGATTTCGCCACAGGCTCCATCCAACGTTTAACGTTAGTTTCCTTTCTCAAAAGAACCCGAGCAAGCGGAAAACTCTTGGTTTAATTTTTAAGAACAACAATTGACTAGTGATTTCTTGTCAATGGAAACTTAATTAAAATATGCCCAAGAATCTGCTAATATTTAAATTTAACAAATTTTTAGAGTTTGAAATGTGAAAGTTGAAAATCTATAAATTATCCTGCCATCCTCTCAAGCTGCGGAATGATTATCTTTATGATCTGATTAGTTCTGCACTTTTTAGTGTACATTTTCAAATAGTGTGATTTGTACATTGAAATGGCATACACGTAAATATTAAATTAAATTCTCTTGATTTTGTTTCAAAGTTTTGCACTTAGCTAAGTAATAAACATAGAAATTCACTTGTAAATTTACTTATACAGAAACCATAACATAATAAAATGGCAATATAGGTGGGCATAAGCTTCTAGCTATAGCTACCCCAGTATTAGCTATGAATTTAGTCACACGGCGAGCCACAGTTTTTCAGGAGCTCCGTTTAGGGTCCGAGCTAGTTTCCGAGTAAAATCTTCAATAATCATGAAACTAAATGATATAAAAGTATTTTTAAAATAAATATAACTATAAAATAAGTACACTCATTGAACTAAATGGCTAAAGCAAATGTCTAAACGTACGTCCATCGTTGTAGAACCAATCCCGAGGGTTGTGGTACGACACTCCGATAGAGATGATGGCGGCGATAACGAGAATAATGAGCGTTATGTCGAGCAGCGCCCACAGGAATATCCGCAATAAACCCCGCCCCGATCTCCGCGGAATTGTGTTGATACCGAATTGTTTCGCACGTTTCTTGAATTCTTCTGGACTGCCTGATAAACCTACATCAAAAAGATTTGAACGGTTACAGTAGGTACATGATAGGTATAAACAATTGAAACTGATAAATTGCAATTGTAAGGAGTAGCAATCCATTCTTTGTAATTAAACTGACGTCAGAAACAGCATTCAGTTGGTGAGCGCCAAGACTCCTGAAATTGCTACACATTTAAAAATGAATGGAAAACATTTTACGGTGGGACTGAGCGGAATGGAGAAAGTCTATTCAAATCCTGACCGAGAGTCAATGTTAGTTGATGATGATGATTCATTGTAATTATAAATAATGTAATTGTTTTGTTTAGCTGCACGCTACTGCTCATTTCATAGACTGACTAGTAGAGCCCTTCCAAAAGCTGACCTTTTATCAAAATCTCACTGTACTCCGATCTTGTTTTAAAGAAGATATATAGACTTGTGAGTTTTTTCTTACAGTTTTATCGTCTAAATCAGTGTCTGAGTCAAACGGCTCTTCTCAGATTTCCTAAATTTAACTCGAAAAATCTACCAGTTAGAATTGAAATCAATTTTACTGACTCGTTTATACAGATCACTATCTACATCTGCTTATCTCAAGTTTGATGCCAGAATAAAACTTTGAAAACCCAACTATAACTTATATTTTCTAGTTTCTTACCATTAGTGGGAGAGGATCCCAATCTCTCACAGAGTCCCGTGACTCCACCGAACTTGTTCCGGATTGTCTGATCAGCTTCCAGTCCTCTCAACTCCATCAGGTCCTTCATGTCGGATACGAAGCTGTCCGCTCCGTCCCGGATTAATTTACTTCCGGTCATACTTTTATCTACGAAATAAGACCACAAGAAATGATTCAGTGAAGCCATTAGCATGTCAGTAAGTTGTAAGGCTGAGGACCAGTAGATGTAGGGTTCAAATCCATGGAACTTTACTTTAAGGGCATGCTTTCGAGACAGACAAATAAAGTTAAGCTAGGCTTTAGATTTAGCCTTTTAGCTGGTTGATCTAAATTGCATAATTTATTTAGAGAATGCACGTAATTCAGCGTTGTATTGGAGAAGGGGTTATGCCTAAGCAGAGAATTGTTAATACATTAATTATATTTCGTTTCGAGTTAAAGAAAGATATATGCTAAGACGGCAG
The DNA here is from genome assembly GCA_905160935.1 of Enchytraeus crypticus. Taxonomy (NCBI): domain Eukaryota; kingdom Metazoa; phylum Annelida; class Clitellata; order Enchytraeida; family Enchytraeidae; genus Enchytraeus; species Enchytraeus crypticus. Next base: position 1,023,601 of record CAJHZI010000647.1, on the reverse strand, counting down.
TAAATGAGCCACACGCACAGAAGCAAGCATGACTTTGGTATTTGGTTCTTGCGATTGCTGCTATGTTCATTTGAAGGGTACTAGACCTAGTTGACAGCGAAGTATGCATGTAGAAGTTCATTAAAGTTTATTTTTTACAAATAAAAATTAAATTAGATTAAAAACTTCATCAAGCAAAACGATGCGTCTTCTAGTCGAGATATGTATCTACTTTTTTGTATTTCATTTATCACACGCATAGCGCAATCATTCACTATGAATAGTTTAAGCGTATGAACGGAAATAAAGGCCCAGTTGTGACTCTCAATCAATCAATAAGAATTTAACGTCCGGTTCCTCGCCATAAGGCAATGTCTCTTGCAGACAGAGGTCGAGCTCTCATATCCTGATGTTAGAAAATCTTTATCCCTGTTTTAATTGTAATGAAAACTATAAGTATAGGCCTACCCTCATTTATAAATACATATATCATACAGTATATTACCAGCACTGATTTTTTTCACCTCCGCAGACCTGAAATGTATGTGTATTAGCGCTCACGTATGAAAGCTGTATCCACCATACTGACTTAACAAAAATCTCGCAGTTTCCAATTTCTTTCACAGCTTTTAATTTATCATTTTCTCTCATGAATGAATCGTTTTATATTATGCAATTTAACGCTTCTCTATACGTAAAGCCTTTGTACCAGTCATATAATCATAGCTAATTGAAATATTAGCAGGATGAATGGAATAGTAAAAGCCAAGTTGAAGGAGATTAGACACTTTGACAGGCTCCTTTGGTTACCACCTCTGAACATAAAGGCAGGCGCTGGGATGTTTTTCTGTCGCCAGGCAGTCGAACGATTTGTTTATTTCTGAGATCAATTCCTATACAGTCGTGTGAAACAATGTCTCTATTTGTGCAGCAGGGACACTGGTACTGGGGTATGACTGCGGGGAAATAGCAAGTAGCGAAACTGTGTGTTCACTTGAAGTCATTCTCTCTCTCTCTCTCTCTCTCTCTATCTGCCTCTCACTCTCTCTCTCTCTCTCTCTCTCTCTCTCTCTCTCTATATATATATATATATATATATATATATATATATAACGCTATTTCTAAATTTCTCTCTCTCTCGCTCTTTCACTGTATATGTACTCCCTGTAATGGCAGATCCATACCATTTGATTATTCATATTATTGCAATCCTCCGTTTTCCTTTCATTTTTACGATTGCGTGCCAAAGATATCCTGAAACGCTTGCCAAGATTTTCCTTTAGACCGTTTTTCTTTAATTAGTTACCGTTATCGTTACTACATTTCTATTCTGCAAGATTACATACGTCAATCTTATTCATATCTGCCTATATCTTTAAGCTACATTTTGCCAGCAAAGATGGTTCGAGATAATAATAATTACGTTCCAATTTTGAGAGTGAAATGCAAAAGCCAATAAATTTCTGCCAAAAGCTTGAATCAAGTGTGAGTTAAGTATTGTAATTTGATTTTCAATGTCCTTTCAATTTCAAATAACTCTCTGACTTGTATTGGTCGAGTTTTTCAGTAAGAGCAGTTGATGAATTATAGGTGACCAAGCCTACTATCTAAGCTACAGCTACGGTTTTTCATGCGAGAATCATCCCATATGCATCAGTTGCGATGACTGAGTCTGAAATGGCATGAGAAGGTGATGAATTCGTAAAGAAACAAAATCTGATAATTTCTATATTTCTCACGTGCCAGTCTTAGACTAAACACTTAATAAAAAGATCTTCACATAATTTATGAGATATTTGTTTGTTGAATTATGATCTGATTCATTTGTCTAATGTGAACTTTTTGTAGCCGACCAGTTGTTAAAAATGAATAAATAAATATTATTCTTTTTGAGAAAAGGGTTTTTTACCAGTCCCAAATAAAAATATCATCAGATAAAAATGACGGTAGCTAAAATTATCGAAAATTTGAAAATTGCCGAAACCAGGGTGGTTGCCTAAAAAGTTGCCAAACTCAGACTTTAGTCAAAAAGATTTGGGAAACACTGTCTCACAAAAGAGTATATAGTAGCCTATACTATGTATCCGTAAGCTAGTAGCTATAAATACAATAGAAGTTAATGGATCATATGTAAAAAAGTCATTAGTTAAGGTTAGGATTACAGTCTCAGTTATATTTGGAGGTTAGATTGAGGTGTAGGGTTATACTAGGTTTTCTGACTAAGATTTTTTATATAAAATCACTTGGCTATGGCTGGGATTGAACCCAGGCTGTATTTGTTCAGTTGATTCCACAAGCACACTCTTAGCCATTCCAACTGTTTCATAATTAACCGACTGTTTGTCTGAATGATTGATTGACTGATACTGAGTGATTTATTGATTGATATTATAAACGCATACCTTGAAATTAGATTGGATGCAACAGCCGACGTCGTTTTATTTATATAGGCCTAAGAATAAATAATAACTAATTCTATTCCTATATACACAGTCTAGATAAAATGAATTTTTCCATGCGTGTTACAATGACTCGAGAAATTAGCGTAAAATATTCTGTGACAGTATAAGCTGATTACTATTACTTAAAGTATCCGATTATGTTAAGCTAATTATGTAATGACAAAACAGAAACTTTTATCGAAGTTAAGCTAGGTAGTCTGAGGTATGCAGTTAGTTGCAGTGTTATGATCAGAAGCAGATTGCAACAACAACTACGTTTACTACTGTAGCTTAGTGACGGTATCCAGTGTGACACGCTCTGCTAAACATGGAACAACAATGAGACTGAATCCAAAAATATAAACAACCAGCCTAGTACCTAGGTGAATCTCTCTTCCTTCTCTCCCCCCCCCCCTCTCTATCTCTCTCTGTCTCTCTCTCCCCCTTTCTCTTTCTTTCTCTTTCTCTCTCTCTCTTGCTCTCTCTCTCAATCTCTCTCTCTTTCTCTTCCTCTCTCTTTTTCTCCACTCGGCCATCCAACCGGTATATACTAAATGGCCTTTGGCAGCTTTCGTAGCCATCAACTGTAAAGCTAAGTTTAGCGTCTGTTTTTGTACACAAATGCAATGTCAGAAAAGATGCAACGGGTCTAAAACCACATATCTAATGTTTATCAGGCAAGCGTGCTATCCACTCGGCCAACAATCACTACAAGCCTTGCTTATTACATTTTTGACTAATTACCGAGTATAATAATTAAAAATAATATGTCCGATGTAATTCTATTGCTGTCGATAATTTATAATTTCGCATCGAAGATGTTTTTTCTTGTAATGGAGTAAGGATCAACTACGCTCATGCATATCTGCGTTAGTCGGATATTTCATAACACAGACTGTTTCCGTTAGTAAGTCATACGTCTTTCGAGACAACACATCAACAAATAATAATTTTAATAAATACAGCAACATTATGGCAGTGATCCCTTTCATCTGTACCTGATAAATGATGATAGAAAACGAAGTCTGGTAACAATGAATACGAAATGGAGCGAAAAAGCAACAGAAATATAATCATGCAGAACTTGTTACAACAGCACTTGAGAAAATCATCTTGAAGTACAGGAGTTTACTAAGTCTAGTACTAAATAATAACGAATTCGGTTTAATCAGTAAGCAAGTAAGCAAGTTTTATTTCTATATTTAAATTAGATAGTATTTAGTTAGATCAATGTGATGCACATCAAATACTGAATATAGTAACCTTGTTAGAAAATGCAAAAATAAAACTAGAAAACTTTCATTTATAACACTTATCCAGTAACGGTTTTTACTGAATTTGGGACAACATCAGTTGTAGAACATTATAACACTGCGCTGTTAAAGACCTGACTGCTATTGTAGTTTTAACATGAGAGAAGTTACTGGATTGTTTATGCTTGCCTTCAACCTTTTCAAGGTAGAAGTCAAAATGTTAAATATACACGGTGTTAAAATGAAAATCCACAATGACATCCATCGCTCTTATTATAGCAGGTTTAAACAGTTAGACAGCTTAGCACTTATCCATTTACCGATTGGAGGAATATCCGAGATTTTACTTTCAGACTAACTTGCCGCAAGATCGATTCCTAAAGAGATCGTGACATTGTCTGTCGCTCTACAGATTGAGCTATTGTGACATTGAGAAGTCATCAACGCCACACAGCGACAATTTGTCCAAAACATCAAAATATTTACTTGCTGACATATATTGCAAATTATATACACTAGCACAGCACGCGGAAAATGGCGGCATAATAAAATACTATGCAGAGCTAAGAATGCTTATGGTGAAAGAATATCATTGGCAGTGTGCAGGATATATATATATACATGTATGTATATATATATATAATTATATATATATATATAATTATATATATATATATATAAAGTAAAGAACATTTACAATCATTCGAGGAACGAATAGGCATAACATGTGATATAATAGTATATTGATAAAAATGTGTAATTTGCAGGTTTACAAATGCTCTCATTTGTTCTCTAAGCGAATTGGCAAGCAAGGCTAATAACATTTACACTTATTTCTACAATCTACATGTACATTCACCATTTTGTACATCTACATGTACATACGAACGCTTTATTAAATCAGGAATTGTCCTTAGTCTCGGATTTATTTTATTTATTTTCCATTTGATTTGTTTCCTCAATTTGAATATATCAGATTACAATGTCTAAGATTAAATGGCCTAAATGAGATTAAAGTCTTCAATGTGAAAATGCGCATGTGAAATTATTGCTGCATCTTCACCTAAAATCCTTTGCGAACGAATTAAGTTATTGCAGGATATCTGCGTCAGGATCTGGATATTATATTCGATGATTAAGTACGTAAACAGTTTATCACAAACAAGAATATAATAAGAAATATAAGCAACAATATCGTAGAGATTCCAAATTAATATGCAATAGCAGTTATGCCATAAAGTTGTAAATTGAAAACTAACAATCGACACCACTAGTCAAACACTAACGATCTTCAGATAACAACAAATATCAAAATGTAACACTATAGTGGTTCATAGAGAAACAACTAGAATCATCGACTCATCGAGAGTAAAATGTATCAATAAGCCGATTACATAGGCTTACCCATTACATATATACTATAGGCTTACATATGACATATATATTACAGGCCTACAGTAGTATTACATCGGGTTTAGGTCGATGAGTAAATCTGCGAAAACACAGAAGGTACAAGTTGAACTATTGCAAAGTAGCACTCTATTTATCCAACTTATTGTAAAAAGTTAAAAAAATGGCAAATCAGGGCAGGTGAAGGAGAACTAGGAAGATGAATAGTAGCCGAAATAACAACTAACTAGCCTATAGGCAAACTGTTACCCTCCCCTCCTTTATGTTTTACTACATATCGCTACTTTTGCCAAAACCTAATTCTGTTTCTAAATCAGATGCTTTTGGAAAGAAATCGTCGCTTTATGAACCAATACGCTCGTCCCCCTCCCTCCAGTAACTTTAACAATTCATCCCATCGACAACTAGAATAGAAGTACAAATCACGATATCAGACATTTAGATGCTAAGTTTTGCTATCTAAATCAACATACACATCTCCGTGAATTTCCCAATTTCCTACAATTTGCGGTTTAGGTTCTTCGTTTGAAATGACCTCCTGGTGATTATGATCCGCACCATTCGCTAAAAGAGGCGACATCGTTCTCTCACTTGAATCCAGCGGAGTCATCAGCTCTTTGGCAGCAGCCGCTGTAGCATAATGAACAGGATTATACGATGTAGACCTAGCTTCGTTCTGTTTACATTTAGCGTGATAGGCGGGGCTATAGGAGACTGGCGTGACGCCATTTTGAGAACAGTTGCTAACCTCCGCCTCTTTTAATTTGTCACGCAATCCACACAGATGCACAAGTATGATTAGAATGATGACTAATGAGAGAAGCAGCAGGACACCCAGTACAATTGAACTAATGCTCGTTATTCTGCTTTCCTTTGTAATTATCTGACTTCTGTGTGTGACGTCATCGTGAGCGTCATCGTCGTCTTGTTTGACGTCATAGTTATAGAGTTCAAGGTCGTCCGGTTGATCAGCCAATAGAAGAGGCAGTGAAGAGATCGATTCTGTCGATAGAGATGATGAGAGCGGCAGAGCTGGGCTCGTTGAAATTGTGGACTCTAGGAATAAATAAATAATGCAACATAAACCTTTGCATCCACGATTTTTACGAAAGGATCATTTGGATATATATATAAAATTCAGTAAGATATTAAAATAACTAAAATGTAAGATTAGCTTTGTAAAGATACAGTATTAATTTGCAATCAATTATTTTAGATCACCTTTAATTTAAACCACTAATTGTGAAAATTAAAGTGAATAGGTAAGCGGAAGACAGAGAAGAGTGCAGGCGTTAAATATCATGGACCTGTCATTAGGCAGTGAACTAAGAAAGAGAGAAATCTCAATGTCCCAATGCAACAAAGTGAGCGGTAACTTGCATGTTTGTGATGTCAGTGTGAGCTTTAGACAGACAGTATGTAATTTATATGTGGTACTACAAAGGCTTCGGATTCGTGATTGAGCCGCTTAAACTGGCATTATTATTCGTATCAACCGATCATTATTGAGCTAAACAAAAGCTTATAAAAAGGGCTGAGCCGGTAACATATCGGTTAATTGTTCCGTCGCAAATCAAATCCAGTGCTCGTCTCGGCAAATACACGAGAAGGACGTTATAGTAGCTTTACATTACAGATATCTTACCACTGTCGTTTTACTTGTTTAGAACTGAAGTAGCTCTACACTACAGATATCTTACCAATGTCCTTTTTCTTGTTTAGGACTGCAATCTCCCAAGACTTTTCTTCGTAAGTTCTTCCTCTAATGATGTTAAAGGCCACGCACTGATACACGTGACCAGTCTCTATGACAACGGTATCTCCGTGTCTGACGTCACCCGTTGTCAAGGTGATCCAGTGATACGAGGGACGAGGCTCACCATCAGCTGAGCACGTGACTCGCTTTCCCGGAGTCAATCGAGTCCCATTCATCCGTAACCTAAGATCCCGAACCGGATCTGGAAGAGAAAGCATAATTTCAATATAGTTATAATATATAAATTGTACATTTTATTGTAATAAATACAAAGTATGTAATACAACTAATTATATATTTATATACATATACATATACCTGTAATCGTGTATATATAATATTAATAATAACAAAATGTGTATTGATATATATATGTATATATATGTGTGTGTGTGCGTGTGTGCGTGCGTGTGTGAGTGTTTCTGGTAATCTTACCCTAATGATGCCTTCAACAAGAAGTTAAATATGGCTCCTTTGAGCATTCTCTAACAATGTTTATTAATTAAAGTAAATTCTGAACCTGACGGACGACTACCAGCAGTGGCGTAGGAGCCGCGGGGGCAGGGTGGGTGACTGCCCCCGCTGCCCTCAGAATGTAGGGGCAAGCGGGGGCAAAAATTGGGCAAAAAAGGGGCAAAAGTGCCCTTTTTTATATTGATGAATTTCCTCTCCCAGTAGCGCAATCAGCCATGGCTAGGAGGGGCTTAGGCCCCTCCCAAATTCAGTCACTCTTGCCATTCGTCCTGATCCGTTTTTGTGAAGGGAGGGATAGGAGTGGGCTGATTAAGTCACATAAAAGTTGAATGGAGCCACTGGCAGAACAACGAAGCGATTGTAGTAGTTTCAGTGCAAATATAGTCTAAGTTTTACGATGCTACAGTTAATTATACAACTATTTGATTTTACTCAAGACTTCCGTAACCAACTCTCCAACTCTCGTAAAACATCCTAATCTGAAAGTTGAATGCAAAATTTCTCAGAACGCATCTGAAGGTTGTTTACGTTAATTTGTTACACTGTAATTTATTTAATATAATGCATATAAAGGTCATCGACGTTAACCAAAAAGTGTGTTAAGACAATTAACACATCCATTCACACGTAGTTAACAAGGACGAAAGGGCGCTCGCTATCTGGCTGGGAGTCTGAGTCTGTAGACTATTCATTCTACTTTTCATTCAGTTTTGTACTTCATTTGAAAGCATTATAGACACTAGATTGCGTTATAAAGATTAAGAATTACAACTAAGATATCATTTTCTTTATTTTTAGCATATAGGCCTAAAGTAAGCATATACAATAAAATATATATGTAAAATATATATTATATATATATATATATATATATAATTCATATATTAAATAGGCCTACTTAATTGAGGTTTCGTACAGTTCATAAGTCATGATTTGAGAAAATTGCAAGTTGTTTCCTTTCAATGCGAATTTAAAACGTTTAAGTTTACGAATTTCTACGTTAGGCCTAATTGTTTTAGATATTTGTTTAATATCATTTATAAAACATCATAGTTGGATGTGGGACTGCACTCATGACTATTTTGTGCTTATTGGTCAGATATCACGAATGATGAGGATGGTTTATAATTGAAAAGGTTTATTAATGACAAATTCAAAAAATAAAAATAGTCCACTGCAATTAATATAAGATGTTCTGAAAATCCATAGGTTTCTGAATTTTTAAAAATCCCACTTCGGGGGGGGAGTGCAGTACGTAGACCCCTCCCAACACCCCACCCCTTATAAGGATCGTACGGATTCATATTAGTTCTACAGTGTATAGCAACGACACAAGCTCTAGTCTTGTATTGCAGTATTACTGTAGTGGATTGGAAAGACTTGTGATCAAGAGCCTTTCTTTGCTTTTGATTCTGATTGTATCTTACAAGATATGTTCTGTACTAGCTCTAAATTTTATTTAAATGACATTTTTAATGGTTTAAAATTCTAGAAATAAAGATGCATACCTGTTAATTTATTGTGTGGAATTGAAACAAATCAAAATAAAGCTATTGCATTACATTGCTTTTAATAAAAAATCCGTATAAAACTTTGCCTTTTAAAAATATGTAGGTGCCCTTTTAATTCAGTATGTGCCCTTTTTTCAAAACTCGCCCCTGCTGCCCTAAAGTGCTTCCTACGCCACTAACTACCAGTGTTTAAGATACCAGATATGAACGACAGCATTGACTTATATCACCGACAGCATTATGTTCTTAGTATTGAATCATGTCCATGAATAAATATAACGCACATGAAAACAATAGCATGATGCATAAATTCATTTTAATGATGTTACTGGGTAAAGTTCTCACGTGTATATTCATTTCAATATGACTGAAATTTCACTCGGCAAAAGTTTTCGCGTATATACTGAATCACAAAACTTACAAACGACATGAATCAGTCTGGTGGTACAGCTGACTTCAGGCACGTTCCTGGCTGCACCCAACTTCTGTTCCAGCCCGAACTCGAAGTAGGTCTTGCAGATGAAGGGGTAGACGGCGGGGGACCGAGCCACTACGATGAAGGACGAATTGATCGCCCCTGGTCGACGAGTGACAGCGGCGGTAAGGACGGCCTGCCGGTGTGTGTCGAGCCACTCCAGCCTAGCCTCGCCCGGGGTGTGGTACCCCACCAGGCTGCAGTAGACGCTGACCGGGGCGCCCTCGAGCACCTCCGTCTCGTTGGTGTCGTGCCAGCAGCTTGGTGGAGAATCTGCAGAGGTGAGAGGTTAAAGGTTATAGTGAAACAGCCAGTCTATGAGTTAAAATAATTATTTAAATACCATGTTTAAACTTTTATTGAATTATTGGTTTTACAGGGCATTTGATTAGCTCTGATTTACTCCGTGATAATCTCTGCCGGAATTCGAATACATGGGATTTATATTAACCTCAGGGTCGTTCATTTAGAATATCGTGCTACGGTATGTTCCTTATATTCAACTATTTAGATGTTCAACAGCGAAAAATGAGGAAATTGACCTTACCCTTAGCTTTACCAGCTTTTATATATAAATAGGAGAGTGTGCGATTGTATGTATGTGCACCGACTCTCTCTCTCTCTCTCTCTCTCTCTCTCTCTTAGTGCACTATCTATTGACAGGTCCACGACATATACAGTATCTCCTTATTTCTATATCTAGTCTTCTGTAACTAGACACTCTCATCACTTGGGTTTCAAGAAATTCATTTTCATTCCATACCTTAATGCCGTAATTCTTTTCCACTCAGTTTATCCTGTCAAAGCTTTCTCAAAATCTATAAAGTATATAAAAACCTAATATCCCTGCACTAAGCTGCGTTCAAATACGCCCCTATAGTTTCTCTTGCACCGCATCATTTTCTAAATCCAAATTATGATTTACTTACTATCTTATTATCACTCATTTGATTGAATGCGTTCATCTATTATATGTAGCAAGAATTTAGACTCATCCTATCGGTACCGTACATCGTGAAATTCAGTGCATATTAAAGTGTGAACTCTGAAGAGCCAATTGTGACTAATAATTGAATACAATTACTTCTCAACCGACAAGAATGTCAATAGCAAGTAGGTGAGATCCTCGAGGTTTGCAAAATTCAATTAGCGTAATTTTCCGCTGAGTAAGCGCACGATGTGTGCCCTTACAGATTGTTCACTGAAGTAAAAGTCGGTATTTGAGAAATCTTTGTTAGCATTCTTAAAATCTAAATTATAATCACTGATGGTGCTGGTAAGCCTAAGCAAACTCTCCGTATTAATAATTTAGATGATGCACTCATTAAAGAATGAGGTAAATCCCTATAATTTAGCGTTTCCTCCGCCACCCATAACTGTACGTGTACGCAAACGGAGGCTATTGCAGATATCGAGAAGATTTGCATTATTGTGGAAATGATTTCCGCAATAGCCATTTGATCATTCAAACAATATTTTCGCAATAGTCCAGATTACTATACTCGTCATACCATTTACAGCTTGATTACTCTCTTACTGTGATTACTAGGTTATATTGATTTCTCTCTTACTGTGATTATTAGATTATATTGATTATTCTCTTACTGTGATTACTAGGTTATATTGATTACTCTCTTACTGTGATTACTAGATTATATTGATTATTCTCTTACTGTGATTACTAGGTTATATTGATTACTCTCTTACTGTGATTACTAGGTTATATTGATTACTCTCTTACTGTGATTACTAGATTATATTGATTATTCTCTTACTGTGATTACTAGGTTATATTGATTACTCTCTTACTGTGATTACTAGGTTATATTGATTACTCTCTTACTGTGATTATTAGATTATATTGATTATTCTCTTACTGTGATTACTAGATTATATTGATTATTCTCTTACTGTGATTACTAGGTTATATTGATTACTCTCTTACTGTGATTACTAGATTATATTGATTATTCTCTTACTGTGATTACTAGGTTATATTGATTACTCTCTCACTGTGATTACTAGATTATATTGATTATTCTCTTACTGTGATTACTAGGTTATATTGATTACTCTCTTACTGTGATTACTAGGTTATATTGATTACTCTCTTACTGTGATTACTAGATTATATTGATTATTCTCTTACTGTGATTACTAGGTTATATTGATTACTCTCTTACTGTGATTACTAGGTTATATTGATTATTCTCTTCGATTGATTACTCTAACCTAGTTATGCTTAGCTATTGTGGATTAGCACACTGTTAAATTATAGAATTTGAAGGTTTTATTAACTTACTAACTTTTTAATGACTTTTTGATAATTTGAGAGATTGAATAATTGATTGGTTTTTTGATTAATTGATTGGTTGATTGACTGATTAGTTGACTGATTTCTGGATTAATTGATTGATTGATTGATTAATTGATTGATTGATTGATTGATTAATTGATTGATTATTTGATTGATTGATTGATTAATTGATTGATTGATTGATTAATTAATTGATTGATTGATTAACTGATTAGTTAACTGACGGATTTCTTGATTAATTGATTCATTGTTGTTTATTTGTTTCATTGATGGATTGATTTATTGATTGATGAATAGATTGATTAGCAAAGCCACCCACCTAGAACAGTGAGATAAGCCGATTGATGACCACTGTCAGGAGATACACAAGTAAACTCTCCGGAATCTGAAATCTGAACATCCTTTATCGTGACGTCACACGGTATACCAGAATCGTTCATGGCGTACCGGCCCCTAAAGTTTCCCATCAGGATTCGACCATAGCTGATGGCCTCTTCACTGCCCCAAAGACCAGTCTTGAGCCACTGAAGGGCCCCGCAGACAGGGTTAGCTGAGGCGCATCTGAGGTGGTAGGCCCCTCCTTTAACCACCGCATCGTTCTGGATGCTGACAGTGCCTGCCTCAACGACTAACTGACCTAATTAAATAATTAATGGATAAACAGTTAAAATAGTTATTAGAGCGACGGCTTTTACAATTGAATAGTTAATAGAGAGTTGGTTGTTACAATTGAATAGTTATTAGAGAGACGGATTCTACAATTGAATATTTATTAGAGATTTTGTTTTTACAATTAAATAGTTATTAGAGAGTTGGTTTTTACAATTGAATAGTTATTAGAGACTTGGTTTTTACAATTAAACAGTTATTAGAGAGTTGATTTTTAAAATCAAACAGTTATTAGAGAGTCGGTTTCGGGATTCAGATATCGAGTAATCGAATCCCATTCGCGCTAGAAATTTTTGTAAACTTAGATTTTTGAGTTAAACTGTTATTCTATTGTTATACGCTTTGTTTAATCTGTTGATTTCCTTTGAAATGAATTCTTTAATGCTTTTGTGTTGATTGATAGTTTTCTGAACACGATACCCTGAACTCACCCTTTATTTCCTATTTTCGTTCTCACTATGTCTTTAGAATTATTTTGCGAATAAGATCATAAGCTTACATTGCATAATCTTGTCAAATTTACAATTCTGAATCTAAAAAATTATTTTTCTAGATTCAGAAAATTTTCTAGAATATTCTTTTTCTACATTTAGAATCAATCAATTAGAAAACTAATTAATTAGGTTCAACAATATATCCATTTATATGAGCATTACATGGAAGTAGGAATGAACTAAACTCAGTGTGGTGGTTACAAGAAAATTGAAACAATGTTATTTGTATATAGGTGCATTAGTTACTGGCGATTATACAAAAAGATCCGTTGCCGCTAATGTTTACTAAAAACTTGCAGCCATCATCAATAGCTCATAAACTTTCACCTTGACGAAAGATAAATGAATCATTACAGCGTTTATGAATCCGCCGCAGCTAGAAATATTTCAACAGCTTTTATTGAATTATTTCGCTTTCTAGATATCTAGATTCTAGATTATATCAAATGTGCAGCATACCGAGAAAAAGATGCAGGTAAAGCGACTATAACTCTTAACTCTCGTACAGTTAATAAAAATACTTATGGTTCATTATTTTATAAGTTATTACTACCATTAGTCATTATTATTAGTTATCAGGATTCGAAATGAATTACCGCAATCTATATCATATAAAAGTTAGTCACAAATATATCCATATATATATATATATATATATATATATATATATATATCCCCGTGTTGTGCTCGGGTGTGGTTGGACCACTGCAGAATAGGGCAACCGCAAACAATCTGCTGCGTGTACTGAAGAGGCGACTAAGGCATGAGCTGAGTATTGCAAGAGGGGACCCACCTCACCATGAAACATTTTCTCCCAGGATTAAATGGTAATTAATCCATCTAACTGAGGAAGGCAGCGGAAAACCACATCAGAAGCCATATTTTACCCAAGCTATAGGCTACATAAGGTATGGATAAAGCATAGACTTTGCGAAGGGATTAACTTGTTGATCTAAGGAGTGCTCCAAAGGTATGGAGCGAGAAAGCAGACTTTGAGTATGAATACGTACCTAATATGAACCTGCCAAGGGTCCAATTTTGCATGGCAGGTAAATTTCCAAAATACTACTTCTTTTGGACCTACCAAATATTTAATTTGGCCACATTGCTATTACAGAGTACTCTGTGGTTAAAGTGGCTAAAGTGGGGGACGCGGGGGAACTCGGTTACCATAGCTCTCATTTTTCTGAGGTGCGTTCCCCTGTTAGGGACCTATATTAGACAGTAGGAGATCTGTCAATAAATTACAGGGAGGCCGAACATTTCTGATCGTTCCCCTAACTCTCAAATCACACTTTAATCACCAAGAATTCTGACGTAGGCCTACAATGTTACTATAAACATGTGTACTGTAGCCTATAGCCCAGGCTTTCGTGTGAAAATCTCAGCTACCATTTCAAAAAGAAAGATGTACCCCAGCTTGAATATACTATGATGCGGTCAAGGCTACGATGTAAGAGCTGTAACATTGTATAACAACCGCTTCAAACGTTCGACAAATGAAAATGTTTTGCGGTATAATTCAGCAGCAGCAGCCGACCTGTTGAAACGAACGTGCCGTATATTCCCAGCTGTTTACTATAACAGCAATAACGTGTGGCCTGTTCGAGACAATAAAAACCATTGTACACGTCTTGTATGTATTAGTAAATGATGATATTATTGATTTGGCGTTTCTAGCAGACTATCAAGTTGAGTCTAACAGTGGACTGTGTTCATTCAGGTGATAGTTATGCGATAGACCTGGTAGACTGTGGTAGTGTATGATGCTTGGAAACCACACAGTATCAAAGAAACTTCCAAAAAGTAAACAGATAGTAAAGCAACTTCCAGAACATACCTATAAATCAAAATTTAACGTCTGTTTCAGTAAATCAAAGCCACACTTCACAGCCAACCGATAAGGATTTGAACCTCAGACACCAATCAGCGAAGAATCTTCTTCAGCTGGTTTGGTAGCCCAACGACGTCTTAAAGAGAAGCCATTCGGGCTTCTTACCTTGACGTTAAATCCTCTTTATTGATTGATCAATCGTAATATTCCTATATTATGACAAATGAAATAAAAATCTTTACCTATGAAAGAGGTTAGAATGAAGACTAAACCCAACAAAGCGTGTCGCTGTAACTGCATCATACTGCATCTCCTGCTCAGAATAATAACAGTAATAATACATTTTAACTGATAATATTAATAACTTTTAATTAAGTAAAGTCTCTTTTATCTTATTTTTTTTAGCCCAGGGCCCTTTACAGCCCAGGGCATTAAAATTAAATATTAATAACAATAATTATAATTATAATTATAATAATATATATTTTAAAATTATTATTATTATTATTATTATTATTATTATTATTTTAACTATAACACGCATTTTAATTAATGATCAACTATGCTGATATATTTCACTTTTAAAACACCATGTTTAAGCCGTTAGACAATTTAGTCCATTTCCCGTATAACCAGTCCAGTGAATGTCCGAGATTTTACACTCAGATTAGCGCGTCCGGGAATCGAACCCACGAAAGTTCAATTCACCCCAGGATCTGTAATTTACAACTGATTGACGTACCTGACGTCTCTAAACAATTTGCTATTGAGACACTTTAATAGTAAAAAAATATATTACAAATATAAGGTATTAACAATTATAGAAATCCAATAATTGTAATGTTGTGTAAGAGTTAGTAATACAAGTATGTTAGTGTTCCGAATAAAGGCTTGCATCCATATAGATCTCATTCCTTAATAAAAAAAATTATATTATTATAATAATAAAGGTTTAACGTCCATTTCCTCACACAAGGGTGATGTTAGGGACGTCCCCCATCACACGGAATTTCAAATTGATTCACCCAAACGACATAAAAATGTGCTGAAGAGAAAGAAATGAGATCCTAAACGGTGCCGGTCCGGTGATCAGAAATCACAAATAATTTTAGATCCCATACTATATGTATGACATCAGAGAATGCATAATTTGACAATTTCAAATCCATAGATTTTTGTTCTCTGCTTTATTGTGTTAATTGTTTGATTGTAATTACGAATGTTAAACCATGTTTCTCTTTAATCTTAAATTGTATTTAATCAACTTCGATGCACTATTATGAGTGATTCTGAAAATTTGAGAATTGGGCTACTGCAAGTGTTCGCAAAACTCGAATTACGGAGAAAGATCGTCACAAGATTATATAACCAGTTTTAAGTTTATGATGCAATATTTTTATGTTAAACGAAACTGTAATTAAATACTGAAGATTTAAAGAAAAATTTTCCGTAATTGCAGTAGCCTTTGACAGTCGTAGTTTTCGAATTCATATTGCCAAACTGAAGATCCCTAACAAACCTGATTCTTTTTAGTAAGTAATTTCTACTAATTATCTACATGACTAGGCTACATAGAAGTTAGGAAGTTGATAGTAGGGACACTAGCAAGTCTAATCTATTACAGTTCATGGGTTAGAACCGCAGCAGGTTTTACGAGTCTGTTTTTGAATGGTTGAGGAATAACTATTCTGCCATATTTTCTGCAGAGTAACGTATACACAAGCGGAATAAGTAATTAATCCGTCGCAACCACAAAAACATAGAAGCTTTATAGCAGTCGAATGAAACTCTTTCTCTAACATGTGTAGCCGGGATAGCAACAATAGCAAGAATTTCAATTTACTACAGTCATAGCTAACAATTTAGAAACTACAATAATTTGGCTTCTGAACAATTTAAATTATTATCACGTCGAGACGTTTATTTACAATCTCTACCAGCGAGTGGAGTTTTGAATTGAAATTTTGATCAAAGCCTTCAAGAATTCCAGTATTGTAAGTGAACCATATGAAATAATTGTAGCGAACACAGCGCCTGCGTTCATCTAAAACAATGTCACAGACTAGCCTAAAAACATAGCGAACTGAATTTAATCTAGACACTTACAGTTAAGCGGCGTAGAAGTCCTCAATCTTCCCAGTCTTGTAGTTAAATATTAAAATCTCCTAAAACTCGTCTTCAGTCTAACATCATTCGATTGAAGCCAAATTGACGATGCTCTTAAAGAAAAATCTGCGGTCTAGTGTGAATTCATGAACAGCAGATAACTATCGGACTTCATTTAAGACTAATTTTCAATCGAATATTTATCAGAACTGTCCAGAAATAATTATATTCTGAAATTTTAAAGCCAAAATGCTTCAGTATTTTCCTAAAATGAAATACACATTAGCTAAGTCCCAGTAACATTTAAAAGGGAACATATCTCGCATTATTAACTAGAGGGAGAGAGGGAGAGAGGGAGAGAGAGAGAGATAGAGAGAGATAGAGAGAGAGAGCGTGTGTGAATATATTTACATTCTTAAAATAGCAAACATTATATCCATCAAGGTGTGAAAATCAAAGTTTCCGTACTTTATTACTTATTATTTATCTTAAGCGATCAAGCTTAAATATCGCAAAACTTACTCTCTTCGCGTGCTATTGCGCTCAGCTTTGCCAAAAACATGGTGCAGTAAAATGCACGCATATCATGCACGTACAACCAAAGAGAAAATTGAATCTCTTTTGATTGACTTAACGTACAAACAAGATAAAACTCTGACACTTTGATACAAAGGTCTGAAATGCGATACTGTAAACGCTTAATCCTATCAGTTCTATCGTAGTGCGGTAATTGAATGAGAGACGACAGAAGAGATAGGAGGTTGAGAATGAAATCTTTGACCTGTGAGATTAAACAGAGTCTAGATAGAATTACGTAACAGCATAAGGCTAGATGTAGCTCCGCCCGAAATTACGCATCTCAAAAATAAGATAATAAATTCCAGGATTTGTTTTATTACGTAATGTCACATAATAAAATTAAATAAATACACAACGGTAGGCGCAAACAACAGCAGTTTGCCTAGAATAGCCATAGGATATAAATAAATAACTAATATTAGACTATATACAGTTATTTAAGATACTTTATTTGCATGAATTAAAACAATTCAGTTCAGCATTTTTAAAGGCTAATATTAACGTCAGTTTCCTCACTCGAAAGCGATGTCTGTGACGGGCGAGCCCAGGATTTGAACCTCGCACATACTGATACGCGGCGATCGAATATCTTATCGACATCGCCACTGGCTCCAGCCAAACTTACCATTTAGAAATGAATGTGCTTTTCAAACAATTTAAATAAATTAAACTAACATTTTAATTTTCATTTAGCTTAATAATGATATGCGCAAATGAGAGAGATTAAACTGATAAACGTATTCTGAAGGAAACTTTAATGATCTCATATTCTATAAAATCCAATTCTTTCACAATGAGTTATGTACGATAGGATATTAGTTATTCACATATTACCTCTCAATCATACGATTTTCACTATCAAAAATTAAGTTATTCTTAGGTAGTGCGTTTTACTCAATGAAATTTACAAGAT
This sequence comes from Enchytraeus crypticus, assembly GCA_905160935.1. Taxonomy (NCBI): domain Eukaryota; kingdom Metazoa; phylum Annelida; class Clitellata; order Enchytraeida; family Enchytraeidae; genus Enchytraeus; species Enchytraeus crypticus. The sequence goes on along the minus strand of CAJHZI010000647.1, from coordinate 1,005,390 downwards.
GAATTTCCGCTAGGAATAGACTGTGTGGGAAAGGAGGTGTTTGCAGATTTCCGAGGGAGTCAAATGTTTATACACCGTTTCTTCACTTCCTGCTTTCCGCCTTTTCGTGCTTAGGTCAATGCATTGATTTTTCCATTGCATCGCCGCATGGCATTGCCGCATCGCACGCCTCATGGCATTGCCGCATCGCATCGCCGCATCGCACGCGATTAATGTGGTGTGTTTTTTTGTCGAATACTGGATAAATAAATCTTTTAAAACATAAAGATGAAGATCTGCAGAGAATTGGCAGTCATATGGTAACTATTACAGTTTAATATTAAATGGCAAGGATTCAAAAATGCACTGCTCTCTCTTTCCTCGTCAGTCTTTCATTACTTCTCTCTGCATCTTTGCCTATTTTTCTCTCTAACGCTTTCTCGCTTTCTCTCTCTCTCTCTCTCTCTTTCTCTCTCTCTCTCTCTCTCTGTATATATATATATGTATATATATATATATATACATATATGTATATATATGTATATATATATATATATATATATATATATATATATATATATATATATATATATATCTTTAAAATTTATAATCTTCTCCAATGGCAGGTTCAAAATACAAACTCTTACCCCCAGTATACCTAGCATTATTCACTATCACACAAATAGTCGATCTTATTAGAGACCTTATTAGAGAATTAGCTATTGAAAAATATGTTTTCAGGGGTAGGCCTAATATTTCATTGCTTTTTTTATATCTTAATTATCCGTTACTACAGGCTCAGTGAGAAAGTTGTGTGTTCTGTAGAGACCCTTACACAATACTTGAAGCACTGGATAGTGACAATACAGTATCACGTGACAGTGACAATACTATGTCACGTGATAGTGACAATACTGTGTCACGTGATAGTGACAATACTGTGTCACGTGATAGTGACAATACTGTGTCACGTGATAGTGACAATACTGTGTCACGTGACAGTGACAATACTGTGTCACGTGATAGTGACAATACTGTGTCACGTGATAGTGACAATACTGTGTCACGTGATAGTGACAATACTTTGTCACGTGACAGTGACAATACTGTGTCACGTGACAGTGACTAAGTTGAATCACGTGCACACACTACCAATTATCAAGCATAGTAAAAGCGGCTTAGTTAGTTACAAAACTATCTTAATAATTTTTGAAACGCTAATTACCTAAATTGTGCAGAGAATGCCACATAATAAACAAAAAACAAACTGCGTGTGCGGTATAAGACAGAACTTAATGATGTGGGAGACTTTGCAGGAACTGAGTAAAGCAACGGGAAACCACTATAGAAGTCATAATATTCCGAAGCTAGAGACTACGTTATGTGGAAGGGAATTAACTGGTTAATGGATAGATCATGAGAGCAGCTTGGAAGAAGGAATATGTACCTTGGACCTGCCACTTGCCCGAACACTAGCGACTACTAGAAAGAGAGAGAGAGAGAGCGAGAGAGAGAGAGAGAGATCTATTGAAATTAAAATGTGTATAAAGTAATTCGAAAACACTTATTTCGAAATGGTTAACTAATTTCAAAAGAGAGAAAAATTGTTCAAGATGAGCAATAGTCTGGTAGATATGCGAAAGTTCAAACAATTATAATACTCAGACGATTTGCAAGCAAACTGCCAGTCTAAACCTTAGAATAATTACGTAGAATTGCACTGCAAAAAACGCCGCAGCTGGAAATCATTTAGGTCAAGGTAAGTCTACTGAATATAGAGTTATGTTTATACACTTGGGTATTACAGGCATGAAATAAAAACATAGGAAAGGCATAAACCATTTACACCAGCCACGCAGCTCTGTGTGGAATAGTCATTTCAGTGGGGTGAGGAGAGCTTGCAATCATCAGAGCTAAATTCTGCGCAAATTTTTTTAAACCAACTTCAATGAATAATATTTGATGATAAATTTTTGTGGACCTAATGTTAGACATTACACTGAGAGAGAGAGTGAGAGAAAGAGAAATAGTTAGATATATTATATAATATATCGGTAAGATATTCGACCACGGATCAGTACGTGCGGGATTCAAATCCTGGGCTCGCCAGTCACTGACATCGCTTTCGAGTGAGGAAACTGACGTTAATATAAGCTTTACCAGCTTTTAAACACAGTATATTTTGAAATTTAACTTTTTCATTGTTTTCCTTACTATTTATAAAATAATTATAGTGCTTCTTAGTAAGTTCTTACAATATTTACATGTAATATACACAGTGTTACACAATTACAATCTATAACATTACGACGGTAGTACGATTTACATGGGCCTATTTTAAGAAAAATTTAGAAACTTATTTGCAATTTCGTATTGTGGTTCGATAGTCCGAGTTAGTAGCACACTTGTCCAAGGAGGTCGCGGTTTCAAGAATCAAGATTGCAAGATCGGCTCGAACAAAATTTAAAATATTATATAGAATACTCAGTCAATACTGCATTCTGTACTATTAATCTACTGGAGGAGAAATACGCAGTATCTGAATAAGCATGGAGTCTAATTAGTAACTGTATCATTTCATATCAGTAAAATAAGTAAATCATTTTAATAAGTATCATTTCATATTAGTATTATTAGTATATCACTTAATTAGTATCACTTCATATCAGTATCATTAGTTTTTAATTAGCATACCATTTAATTAGCTGGCCTATCATATTTTAGATCAAAACGTTGCGCAAATGACAAGTTACATTTACATGAGAAAACAAAATAAAAGAAAACTTAAAAATTAATTTACAGATTCAATAGTAAATTGGTTTTCAAACAAGGTAATTTAATAGATTCGTCCAATAAATCAATTTACTAAATAATTCAATGCTTAGCGTGTAAAATATCGACAGAATCTTATTGCTTCACAAACTCAAAACTATGCATTGCATATTATTTAAGGAACTTTTTTCAAATCTACTATTGTCTATGTAATCTGTAACAGAAGCCTGTGAAATAAAACAACTTCTGGGAAAGTAGCGAACCTCATATATCACATACATGACAGATTATAGTTGTATCACATACGCTTTACATTCTTGCATTTACTGTTTTAAATCATTCATCTTAGACCTTCAGAAAGTTACAACATTTATCAAACACAAGATAAATAGGCTTCTACTCTTCTGCATAGTAAAACAAAACAGTTTTCTAGGAAAGTATATCCTTTCAAGATTTTTTTCTTTTGCTCATACTTTCGTCTGGCAAAAATCAATTAACAACTACCCATCTGAAGTGAAGGAACTTATAAATTTCGAACAGAACAGTGTAATGCTAAATTAGTAGCCTATATCCATAAATGTGAAAAATAATGTTCGCGATACACTTTAAATCGAACTTCGAAAAACAATTTCCTCAACTATCTCGGACGTAAAACCTTAAAATAAAAATTTCATGGCGTTAGCATGCTAAACTTTGAGTGATAGCAAAAATAACATTGCAATACCTGCATTTGCAAGGTGAGAGAACGAATTTTTGATCAGCTAGCGCAAAAATAAATACGAAACGATACATAGGCCTATAGACCTCATTATTTTCTCTTTATATCTATCCATCTCTCTTTCTTTCTATCTCTCTCTCTCTATCTCTCTCTCTCTCTCTCTCTCTCTCTCTATCTTTTACTCTCTCTACCTTGCTCTATCTCTCCCCCTATTTCAGATTCTTACATCCTTTCTTCCGCTCCTTGTGTTTCTTCTCTCGCTTGCTTTCTCCCCCCCCCCCCCCCCTCTCAATTCAATAAACTTCTTTACTGGACCAACAGGTGTTTTTGAGATATTTAACAAATGCTGGGCCAGTAGGCAAACAAGGTTTGTAATAATAAACTTCTTTGAGATGACAAATTACAGTCGTTTTGGCTGAAGTACAATTGAACAAGCTAATTCTACCTAGCGTCTATCACTTCAACTTTACATGAATGAAATCGTAAGGACGGCCAAAATGAATACCAGCTAAATCACAAATGAATTCTCGCCTAAGTTCACAGCAAATAATAAAGCACTGAGAGCTGAAGGTCCCATATAAAAGAGTGCTAATCGCGAAAGTAAAGTGCTAATAAAGTTGAAGAGATCTTATATGGTACTTTAAATTGTGCAAATTGAATATTGAAAATTCTCACCTGCTTCCAGAGGAGTTTTAAAGTGGAAATTTTGAGTTTTCTAGTCCGACAAACGTAAGATAGACTTAAGCGTGAGAATTTCTAAGAGTTACCTGTAGAACTTTGAGTAGGATTTGGAGGTATTAGTACAAAACTTCATCACAGAGAATTTGAAATAAATGCACCTTCAGTAAAACTTTCGGTTTGCCTTTAAATTGTTAAATTGATTACATGATATATTAGTTAAATCGTATTCCAATTAAGCTTATTATTAACATTTATTTCAATATATTTATGTTTATTAAAGCTATTAACGGACACCCAACTTTACTAGAGTTATATGACTAGTAGCTGCGTCTAAATATAAATAGAATGTCTAAATGCATCAGTATGTAAGTGGGTTAGATAACGTCATGAAATTTTCACTGGCTGTTCCTGAGGTCCTGGCATCTCGGCAGGGCTGATCTGAGAGTTAAATCACGGACATTTACAGGACTAGTAAACATTTTACTCTATTGTGCCTTTAATGTCAATAAAGCTGGCCTAGTGAAAATTCGTAAATGTACTACAGCTATATAAAAGAGTTAACATACAGAAACCTACAAAGCTTAAGACTGGCTATACTAATAAAACCTTTAATGCAATAGCAGCGAAAGTATTGAAGTTTTGGCAAAATGCTTCCAGCCTTTAGTAGTCGGTTCATTTTACAGACCGACAGAAAAGACCAAAGCCGACCATAGATTGAACGATTGGAATATTCAGTTGATTTGCAAAACAGTATGTCTAGTGATAGGAGATTTATCGCATAACTACCGTGTCAGGGACAAATCCTATCAATCCGTCATTTCTGTGACCTCAAACAACTGCTGAGTGACATAGAACAGGTCAATCTAGAAAACATTTCACAGCTGCATAGTGGGAACTCTCTAGCACACAACGATTTGTCGGCTAATATGAAAAAACAAAAAACAAATCAAACGAAAACAAGCAAACGGCGATACTAATATCATATATACATTACTATTATATCCCCATGTTGTTCTCGGATGTGGTTGGACCACTGCAGAATAAGGCAGTCGCAAACAATCTGCTGCGTGTACGGAATAGGCGACTAAGGCATGAGCTGAGGATGGCAAGAGGGGACCCACGTCACCATGAAATATTTTCCCCCAGGATTAAATGGTAATTAGTGCATCTAACTGAGGAAGTCAACGGGAAACCACCTCAGAAGCGATACTTTTCCCAAGCTATAGGCTAAATAAGATATGGATAAGGCATAGACTTTGTGAAGCGACTAACGTGTTGATATAAGGAGTGCTCTTTTGAAGCGAGAAAGTAGACTTTGAGTATGCATATGTACCTTGAACCTGCCACTTGACAGTGCACTGATAGAGAGAGAGAAGAGGGAGAAGTGTCTGTGGTCTAGTCCTTGCCCAGTGGCAGCATATGTGAAGTAGTAAATAGATCTATACTAGTAATACATTAGTAATTTAACTGTCAACTGGTTATGCTAATAGCTAAAAAATAGACACTATTATCTGGAGCCCCTACCTATAGTACGAATCCTATATAGGCCTATACTAATAATTATTGCCATGGTTTCACCCTAGAAAATCTTATATAAGTGAACGTCAATTAATTAATAATTCAACGAAACTAGTTAAAAGCGCCGTGTTGAATGAAATATTACTGTATATTTTAACTACAAGTTAACCGCCGCAACGAAATCGTATAATCTTATTTAATCTTTGTAACCTTATTATTATCTTATTTTAACTTTATAATCTTAAGAATCTTATCATTTGAGCGACCATTTGACTCATATCTCAGGTATCTATATATTGACCAGTTCGCTTCTGCAACAAAAAGTTTTGATCGCAACGAATCTCCAGATTCTATAACCTCAAAATCTCTCGTTTTGAACCCTACTTTCATGTTAAAATAAATTGGAAAAGCCTACATGTATATGTAATCGAAGAGAATAACATCAGCGAATGAGACTTCAAATAATCGTATTAATAGCCTACTTACACTTAAAACTGTACATTTATTTAGCGTACTTATAAAATTAATTCATAAATCAAGCAGAGATGTTAAATTCGATGGTCTACTTTAGTTTCTATGCTTAGAGGACGCAAAGAAAGCAACTGTCGGCAAGAACTCCTACAACTACTAAATATACAGCCTAGCTTGGCAGGCCTACTAATTCTACGGTCTTCTTTGCAGCAAAACCGCAGTCACGCATGCCGTAGTAAAGCTTCAAAAACTTACAGTAGTGTTAACATGTCAGAACATTTTCAAGCTAGTTTCGCCAACAGCCATTGGAAAGCTAATGGGCATCAAAATATTCGATTTAAGCTCATGTATACTTTTATGTTATAATTGCATGATTGTTATTGGATATGACATAGGCATACTGCGTTGAAGTTTTAAGCAGAAATAGCAACTCTGAAGCATTATATAAGCTTAAAGGCCCATTTAAAACGTTAGTTTTGGCGTCGTTTAGTACGAATGTTACTTTAAAATATTATAAATTCGTACTCCTTGTAAAGTAGTCAAATTAATATCGGCAAATTATTTCATAGTAAAGATAAAGTATTCAATGGATGAGCTCCAGGTCGTGGTTCTAATCCTGAGGGAGCTGATCCGAATATAATTCTCTAATATTCAAAGTACCGGTAACATGGAAAATTCTCAATGTCATCAGGGAAGATTAAAGATTTCAAGATTTAAAACAACCTTCTTTGCTTTCAATGATTTATAGTAAACCATCCTATATATCTGACCTATTAATAATCTATGAACCCTCTCGTAGTCTTCACTCCTCCAGTAAAACTTTCCTACTGTGACTGATATTAGATCTACCATTGGCAGATACTCTTTCATGTTTTCTGCTCCAACATTATTGAATTCTTTGCCACAGGATCATTTATCCTGTAATTGTATTATTGTACTTCTTGGCCAAACTAATAACCCAACGCTTTTCGCCATAGGGCAATATCCTGACCCTCTTGCCTCGATTCTTGGACTTGCACTGTTTTGATGTCGCTAACTCTTGTGGTTTTTGTATATTTAGTCGTCATCGTGTTGGTTGACGCAGAATATGCTTGAGACGTTCCTGACATTGCTATATAGCAAAGAACCGGACGTTAAATTTTTATTGATTGATTCTTGCTTGCTTCACTGATTCATCGATTGATTGATTGATTAATTGATCGATTGATTGATAGATTGATTGACTGACTGACTGACTGATTGATTGATTGATTGACTGACTGATTGACTGACTGATTGACTGACTGACTGACTGATTGATTGATTGATTGATTGATTGATTGATTGATTGATTGATTGATTGATTGATTGATTGAAGATCGTTCCATAATAATGGGTGATAGTTTAACTCTTTTCATTTCACGTATTTTTCGCCAAAGAATTTATCAGACACAGAAATTCTTTAAAACGAGAAGACTGATCTACAATCTAACAATAAATTTTATTAATTCTATGTAGTAGGAGACAATTGTCAAAATTCAGCCATCCAACTAATACACTGTAAAAAAAATCTGGTAAATCTAATGTTAACGTCAGTTTCCTCGCCCGAAAGCGATGTCAGTGACGGGCGAGCCCAGGATTTGAACTCTGCACATACTGATCCGCTGTCGAATATCTTACCGAAATCGCCAATAGCTCCAGCCGGGTAGCTGTATATGGTAGGCAAGGGTTTACACCAATATCCCAGTACTAACGTCAGGAACATCAGTAGCCATTATATTCACATCGCTGTAGATGATATAAAGACGATGAAGACGATGTAGAAGTTTCTCACATCTCTGAAGCTGATGAATGCGATCTGACAAGGTCTTGACCTCTTTGTGACCTTCATGCGCCGGTAAACCACGCTTTCACTCAATCCCCGCTGTTAGACCCCGCCCTCTTTCAGTTTTACTTTAAAACGATTGAGGGGGGGGGGGGGTGGTAGAATGCTTATCCTTAAATCATAGCGTCAGATAGGAGTACTTTTACAATCATTCCTACGCTTCTAATCTTTTAAGTAAATTTGTTTCTTCTTTAAGTTAACGATAATAATGAACAACTGTTACTGTCATAATGTAGGCATATTATTAAATTGTGCATATACATGTACAATGCCATGTAAGGCATGTAGAGTCTTACACAGCAGTTTTTGTAAACTTTTCTGTTATGCTTACGCAATACTTGGTTGCTAAGAATTTTAAATAATACAAATATATCGATTTAGCTACAAAGTGTGTGTATTTCATGTGTATGGTTCATCTTTAAATAGACTTATGATCCTTAACTTCCAATATTTTAGTCATATGTCTAAGGGCAGAGCCTCGAAGAATCCTTTGCTTAAAGCGAACCACTGACTTTCGGGATTGGGGTGGACAGAATCCCTCGTGCCCATCAAATAGCTCCGACCACATTGGAGTAGCGAGGGGAGGCAGGGAGGGGCATTTTCCTTCCAAGATGTCATGTAAAATTTGTATTAAGCCCAAAATCAAAGATTAAAGTGCCTCCCCAAGATTAAAGTGCCTCCCCCAAGATTAAATTGCCTCCTTCAAGATTAAATTGCCTCCCCCAAGATTAGATTGCCTCCCCAAGATTAAAGTGCCTCCCCAAGATTAAAGTGCCTCCTTCCAAGACTAAAGTGCCTATCTCAAAATTAAAGTGCCTCCCCAAGATTACAGTGCCTCACCCATGATTAAATCCCGACCGCGCCACTGTCCGACCTTCTTTCTCTCTCACAAATGAGCACATCAACAATTTTCTTACATTACAGCAGATCATTTAACACGCATAAAATTTTGCCTTGGACCAAAGAGCTTTGATATGATTTCCCGCTCCATAATTAATTTTTGCTTTAACTACAAAAGGGATTTAAATTTAAAATTAAATAACAAACTACAGAAGGCAAAGTAGAAAGGAAAGAGAAACAAAAACAGTAAATGCGAAAGACTAAAAGAAAATCGAAGCTTCAAATGAGCATTTTTAACAGAACCCCAAAAGGGACGTTCTTGAAATCTTCACCAAGCTGTAAAATAAAAACATAAAAACACGCTTTATATTGACGAAAGCGTTTTCGATGAGTTACATACGTACATTTGAGCATTAGCACCATAAGCTCTGGGCCACACACAGTCGGCTGATTACTGAACAGACATAGCGTTCATCAATTAAATTTCCCTACTGATTCAAGGTTCCAAGCTGACTAGAAATCTTTATGCATGTTCAGAAATTGACTGCAATTATCATCATCATCATCATTTTCACTTGAATCCCAGTTTAACTATTGGCGGGATACGAATACACTGTCTCAAATCCTCTCTGTCCTACACCACACCACCAGCTAATCCCCTATTTGAGACTTTTCCATTCGTTTAAATTTTTGTAGTAATTTCTGGAACCTTTACGCACACCAACCGAATGCTCTTTCTAACGTTGGTATGGATCTTAGTGCTTTAGTCGCCTTCTACGATACGCGCAGTCACCGGTTGGTCAATTCCTCAAACAACCCGGACACAACACGGTTAACCTCATGAATATACAATACTGCAATATGCAGATTACACTGCATCACGCTGAAAGTAGGCTCTAATAGTTAAATAAAATTTTAAAATTTCAATTTTAATCTCTGCTTTTAAATTACTTTGAATAAGCATGAAGTTACAAATTACATGGCTTGGACCACGCTATTGCATGGACGTGAAACATGGGCCTTAAGGAAGGAAGATAGTAGGAAACTGGAGGCATTTGAAATGTGGATCTGGAGAAGAATGGAAAGGATTAGCTGGACTCATTACAAGTGAGGAAGATCTGGAGAGAGTTGGTACAGAAAGACAGTTAATAAATGCATTAAGAAATAGGAAGAAGAGCTGGATAGGTCAGTGCACTAATAATAATAATAATCATTATAATAATTATAATAATAATAAAGGTTAATGCTCCGTTTCCTCATACAAGGATGATGTCAGGGACGTCCTCCCATCACATGCCATTATAAATCGATTCACTCCAATGATCTGAAAAAACACGTGCTTAAGAGAAATAAAAGATCCTAAACAGTGCCGGTTCGGTGATAAAAAAACAGTCAGGCATGATGAAATAAAATTTATGGTGGGATGAAATGTGTTTTCAACTTACAACGGAAAGTGGAAGCAGTAGAACATGAGCGAAGATCAGGAGGCAGAGAGTTCCAAACAGTAGGAGCGGAGAAAGAAAATGAACGTCTACCTAACGAAGTGAGAATATTAGGAATTTTGGGCAGTTTGGTATCAGAAGAACGAGGCTTACGAGAAGGTTGATATTGGATTAGGAGATCAGAAAGATAAGAAGGTTTACCAAAAAGAAGTGTTTTGAAAGTTAACAGAGCAATTTTATACTTAATTCTTTGAACAACAGGAAGCCAATTAAGGTTATTAAGCAAGGAACTAGAGGTGTCCTGAAGCTTCGAGGATCGACAGACAACACGTGCTAGAGTATTCTGAACGCGTTGCAAACGCATGAGAGAAGAAGAAGGTAAACCATATAGCAATGAATTGCAGTAGTCAAGTTTAGAATGAACTATGAGTTAGCAAGAATTAAGGATGAATTTTTATCAAGAGATGCCCATATCTGTCTGATTTGACGAATCTGGAAGAAAGATGAACGACAGACAGATGAGATATGAGATTTAAAATCAAGATTTTCTTCAAACACGACACCAAGGTTTTTAGCCTTGGGAGTAGGAATAAGAGCAAGATTGTAGAGGGAAAAAGTAAAGGTCCAAGTACAGATCCTTGGGACACACCACGAAGAAGAGGTAGTTGAGGACAATGTTCATTGTCTATAATAACAGATTGAGTGAGACCAGAAAGATAGGAGGAGATCAGAGGGAAAGCGGAATCAGAGATACCAAAGCACGTTTTAAGTCTACTGGTAAGAATGTTATGATCGATGGTGTCGAAGGCAGCCGAAAGATCAAATAGTAAAAGTGCGGATAACTTTTGAGAGTTTAATACCTTGTGAGAGTTTAAGACTAAGCAAAGGTCATTATGGATGCTGAGTAAGGCAGTTTCAGTGGAGTGAAGCTTTCGATATGCAGATTGGAAACAAGCTAGAGAAGGAAAACATTCGAGATGGCTGCATAAGCGGGTGTAGATTATTTTTTCCAAGACTTTGGAAATGAAATTTAAGTTGGAAATGGGACGATAGCTAGAAAGATCATCTTTAGGAAGTGATTGCTTTTTCTACTGGTAAGAATGTTATGATCGATGGTGTCGAAGGCAGCCGAAAGATCAAGTAAGAGAGAGAGAGAGAGAGAGAGAGAGAGAAGAGAGAGAGAGAGCCTATTAATATTAGTATCTAATAATGATTAAGAATTTCTCGCATCTGATCAATGTAGACAGTGAGGTGGCATACCCGCAGAATAGACCACACGTGTTCTGATTGTATCTTAAGAGGCGACCACAGTGTGCAGGTCACAGCGAAAAATAAAACATAACATTTGACTCCATATTCTATTTAAACGTAAATATCCTCAAGGTAATTATTTAATTTCAACGAAATGAATACCAGAGTTTTAAATTTGCAAATCAGTTAATAATTTTCAGATCCGATAGCCCAGGGTTACACCTTCAAGATCCGCTATAAATATAGAACCATGTGAAAATAATTAGGCGGCATACCAATGCTGTGTGATTCTAGAGCGGCGGTTTCTTGAATTAAGAGGATATCTTCGATACGGACAAATTCTAGATGGAAAAGTCTGAGCGCTGAGTAACGTAACGATGGGAATGTCTCGTCTGGGACATAAAAACTGACGATAAATCTGAAACACGGCGTTTTAGATGCCGTCAAATTCTATAGTAGTGAATACGGTAACGATTGTGTTTCTAAGAAGGAAAGCTATGATCCAAATAATTGAAGGCTGACGAGTTTGCTTTTCATTTATCTTTTATATATCATCTTTTTAATAGAACATCTCTTATACGAATACAGAATAATTATAATTATCATTACTATAGTTAAACTAGTTATCAATAACGTGTTCTTTAGTTAGCGAGGAGAGATTGTAACACATATACCTTGGACCTGCCATTATGCAGAGCACTGCAGAGAATTGAATATCGAATCTACAGCGCATAGATTAATAATTTGAGCCTCGGCTAGCTTGCCAGCCTCTTTAGAATTACTTTGTGCTGACGGTAGGTCCATGACACTCATTCAAGCTAACGCCAGCCTGTTCTAAACTCATTTAATCGGCAGCCAATCGTTAAGATAATTATTCAACGACTTCGAGACAACGACTTGATTTGACCAATACAGTGCAGCCTTCAGAATAAAATTAATAGCCTAATTCTAATAATTCATCTAATTATTACTCTAATTATTAATTATACTAATTATTATTCTAATTAGTTATTCAATAATTATTAAATTTTACTAAGTCATACATTTAATTATTAACTGTTTCTTACACGAGCAATTTTCTGGGTGGTTCTAACTCATAATCATTCATCCTGCCTGACTGTTTTTTTATCACCGGATCGACACGGTTTAGTTTTTTTTCAGATCGTTTAGGGTGAATCGATCTGTAGTGACATGTGTTGAGGGACGTCCTTGACATCATCCTTGTATCAGGAAACGGACGTTAAACTTTAATAACAATAATAATAGATTATTGTTATTATTATTATTAATATAACAAGGAATAAACGTCTACAATCGAAAGACAAACAATATATTTCAAAAATACAGGGTAGGATATTTATATGTTGGTAATTATACAATATGCAGACCAGCTTATACAGTTCATCAGTAAGCTCAGTCTTCGTATTATAGAATACTAAAGCAATTAATATTAGTGCACAACACTGCACGCAACATTGTGTTCATAATTTGTATAACATGTGCACACTTATCAACCTACACAGTGCACACACAGGCCTAATCAGATTTAACTTAAGGCAATGCAAAACATACCTTTTAGATCTAATTGTGTAGATCCTTAAGGTCTATCGTAGCAATACATCATTAAAGATTAAGTACACGTGCACTATACAAGTAGATTTAAAGATTAATAAAGTACTAGTGCACTATAGAGCTTAGATTAAGTAGGCTACACCTGCAATATAGACCTAAGGATTCAGTACAGATGCACTATAAGTCTAAAAAATTAAGTGTATGTGTACTATTAGAGATCTTAGATTAAGCACACGAGCACTATATATCAAAGGATTAAGTACAAGTGCACTATTATAGTGCTTAGATTAAGTACATGAGAACTAAATATAAAGGGATTAAGTACACGCGAACTACAGATCATGGACAGATAAACGCAAACGAAAGCATTACAACAAAAAATTAGCAATCACAGTTCGAAATTAATTTAAAATACTAATAGAATATGCAAGAGGACCGGCACCTTTCGGGATCTCTCTCGCTCTCTCTCTCTCTCTCTCTCTCTCTCTCTACCACTAATATCAACTACTATGCTTTCAAACAGTATAGAAGATCCGGTATTCAGCTATTTTAGAACATTGGCTTAAACTGACACTTTGATCTTCCTTGCAAAAAGTGGAAGTGAAAAGTCTGCTACAATTTACTATACCATAAGGTATAGTAAATTTTAGCAGGTAAATTTAGACCTTCCGAACACCTAACATACCTGAACAGCGCAAGTCTCAAATATTAAAATACATCTTGCATTTTAATACAAGATGTATTTTTTTAATTTTTCTTGTAAGCCTGCAATCGAATTCAAGGGAAATTTCAGAGATCAAACGGTAATTCAGAAAAATACTTTGATTTTTAAGATTTCTTGATTCTATGTGTCTGTTTTATTTTCACTGTAATCATAATGACGCAATAATATAAAAGGAGTCAAGTAAACAAAAGTCAGAGCCGATGAAATAGTCTACACCTCAGAAATTCTAACACAGCAGGTCTATGATCAATAGTTATTTTTCCAGTTTAATTTTTTTTTCTTTAATGAAAATGTTAACTAACTTGATATGATTTAATAAAATGCTGTTACTTAAATAATCGTGACTTGTAACTTACGTTTATTTTTTATTTTTAGTCATTGGTTGTGCAGAACTTGGTTTAGTTTGAGTCAAAGACAATTGAATATATGCTGTGAATACTATAAGATGCATAAAAGTAGAGACTGAAGAATGTAGACCTTAATTAGTAATCACACATGGAACAATATTATTCTTATCTAAAGGCAAAATTTAGATTTGACAGTTTATTAGTAGAAATATGTATCTTGAGCTTTTGGAAGAATCCAAGACAAAAAAGAAAATAGAAAGAGAGAGAGAGAGAGAGAGAGAGAAACACGCGCAATATTCTAGTCAATATACAAAAATTTTAACCTACAATATATAAATCTACATTAGTAAAGAAAACGGTCGAAAATAGTGATATTATATTCAGTTTACAATTACATGTATATACTATTATGTAGTTTCTTGACTCACATAGCAGACATACATACAGAGTCGATACAGAGAGTAAACAAATTACATTCTCCACGAAACCAATCTCTTATATTACTTGAATAATAGATTACAAACAATTGTTCCACTAATATTTAAACAATCTTAAAATATAAATTAATAAATGTATAAGCTTTCATGTATAAAATTTCAAGAAAATTAAATAAATATAGTGAATATAATCATTTAGAAACAAAGTCCTTAGATAACCTGCAAATAGTAACACAGTCATGGCCTATCAAAATCATATTCTTAATATAGAATTCTACAACAATGGCGTAATAGCAGTATGCAATAAAAACAACACAACTAAAGTTGACTGCCTACTTCCCGGCCATTAAATTACTATCACACATAGTCCAGTTCAAGTTTTGAATCTATGGCCTTATTATCAGAAAGCAATTGTTAAACCAGCCTATCTAATCGGTATAATAGATCTTACAATATAGCGCAGTACAATCGTTGTCATTTTAAATAGTCAATTTAATCCTGCGACTAAAGTATCGTTTAAAGGAATAATTTATAAACGGGTTAAAGTTATTAAAAAACTTAAACACCGTGCCTCAAACTTGTCAATATATTGCCTTATGTAGTGCGAAGAGAAAGCCTTGATAGGTAGACTAATAAGATAAAGAGAGAATCGTTTATTAGTTTGGAGTGGTATATTGACCTTAACCGTAGACTGGTTTCATTCGGCTGGGATTTAGTGCACTTGGTTTAGTTGCACGTCAATTATCGAAGTTAAGCTACATCGACCTCGGTTAGTGCTTTGTGGGTGACCACCTTGGGAGATCGAGTGTTGATAGCTTAGGAAGGAAAATCCCAGGGTGATGGAAGATTATTCTTAAATCCGCGCCGGTTGCAATTGATGCGCCATCAAAAGGCAGCGATTACTAATAACCTTGGAGAGGAAAGAGTAAATGGGCCTTAAACGAGCATCTGTGCTTCCTGACCCAGTGTGCCGTTATATTCTTCAAATTCGTATGGGTTTACTGGATATTGGATATACAAAGTTTAAAAGATCAGATAATCTTTAGTTTCTGCATGACTTTTGTTCTATACAGCTCGATGTTGTGATAGACGGCAGTGGCATTTGGTTGTCGTTGTTGAGATTTTTTAAATAAGATTTTCATTCATTTGACTTTTGATTGATAATTATAATTAATATTTATTATAGATTTACTTGGATGATGTTTATATACTAACAGTTAGTAACAGTTAGTAGCATACTGATACGCCATTTCGTAAAACTAATACAAAATGAAAATGAAATTGAATATTCTGCGATTAACTTCCCTATGCATGAGAGATGTTCACGTAAAACGTAGTACAAGGCACAGAGTCTACGCATCAACAATTCCACAACACCATCGACATTTCTCAAAAACTAAATTACATCTTCATAGGAAAAATCCAGGGAGCACAATATCACATCAAAATTACAACACAGTTTAACAGCAGCAATGAATTACAGAAGATTACAGTGTGGCTTACAGTAGATTACAGTGTGGATTACAGTGGAACAATCAGCTCGCATTCTTACCAGGGGCGGTAAATTTCATTTCCGGCGAGGAACTGCAGAATTAAAATTCCAAAAATTTGAACAAATTCCTTTCAAGTTTGAAGATTATCTTAACGTCTGATTTTCATCGACAACAAGCGCGCGTTTAGAAATGGTTAGGCATGGTTTAATTAGAACACTCGTCCTCTTGTTCATCGGGCAAATGAGCTCATAACTCACCTACCAGCTGGTACGTGCACAATTTTATACAAATTTGAAAGGAGATTTAATAAGAGTTTTACCAGAATATTTAAGAAAGACGCCGGCAATAAGTTAACATCTTGCAATAAAAAGTTTGTTAGAGAGAGTTATAGCCTCCATCCCTACTCCAAAGAATTACTGCAGCAGAACTATTAAAAGTACTATTAAAAATTACAGTTTATGTTTATAGATATATAGCGGGTGAGTTACAACAATTACAACATATCACACAAATAAAAGTTTTACAAATCAGCAGTATATCAATATCAAGTTATAGGTAGATCATACGGAAACCAATCAATCAATTATCGATTTATCATCCTTCTCCTCAGCCACTGCCTATGTTCTAGACATATCAGACTAAATCGCTTGCTGCCATTAGCAGCATGCCACCACAGCATGCCACCATTAGCAGCATGCTACCATTAACAGCGTGCTACCATTAGCAGCATGCTACCATTAGCAGCATGCTACCATTAGCAGCATGCTACCATTAACAGCGTGCTACCATTAACAGAGTGCTACCATTGGCAGCGTGCTACCATCAGCAGCATGCTATCATTAACAGCGTGCTACCATTAACGGAGTGTTACCATTAGCAGCATGTTACCATTACCAGCACGCTATCATTAACAGCGTGTTACCATTAACAGGGAGATTCTGTACCGAAGAAAAAGCAACAACACCGAAAAGTATAATAACACTTTTTTCCCTGAATCTAAAAACTGATATGATTTAAATGTAAATGGTCTGTACCACAACTGAAAAATGGACAAAATTGAGAAGAATTGCTCATGTAATTCCATTTGTTACCAGTTAATCTTAGAGAGCATTTTCATAATGTGCAAAATAACTTTATAGAATTTTGCCAGTAACACAATTACTCCAATATCAAAAGGTATTATCAATATAGCATTCACAGTACCCAGGATTTAAATAACAATAACTGGTATTCAATAATCATAGAAACAACGCTTTCACAATACAAAATAATAGCATAACAACAACAGGTTAAACATCACCCAGCCATCAGCTTAATAGAAATTACTGTTATCAATCTAACAAGAAAACGCTTAATGGCAATCACACAGTCAAACTGTGAAAAATCTAATAAATATAGGCCTCACACACAAAGGCTTCCAAGCTAGAGTTACAGTTATGATTAACATAAAATTATATCATGATTTATCTAAATTCAGACTATTGCAAAAGCTGCATCGTTTAATCAGCCTTGATCATATCATCCATCAGACATCAAATCATACAATCATTGTTAAACAAAAGTAAATTACATATGTGCCTAATAGCACAGGTAGCAATACAGTAAAAGTTCAACTACTACACGATGATACAACTCATAAAAAAAAGTATATTTATTTAGTGCATGCAAACAGAATCACAAAACTAAACAAGCAAAAACACCGACGTAAAAGTTAAATAATCTAACGTGTGTTCAATAAATAGTGTTCACATGGCACAATCTGGAAGCTTCATACTATAACAAAACACCAAGTGACAAAATAAAATGAAATAAAATAGATAGACAAACAACGCTCATATACGTATGCTTGTATACATGGTACAAGTACAATGGAATACATGCTACGCATGCAGAAATACGTCACAAATATATTTGTTACAATATTTATTTATTAAGTAGTCCTATACACTGTACCAGTCTGCAACAAACTACAGATTAAAGAAGATCTCACTCTCCAAACCCTCGTTTTCTGCCTCGAGGACATCATATGTTTAATTGTTCATTGGAAGTCCCTGACACCATCTTAGGAAACAGACGTTAAACCTTTATTATTATTATTATTAAATGGTAATATTAAAAACGATCAAGGTTTAACGACCACTTTGTCAGACAAGGATGATGTCAGAGACGTTGTGTGATGAGTTGTTCAGGGGAAAGATATCAAGAAAAAGTTGAAAATTAATTCGTCATGTTAAATACAGCGCAACGTGTCAATTTGTTATTTAATTCATTTGGTAACTTACTGAGGGAAATTTTTTATATGACCCTTAAAACTGATGGAAGCATTCCCAATAAACTAATAATAATAAACTGCTCTCTGTATAATTACAGAACCTATGGGACAGTAGGCCAATTAACTACCACACACTCAATAGTCACAGCACGATCTAGAAATACGCTATATTCACAGAAAAAAAACTGGATTAAATATATTATATACATGAATGCCGTTTGCATATGCAATAATTACAATAATTATGCTAGGCTTCAGTGACATCAAGTACAGTCTGCCAAATGGTTTGATATGATTTAAATCAATTGATTTAAATCATTAATTATAATTGCCATAAAATGAAACAAGAAGTTATTCCATTTGCAATAGCTCTTAATAATTCTTTCAACAAAAGTATTATAGTATAGAAGCTTATTCAAACCATTATTTATAATTAGCTTATTATAATTAGATTATTATAAAACCCAAATAACTTTAGTTGCTCTACTTAATAGAATAATTATTCAAATTATGGAAAATTTTCACAGCTGAGCTGGCAGCTGGAATCTTAGCAGCTGAAGCTGGTATTTAGGTTAGCTTACTGACAGCTGCAGAGGCAGCTGACAGTTAAACTTCAGCACAGAAGAAATTTAAAAAGCGTGTTGATCAGGCCTTAACACCATCGCATTTTCTCATATTTAGCGAATATCACTCACCCAAAATATTGAGGTAAAACACTGACCATAGAAGACTATGAAACTGCGATGGAATCGTCAAACTACAGTGAAACTATTCTAGATCAATTCCAAGGCTGAGACACACCCATTCCTGCAGTATATGTATCAAGAGAAGGAGATTAAGATTTTTCAGATATTTTTCAGATATTTTTCAGATTTTCAGAGTTTCTCTCTTGAAAAAATAAATAAATAAAAATAAAACATATTTATCACTGGACTAATGAAAGTCTCAGAGGGAGAACATGTTCCAGGTACTAATAAAATATACTACGTATGTCTACAGCTTCATCTGTAGCAGTCGAAAGAGTTTTTTCTTTGATTTTAAATTTTGTAAACAGTGTTATTATCTTGCAATATTAAAAACAGTCACTTGAACTTATTTGTAATTAAAACATTCACTTTCATTAACCTTCAAGTACAACAATCATTAATTGTTAAATTTCTCTGATTGCAAAATTTATCCAATATAGTTACATAAGATTGAAGTTAGCCTTTGTCAATAGGAGTAAATTTTGACTTTAATTTAAAAAAAAACATCGTTTAAAATCATAATCAGATTTTAACTTTAAGAATCTGATTTAAATAAAAGTTATCAGATTATAAACAAATAAGAAATCATACAAATAAGAAATCATAATTTTAATCAACCCAGGTCTGCCCTTTACAAGCAGTCATTACATAAAGTACAAGAAATACTTACCACAAAGTATTTTCTCTTTGTTCAAAGTATTTCATTAACGTCAAAATATAACCCTTGTATTATCACAAAATAACATCAATAGGTTAAAGTATCAGTGCCCAGAATAAAACTGGACATTATTCAAATATCCATTAAAATATCATGTAATCAGAGTAATGAGAAAAAATTAATTAGGATGGCAGACTACCATCATCGTTGTAGCAGACATAACCTCAAAGACTTGAAATTTGTCAGTTATTCATTTGAATTAGTAAAAGTAACAGTTGCTTTGACTGTGGAAAGGTTGATTAGACACGTGCGTCTAATATCTAAGTCTTCACAGTGACTTGATTTTAATATGACAACACATATTAGGCGCAAGACGCGCAATAACTACCTTTCATGAATAACTATACTCACTATATTTATTTTTATTTAAATGATTCAATCATTTCACACAATAGAGTTAGAAAAGTCCCACAAAATACAGCAATTCACATGAAATGAAAAGGACACAATGGTCCGAAGACTCTAACATGTGCCCTGATTATATATTTATTATTATCAGACATGCTTTTAAGACAAGAAATGAGAACTAAACTTGACTTAAGTATCATAAAAGCTTTTTAAATGGCTTTTTAAAGCTTTTTAAAATATTAACTTTCATCTGATAGATTTAAAAGTAATTCTATAAATGCCCAGGTGTTTTCTGAGCGACACACTGATATCAAAATATTTTTGGCAAAACATTTCAAAACACTGGCATGAAATAGATAATTTTTGGACAAGAAAACTTAATGCACAGCTCTACATTAAAATAAGAAATGGCAGTAGTCAATAATTTAAATATAAATTTAACACTTCTCTGTTCAATATTTTTCTCTGAAATAAATCAATCTGAGATAACTGTTATGCTTGCTAAGAATATTAAAAGCAATATAGGATTAAATAACATACAAAATGAGAAAAAATACAATATTTATGAATTCATTAATAGAGTTAAGGTCAATACAGGTATGGAAAGTACAAAAGACTGAGGTGCAGAGTTAGCCAAGCTGTTTACGATGAAAATCAAAGTTTGCCAGATTTAGAATCAAAGGAAGGGGGCGCATTCGAGGAGATCTGGCTGGAAGCCTTTGCTGCCGCTATGGTAGAGCAGACTGGGGCTTCAGTTGACTTGTGTGTAGAATTAGTTGAAGCTGCAGAATCAGTTCTTGTCAAAACGTTCGAGTCGATCGAATTATCTTTAATCGTTTGATTACAAGCACCATGATTAGAAAAAGGCTTCTGTGAGTTTGAGGATAAATCCACCATGGCCGATGCAGCGTGTTCAATATTCCAGCCATGCCTGAAAAACACCAACAGATACAGCGGACATTAAAATAAAGCAGATCAAGGACAAAAACATTAAATTTCTGTAGGAGCTCATTCCACAATGTACTGATAGATAAGTGAAACGCCCCCATCAATGAATCCATAAAGCTCTGAACATTAAGTCTGAGTAGTAGCAAAATGCCTGAATCAAATGTCAGGCCACGACAGTTTGACAGCAACAACATGTGTACGTAATACATTAATACAATCATACACAAAATCTAAAACATATGACGGGAAACTATGACACAACCATTGGTACAACCCATGAAACAATCATTGATACACTCCTTGAACAACCCTGTTACAACCCTTGATACAACCATTGATATAACCCTTGTTACAACAATTTATATAACCATTAGGACAACCACTGATTCAATCCTAGATACAACACTAGTTACAATCCTTCATAAAGCCATCAATACAATATTTTACATACAACTGGTTACAACCGTTGACACAATCCTGGTTACAACCATTGATACAACCCTTGATACAACAGTTCATAAAACCCTGGGTACAACCACTGATACAACCCTCGATACAACCGTTGATACGACCCTGGTTACAACCATTGATACAACCCTTAATACAACCGTTCATACAACCAACCCCGGCTACAACCACTGATACAACCCTGGTTACAACCCTTAATACAAATTGATACAACCCTTGATACAACCACTGATACAACCCTTGATACAAATTGATACAGCCCTTGATAGAGCCAACCATATAATCCTTGGCACAACCATTGAATCCTCTGCTCAGATATTTTCCTACCGCCGAGATCAGACCTGAAAAGAAATCTTAGTAATCTTTATTCAGAGATTTACGCTTGTGGACATGCTGGCATATACAACAGGTGCAAGGTGCTTACGACCTTTTTAAACCAATTACTATTATAAGGAGCTCAGCATAATTGTAAGGTGCTTACAATTAATGTAAACAATTAATTGTAAGCAGCTTACAAGTGAAAGGAGCTGACATTAAGACGAGTAAAACAAGTGTCAGATGTTGTCATACACTTAAACGTTGGAAGACTGTGAGAGAATTATGTTTATTTCAATACACTCAAAATATACAGTAACATACACAAACAAGGCCGTCAAAGAGGTCACAAGTAACCTATCTAGTTGACCACCCCTCAATCATACAAATTGAAAAATAAGTAGGCAAACAGAATAAATGTTCATGCAATACAAGTAAAAGAAATAATGGTTGATAAATGTTGAAATAATAGCAAATAATAGCACTGGGACACACTGCTGACAGAGAGCTATTGTATCGAACAACCTGAACAACTGTGAGACTATGAATAGGGCGACATAGTTCTAGAGAGTTCTCCAAGTCAGAATAGACTAACAGTTCACTGCACATGTCATAAAAGGAAAATAAACTGAACCGAAGAAAGCAAATGGAAAATCAACTCAGAAACCACATATATCCTACGCTACATTTTTGCTTAACAAGAGTCATCGTTGCTACATTTGTCGATTATAAAAAAATAAAAGTCATTGCTACATTTGTTGATTGAACAAGTGATCATTAGAGAGGAGGAAGTCTGATTATAACATTTACATATACATTGTATGTATTAATATAAAAACTTCGTACGCGTACTACATGTATATACCCTTGACCTGCTATTTCAGAATTCGATAATTCTAGAGAGATGTCGAGAAGAATACTAGTTAAGACTGAACTCAGTCGGCCTACCTCTGAAGAAGACTCTGACACTTAGCTCTTGAGGCTATACCCACTCGAAAGAGATGCTCCACCTTGAGGTACTTTACTGCAGGCTCGACCTTCCAACCATTCGTCGACAACGCTGTGTAACTCTCATCGGGCGAGACACCTTCAATGAGCGACTGAACTGTTTCGATCAGATCCTTCACGTCCTTCATCGTAATTGAATCAAGTCCCTCCACCGACTCAAGCCCAGGCTCGAGATTTACGTGAGGCTTTTTGGTAACGGCGCTGCACTGTGAACCATTTTCATCAAACTGAAGATCGACGGAAGCAGTATCAATATCAGCCTCATCCGAGAGCAGGTGTATTGAGTCTGAACCAGTTAGACTGCCAAATGCCGGAGTTTTCTTCATGGCACCAAAACGTGACGATGTCATAGAACAATCGAAGCTGCCACCTTCAGTAGGGGCGCTTCTAGCAGCGGATGCCGAAGGACAGCGAGGAGTCGGTGGTATAACATTTATATACATTTCCGGTCCAGGATTTTTCTCACTCGCTGCAGGCTTTTGTGGTAATTTATCCGGTAAGAGCCAATAGTGAGTGTGAGTTAACTGTTGACCATTTTTAACTATTGGATGTATTTCGGCATGACGATGTCGCGATCGAGGAGCTGATCCCGGAGCATAGTCGCGCGGGGGAATAGGAGGCGCGTCGGTGCCATATAGCGGGTTATCTGACGAAGATTTACAAAGTTTTGGATGCAGCGGAGGAGGTACATCACCACGACTGTCAAATAAACCTGCTTGATACCGAGCACCTAGATTCTCACAACTTGAAGAACATTTAGACGAGGATAGAGCTGATGATCGCGTCACAGGATTACGTTCTGGTAATGATAAACAGCTTTCCTCGTCCAAGAGATTATTCAAAAGTGGATCAAACTCACGATTTATTTCCGCAAGATTTTTCTTAGCTAAATTTCCACCTCCACAGGATGAGTGTGGTGCTAGTCCATCGTGCGCGTACTTCGAATGATAAGAATGATTATTTTCATCAGACGTTCCCAGTCTGCGAAGATCCGAATCCGAGCCAAATGTTGCCCAATTAGCCATTGTCTATGATGCAAAAATTCTAATTTCTGATCAAAATGCTCTCACTTCAGTTTCAATTTTTAATAGTAAAAGTACAAAATGTCAGTAAACTATTGCATTTATCATGCATGTCATAAAATTGGTTGTCTGTAAAATAAATACAGAAATATCAAATATTTTTTAGAATTACGAAATAGTTACTAAAATTAAATTAAACACGCATTATAGTGAGCTGAAAAACAATGTTGATATCTATCACTTTTAATACCACATGTTTAACCGTTGGGCAATTTAGTCCATTTTCAGTATAACCACTCCGGTGAAAGTCCGAGACTTTACTCTCAGATCAGCGTGGCAGGGATTTGAACCCACGACGGTTCAATTCACCTCAGGATCTGTCATTTAAAACTTCATGAAGCTACCCCTACGCTATTGGGACAAACTAATGCTGAATTAATGCAGAATTTCTAGAAAGACATCCTAACAAAAATAATTTAGAAACTTTCAAGGACTTCAGACAGAAGACATTAAATCCCAGATATATTTCAGGTACAAATAGTGAAATTTACATATCAATATGATAAAAACGACGCCAGTGTACACATTTATATTATGCCAAGTACGATTGTAGAATTTTACATAAATAAGATGCTATTTGCAGTAAAAAAAATACAAAAGCTGGATCTGAAGTCTACTAAAGATCCTCTACTATATTCTAGTGAAAACCAATCATTTCCATGCAGGAAATTTCCATAAGAATCTACATGACCAAAATTTATGAATATTGGTGTGTGCTATCAACTTGTGCAAATGCTAAATTCGTTCTAAATATATAAAAAAGGAATACTTAATCGCTCAACTAAAAATCTTCAACAGAAAAATCGACCTTCCAAATCACAAAAGTTACAAAGTCATATTATCAACTTAAATATTAATACAACTAATAAAATAATAAATAAAATAATATAAATAAATAAAAGAACAGGACATAAACACAAATCCTGCTTCTTGCTGTCACTTTCCATTCTCCAAGATTGATGGCTACAAACCAAAATACAGAATGTTGAATTTAACAAATCTGAAATTAGACGACTTAAAGTGACGGAGAAATGCGAAATGAATTAATATAGAGTAGATATTAAACTACCTTTTGACGCGTAGTGATAATTTAAGCATATATCAAGAAAATTGACGCGCATAAATGTTAATCTTTTTGGTTCTAATTGTTAAAAGTTCCATGAGCCGTAAAATTTCAGTAGGGCTTCCGTTAACCTACGCTATAACATAACAACACTTAGTGTGTCGTCCATAACAAACATCGAGCTCAACTTAGATAAATTCAAACCTGCGATCAAAAAGAAGATTCAAAGCTGTGCAAATTCCAAAATCCAGAAAACAAGTCAAAAGATAAAGGTAATTACAGAAAAGTAGGTTAAAGTGCTGACCGCCACTCGGGACATTGGGTGGACTTTTGCTTTCCTAAGAGCATTTTTTTAGAAGAGGAAGTTTGCTGCCTATGAGAAGTTCCATAGACAGTTGAAGATCTATCTTTTCCATCTCTCTATCCCATCCAGAGTCCATGAGTTGCGACCAGCGCCTAAACCTCCCTTTCTTTACTTTGGACTGATTTTATGGATTTTGGATTTCTGAATCCTGGATTTCTGAATCTGGATTTTGGATTTCTGAATTTTCTGGCACTTCATACTGAGCGATTCAATAACAGCTCATTTCACTTCAAACTGAGCGCCTCACCGAAGGCTCATTTCACTTCATGCTGAGCGCCTCACTGGCGGCTCAAATCAATTCATACTGATCGAGTGCCTCACTGGCGTCTCACATCTCTTCATACTGAGCGCCTTAATGGCGGCTCATATCTCTTTATACTGAGAGCCTCACTGGCCTATCACATCTCTACAGACTGGGCGCATCACAGGGCAGCTCATATAACTTAGAGAGAGAGAACATACTGAGGATGAGAGAGATATATACAGATATATATATATATATATATATATATATATATATATATATATATATATATATATATATATATAGAGAGAGAGAGAGAGAGAGAGAGAGAGAGAGAGAGAGAGAGAGAGAGAGAGAGTGAGAGAGAACATACCGGGGCCTGAGACAGAGAGAGAGAGAGAAAACTCAGAAAAGAGAGAGAGGACATTATAAGGATGTGACACACACACAGAGAGAGAGAGAGAGAGAGAGAGAGAGAGAGAGAGAGAAAGAGAGAGAGAGAGAGAATAAGAGAGAGAGAACATACTGAGGATGAGAGAGAGAGAGAGAGAGAGAACATACAGAGAATGAGATAGCAGGTTTTAGACTGGTACTATGAAATATTTAACTGAAAGTGTTTTAGACTAGTACTATGAAATATTTAACTGAAAGTGTTTTAGACTGGTACTATGAAATATTTAACTGAAAGTGTTTTAGACTGGTACTATGAAATATTTAACTGAAAGTGTTTTAGTCTGGTACTACTTAAACATCTCTATACAATTATTTAGTTAGGCCTACTAGTTTTTAATTATTTAGCAGTAAGCCTATATTTAAGTAGTAATAAATGAAGGAAAAGTAAGAGTAAACATGTCCTGTAATCCAGTTTGACATTCACATTTGAAATTAAGGTCTTTTTCCAAATTTCAAATTCATAACCAAATTTTTAAAAAGTACTAATCGGTATGCACCATTTAAATTGCGCACAAAATGGACATTATTCGGCCATTTGTCCATATATTTGGTGTGCAAATGCACCAGGTTGTTGGTGGAAAATGTACAATGTATGTGCAATTTAAATGGTGCAGTTTTTTCTGCACTTATTTTTGTGCACTTCGAAATTTCGGATTTTTATGTTGAGAAATGCCTGAAAAATTGGACCAGTCCCACTTTTATTGGAGATTATTCGACCGTTTGTGAAAAAAAGTAAACACGCATTATAGTGAAGTGATCAATTATGTTGATATCTATCACTTTTCAATACCACATGTTTAAACCGTTAGGCATTTTATTCCATTTTTCGTGTAACCAGTCCAGTGAATGTCCGAAATTTTACTCTCAAATCAGCGTGGCTGGGATTCGAATCCACGAGGGTTCAATTCACCTCAGGATCTGTCATTTAAAATTTCATAACATAATTCATTGTGCAGATATTGTTGTGCAATTGAAATTGAAATTTAGAATAACACCTTAATTTTGAATGTGAGTGTGGATGTGAATGTCAAACTGGAATACAGAACATTTTAGTTTCTATTCTAGATCTAGCCTAATGACGTATATCTAAGCCTATACACCCTGAAATACCCAATTAGGGTATTATATCTAACAAGTAATTATACTCATAGAGCAATTATACACCAGCTTCTAATTAATATTATCGTACAAATTTTTAAATTGATTTTTGTTTCTACGACTTCCTCTGGAAGTTTATTCTAGCTATTAATAATTCTCTGACTAAAAAAGTTTTTACGTAGGCCTATAGACCTATCTAATCTACTTTTAGGTTTAACAAGTTTGTATTTATGACCTCTAGTTCTGTATGTATGACCTCTATTTATGACCTCTAGTTCTGTATGTATGACCTCTAATCTACTTTTAGGTTTAACAAGTTTGTATTTATGACCTCTAGTTCTGTATGTATGACCTCTATTTATGACCTCTAGTTCTGTATGTATGCCCTCTAATCTACTTTTAGGTTTAACAAGTTTGTATTTATGACCTCTAGTTCTGTATGTATGACCTCTATTTATGACCTCTAGTTCTGTATGTATGACCTCTAATCTACTTTTAGGTTTAACAAGTTTGTATTTATGACTTTAGTTCTGTATGTATGACCTCTAATCTACTTTTAGGTTTAACAAGTTTGTATTTATGACCTCTAGTTCTGCAGCTATTAGTTAAATTAAGCCAAATGTCATAATCAACCTTACTAAATCCCTTTGGAATTTTGAACACTTCTATCAGATCTCCCCTATCTCATCAGTATCTCTTCACAGGATTAAAATATACAGGATTAGTATCTCTTTCAGAGTTACTAATCCTGTAGATTTTAGTAGGTTTTCATAACTTAAATTCTGCCACTCCTTATCAGTTTTGTCGCTCTGGCCTGTACTTTCTCTAATTTATCTATATCTGTTTTTAGGTAATGACACGAACCAAGCTTGGACACAATTATACTCCAGCTTACGCCTAACAAACGATTTATATAATTATAATATTATATCTGACTATTTTGGTGATGTGTTCATGTAATATAAGGTGGTGGCCAAGGACAACACCAAGATTATTCATAGAAGAAACTGTAACATAAGAAGAGATTGAGAGCCAGAGATACCTCACGTACTCAGTCTAATTAGATGGATTGATGGCTAAAAAATTATCAGACATCTAAGAAACCAAAGGCTAATGTGATTCACAAATGAATTCGTCGTTTAGTTTTCACGCTTCATATATTTCAACAACAACAACAACAGAATTAGAGTGCTACTGTCGTCAATGACAACACTGAGCACTGTGGAAATCAAATCCGATGAGCAGAGTGTGGGGTCCAAAAACGGTGCGATCCAAAATCCGGGAGTTCGGTCGGAGGAAGGGTACTAGTGTATTGGATGTCTTTACGTGTTGTTCTCAGTTCATGTGCAATTAAAGGTTGAACATGAGTGGTCAAAATGAAAACGTTTTGAATTCAATTCGTATTCTTAGATGTAATTATAATTGATCAAATTAAGATATTGAAGAACACACACACACACACACACACACACACACACACACACACACACACACACACACACACACACATATATACTATACATACATATATATATATATACATGTATATATATATATATATATATATATATATATATATATATATATATATATATATATATATATATATATATATATATACGCATGTACATAGGCCTATAGTTAATCTATATCAGTGGCTTAGGAAGCACTTCAGCTAAGAGCAGGTGGAGCGAGCAATTAAATTTTAAAGAATTAAAGGGCATAGGCAGGTCAAATTAAAATATGGCACTTACGTATACAGCATCTATATAGGCTAGGAACCTATATATTTTTAACGACAATTATGAGCTTTTAGACGGATCTTCATAAAGCTACGCCATACGCCCGTACAATATCCCAATTTTTCTTTGTTTCATTTCAGCAAAATTGTCATTTCCAATGATCACAATGACATAATACTATTTTATACATATAATTCAGTCATCAGGCACAATTTTCAATGAAACAGCCATTATACGACCAAAATTTGACATTTCAATATCTGTCATACCGACTCATATACTCATACCTGTGCAAAACACCAAGAATCGAACAATGAAATTATTAAAATATTTTACAACATCGCGACGTCCAATGATTTTGCAGCACGGGGTTCATTAACATAATTTATGCTTGTTAGCGATTACTGACGTCAGTAATCTATTACAGAGCCGGCCTGGCCATCAGTGCGTGCAGCAACCGCGGCGTGTGTGGATTAAACAATACTCGTGGATATTTTACGTGCGATTTATCGAATTTTGGGCGACTTAGCCCCGGAGGATGCCGCCCCCGACTAGAAGGGATATGGCCGGAGGATTTGAAGACGATTCCACGGTAGATGACTACGAACAAGGTAAAAATTTCTTCATTTTTCGTTCATAATAAGGTTCCTTGTTATCATTAAAATCGGCGAGTTGTAATTTCGTGGACGGTCGCAGAAAACGTTCCCGGTGTTATATTTATTCCGGCGATGTTTTTTTTAGGTGTTTGTTGCTTTTTCGACGGTTACGCTTCATTGATCAAACCCTTTTCAAGAATTTTAGATATATTTGAAACGTATTTACTTAAAATATGAAACATTTAAGGGATATGAAATAAAATTTTAAAGATATAAGGACGGTTGGTTATTTGAGGAATCATCCTAGGATTGTGGTCGTAAGACAATCGATAGTGCCGGATTTGTGGTTGATTCCATTGAATTATCCGGTTTCGATTTTGTTGTTTTTTTAAGAAATACTTTTAATAGCATTTTTTGTACTGTGCAATCGATTTTCTTGTTAATTTATAGTATTATTTTGTGGTAAGGGACAAAGAACTGTCAAGTAGTTAGTTATTATAGTAATTAGGTCACGAGCTAGTTAGGCAACTGCGCATGCGTCGCTGTGCTCCAATTGCATAATTAATGAGCAGTACCACTACGTGATTTTCGAGGCGTCGTCGTTACCATTCTCAAATAAGTGCCATAAGATTTCATTCTTGGTCCAAGACATCTAAAAACCAAAAATGAATGTTCATGGAGCTGCTGTCTTAATTGAGGCAGTATTTGAAGTATGCTAAAATATAAATCAATATAACAAATTGAGCAACTTATTTCAAAGAATACAAGTATCCTTAATGTTGACTTGCATGTATAGGCAGAGATAAACTTATAGAATTATAGAAATATATAAGATGAACATAGTTTAAATTGAATCAGGAACGCTTACAACTTCAATTTTGATTTTTCAGGTATCTGAAAGTATAGTTATTAGTTGCTTTTATGAATTATGCTTTATGTTTATGAAATTAAATATGTAACAATGTTCATACCAATTAAGTAAGTAGAAAATTTAATCAATTTAGCAAGTTTTAAAATTGTAAGTATAAAGTAGTCTAAAAAGAACTGTTTTTGAAATTGTGTTCTTAAGATTAATCTATTACATTTCTTATTCTGCAGGGTATCAAAAATGTAATGAAATCTTAAGCGATTGCTCCTGATGTTCCTCGATATTTCTGGGTTCATTTTACGAACGAGCTGATCGCATAATAAAATGTCGGATATACACTATAGCGCAAATGAATGTCTAAACTTCCTAAATATTTAAACATTTTTCACTAATTTTAGTATTATATATGCATGATATTATTGTCTGTTTAACATCGACCATTTCACCACTGCCCTTAAGTAGCGTGGGTGACGGCAAGGGATTTGAGATGAATAGTAATTTTAAGTGAAACAACAACAATACGATTGGAGTGATATTGTTGTCCATGACAACATCGAACATGGTGGAACCAAATTACAACCGGTGAGCAGAGTGAGGGGTCCATAAACGGTGTGAGCCAAAATCCGGGTAGTCCGTCTATGAAAGGGTACCAGCGGAATGGAGGTTTACATGTTGGTCTCAGGCCATGGACATTTGGTGGATAGGAAAAGTCGAAGAGAAAATATATTGTCGGTAATAAAGATTAGGCGATTAAGATTCAGTGTTAAAGATTCCTTTCCCTTTTGACTCGCCTAGTCTTGATTATGTTAAGTATATGTAAGTAAGTAAATTTAGGCATATGTTAATTTAATTTTTTTTGTTGCAATGCTATCACTATCCTGAATTTCTCAGAGGCGTCAATATCGACAACCACGCCATCTGAAAGCACTCTGGATGGTGAGGAAGACCCTGAACTACCTATAATTACTGTTAGATCACGTGGTAGACCCTGTAAACGTGACCTACAAGGTAGCTAATGGTGATAGATTGATTGCTTGAGTCTCTATCCATGTGATTCGTGATTTATTGGATTATCTAGAGCTTGTTTGAGATTTCTTCAATCCAAGTCTCTTTTAATATGTTAACTAGAAGGGGGAAGGGAGTGGAGAATGCTATATATATATTCAAATGGTTTATCCATAAATAAATATGAAATGGTCCACCCTCCCCTTTCTGGTGATTTTTGTTTCCCACTAACAAAAAGTTATCACAAATTAATCTAATCAAACTTTTGGAGGAGCTAAATGGTTCACAATATTTTGATATTTTGGAGGAGAAAATGAAGCAAATTTGGTAGCGGTAGAAGATTGCAGTGCCCTTTTATAAAACTTTTACGCCCTTGTTAAGGAATTACACATATTTTGCTTCCCAATAAGAAAGCGGGTTAATATTTACCCCTCCATTTAAAATTATAACCTATGACTGATTTATATAAATTAAAATTTATGTTTCTGAATTAAGAATATCAGGCTTGAATTCTTTTGAACCATCTCTTAATTATCTTTATTTTTAGATCAAATTCTATATCGAATCAAAAGTGAGTCTTTGAAATTCTAGTTAACTAATAAAAATGCTAAGAGAAACATTGAGTAATAAATCAGTCAAATTAGTTGGCCTCATTATTCAACCATCTTTAAAATTGATGATTTTATGATTGATTGGGCTATATACAAATTTTATACATTGCTGTACTAGCAGTACTTGCTTTGATTAACTCTTTCCCTCCTTCCGTCCTTTATTAGTACTCATGAATACTCTAGTACTAGCTTGAGATTTTTGAGTATTGCTCGTATTATTGTCTATTATTACTATTTTAGATAGCGTTAGTATGTGGTTCTATAATTATTTGCCCAGTTTTGTTTCGATGAAACTTTTGTTTAAATTCTATTGCAAAAAATTGAAATTATTAGTTTCAATCAGTGATATTTGAATCGTTTGCATGAGTGTAATTCTCTTTTTGAATTTTGCATTCTGATCTGTTCTTACAATATTTTAAGTGGAAATAATTACATTTAAAATGTACATTCACTGATTTAGTTAAATATTGTATATGATTTACTAATTACTTTTAGAGAACTTCCCTGATAAGACTTAAGTCTTTGAGGACTAGTGAGTTGTAGCATTATTGATCAATTGAATGATTGCTTTACTGACACATGGCTTTCATTAATGTCAAGTTAGGAGTTCATAAGTTATATGAGCAAAAGTTTACTGTAATGTTAAACTTAAATTAGGCATAAGTTAACGGTAATGGATCAAACTGTGTTGTTAATGGCTTAACTGATTCCATTAAATTTGTCACTGAATGATAGATTTATCCTTAGATAACTAACTGCTGATTATTCATCCAAAGATAACTTCATAACACTCACTTGTAGACCTACGAGTGTATTAAAAATAAATTTGCAGTCTTCAATTTAAATATTGATGGAATTTGTGTATCTATCTTGCTTGATTACTGTATCTCTTTCTTGCTCCGTCACTGACATCGCTTTCGAGTGAGGAAACTGACGTTAACATTCTAGCTCTCTCTGTTTATTAAACACGGTCTATTTATTAAACGCCCGTGTAGAGAATAAAGTAGACTTCACTGTCTTAGCAGGCCTATTTATTTCTCAGTATTTCATGGTAAATGTGGTTGCAATTGTGTTAACGTGTATATCGCTGTAATTTGCATTGTATGTTAAAATTAAAATGCACATTTTTCTGAGAAATAATTGAATATGCTATATTAATATGCTTTCCGGACTGCTATTTTCCATTTAAGTGCATGAATCGATAATTATGTGGCGGGCTTTGATACGACGTTTGTTTCAGCTCCTCAGATATATGTGCTCTATAAAAATAGTTAAATGTCTAAATTTCAGTTAAGCGTTAGACCTCTTCTATAAATATATGCATGCTTTGAGCAATGATGTTTAATGTTTATGACATATCATCCCCAGAAACTGCAGACCCCTTTCCATTCTTTTCTTCTATAGTTGGTTGTTTTTTGGTGTTGAAAATTTCTGTATATGTATCTATATCAATTATATATATATATCATGTATATAATTATATATATTTATATGTATATATAATATGTAATATGTATAAAGCTTAAAAAAGCTAATGTTAACGTCAGTTTCCACTCTCGAAAGCGATGTCAGTGACGGGCGAGCCCAGGATTTGAAACCCGCACACACTGGGCGGTCGAATATCTTACCGACATCGCCACTGGCTCCAGCCAGTATATATATATATATATATATATATATATATATATATATATATATATATATATATATATAATATATATACTGTATACATGTATATCCTATGTATATCCTATGTATATATATATATATATATATATATATATATATATATATATATATATACTATAAAGAGCGGGGTTCCGTATAACTTGTAATACAACTAATATCTAGTAGCTGGTGTCCTGTATTTCCTGGTATCATCTGATGATGTGATTGTTGCTGGACAGGGGGGGAGCAGACAGGTGAAGAGGGAGGTAGGAGGAACCGTAAGAGGCGTGGCAAGGAGGTCGACAAGAAGCAGAAGAGATCTAGATCAACGAGAGCTGGCTCGAGCTACGACAACTCTGCTGAGGCAGCCGTGGAGGATGAGCCACTAGATGTATGGCTCTGCAATTTATCTTCACAATTTTACTTCTGTGTTGACTTGTGTCTGTGTTGACTTATGTCTATTTTACGTTATGTCTATGCTAACTTATGTCTAATTTACTTTATGTCTGTGTTAACTTATGTCTATTTTACTTTATGTCTGTGTTAACTTATGTCTATTTTACTTTATGTCTGTGTTAACTCATGTCTATTTTACTTTATGTCTATGTTAACTTATGTCTATTTTACTGTATGTCTATGTCTATGTTAATTATCATACTTTCACCAAGTTGTGGATAAGGCATAGCCCATTGTAAAGGGATTAATTACTTATTCGATGGAGTGCTCTTTATGGAGTGTGAAAAACAGCTTTGAGTAGAAATATGTACCTTGGACAATGGATATGCCACTTGCAGATAACAGAGAGTCTTAATCGCTTGATGTATCCCTTTCTCTGTCTTTTTCACTGTCTCTCTCTCTGTCACTCTCTCTCCATTTGCTCTAGCAAGTGATATTTTTAATATATGTATATATATATATATATATATATATATATATATATATATATATATATATATTCATATATAAAGTTTGCTTTCACTACTGAGGAGAACTTCGTTAGTCAACAGGCTAATTCTGTCGCGTAGGCTATTCTTTTACCTATCGTTAATTTAGTTTTAGCTTAGGAAGATATGACATCTGCGTTGATTTCCTGTGCCTTCCTCAGTTTTCTCTTAGTCACTTCGTACGACATTGGCCATTTACAGGTGCTCTAATCCCTATTGACCTGGACTCAACATGTGTAATGTGATGTATGGTCTATTGAACTCTTCCTGTACAGTCCAACTCTTCATGTTTCTTCCGGGTCTGCTTTGAGAATTTAGACTAGTCAACGGGTAGGCTTATTATTCTCACTGTGGGTGTGGCCAGTCTATATCGAAGGGGTTTTCAGGCAATTGTTTTAAGAATGTCTGCGTTTTCACTGGTTCTCACCCACTTTGTAAACCTTCTGAATTTTCTGTTCATTGTCGGCTGTAGCCAACATAAAGAGTTTACCGTGACTTAGATTCTATCTTGACGTGTAACAAAGGTTGCTTAATTAGAGTGTGGCTAATATTTTTGGCCTGGGACCTGTAATTTGAGGATGACAAGGTAGCGTGATAATTTACTGCTGAGTAAAATAGAACTCCATCGTGACTAAGAACAATGTATCAAGATATTCAGTCAAAAGATGAACTAACTGTCTGGGTACCATTTTTTAACTTTATGATTTGTTAATCCGTCCTCAATGAAATTCAATAATTACATTTATATAAAAAAATCTGTGTTAATTGAACAATTATAAATTTCGAAAACATATGAGGATAGTACTAAATAAAAACATTTGATTGATTTAGCCCGAAGACTCGGAATATGCTAATGAGGATGATGATGGAGTGAGTCAGCCCACTCCACCTCCAGCCACACAGACTAAGGATAGGAGGAGACGACAGAGCCGCAGGAAAGAAGATCCTGAGGTTTGTTTTTCGTTTCATAATAACAACAAATTACAATTAATAACATGCGGAAGGCAGAGAAGAGTGGAGGCGTTATATACCATGGACCTGCCAGTAGGCAGTGCACTAAGAGAGAGAGAGAGAGAGAGAGAGAGAGAATAACAACAGTTTGAACAGTATTATTTCTATCAATTGATAGGAATAATAACATATAGAACTTCTCAATGAATTGAAGCATTTAAAACGCAATATATTTTCAAGTAATATAATAAGTGTAATATTTGTATTTTATGTAATAAACATAATATATTAGAGACTGAAATCATGCTTTCGTGAATGATCAGAGAAGGCAAATGGCTATGAAGCATTTTGGTATTTGTAATTAAATATAAATAATTAATTAATTAATATCAGCTATCCATGTCATGCTTATCAGTATCCTTAAAAGTTTCTAAAACGAATGGAAAAACTTCCCCCATAAAGAGGAGTGGAGAAGGTCTGTGCGTACACGTATCCTGACCCTAGTTCAGCTGCGATCCAAGAAATGATGATGATGAACTAATATCAGCTGATTAGAATTTGTTACAAATTTTAAAAAGTTTAAATTGCAAGTAAAAAGTAAAGAATAGTAGTCACTATTAAATTATCAAGCTCATGTTAAACTTCACTTTTTAATAATTAAAATCATGTAAATGTTCATTATTACAAGTAGAAAACTAAATTATAAATTTTACTTACTTTTCACGGTATCATACACCTTTGAGTCACAAAATCATTATATTCAGCATATAGTATAGATTGCTATTCAATATTATCATTTCACTGATGCTGAGTCAAAGCACAATTTTTATGTATTCCTATATATATATAATGTTTTTATGACTCTTGAGATTCTGCTGTATAGTTATTACTTGTGCTTATTGGGATTTAGTTTTGACATGAAAGTTGCAACCCATCTTAATGAACATGCCTGAAACGTCAAAAACGAAGATATTGATTTTTGTCAAATGGCTTAGTCGTGCAGCATTGAAGTACTTAGCAAGGCTTTGCAGTGATTTTATTATTCCGAGACTGTATCTGCAAACAAAGAAGCTTGGAATCTAAATGGGAATCTTTATATGTCATAGTTCAGAGCTGTGAATTCAACTGTTTCAATAGGACGAAACCCTTGAATCCGTTGGAGATCCGGATGTGGTATCATATGATAATAGCGAACAATTTTCTTCGTCTAATCACAAACACAAGAAGCACAAGAAGAGATCCAGGACAGATGGCGAGGCGTATGACACGGAGTATAGCATAGCTGTATGTAGCGTGAACCTGTAGCATCGCTTGCTCGTTGTAACGCTTGCGATATTTAATAAGCACGCTTCCCTGCCTGAGGTTGCCTATCATTTAGTCTGTTTCACTGCATGCAGGATGTTGGGCAATGAGTGACTGTCTCTGTAGCTAGCATGTTTAACGAGGCATGTAGTTAACTGAGATTTAAATGAGTCTGAATGTGGTATGCTCTAATACAGTGTGCTAACCATACTGTATATATTGATTAATTCGATAGTACTCAATCACTATTTACTAATAGTAATTAATAACTATTAATTCTAACTGTATTAATTCAGCTAGTGATTCAAATAGTTTGTTTTGTGTTGTTTTGACTAAATAATTTAATTTTAACAGACTTTTTTTGCGTAAAGTGTATTATACCACCAGGCTACTCGACTTTCACAGTCCATTCAGCGCTACTGTGGCATTTAGCGTAGAGCGGCACTTTATAAATATACTTATTGATTGATTGATAAAGTGTGGGGTAGTATAGCTATAGGTTAAAGTACAATTGAACCGATAAAGTGTAAATTAGTACAGTGGTTAAAGTACAGCAGTACTGATAAAGTGTAAATTAGTACAGTAGTTAAAGTACAGTAGAACTGATAAAGTGTGAATTAGTACAGTAGTTAAAGTACAGTAGTACATCTTAAAGTGTGCAGTACTGCAGCAATTAAAATGCAATAGTGTAGTTTATAATATGCAGAAGTACAGCGGTTCACGTGTTAGAAGCATTTGATGTATTTATAGCAAGTACTATTGTTGTTTTCTATGTTGAACTGTACTACTAAAGTCAGCATTAAGCATCTCTACGTATTGTCATAATACATCGTTGCAGTGACTCTAAATATTAAATTATTAGTTATTTCTATTGCTCCAGACGATATTCATGTAGTGAAAGTAAACTACGTGAAAGCAACCGTATTGACTAGGAATTAGGAAAGCAGTTATTTAGTATTTTGTTGTGCTAATTTTAAGCTCTGCAGTGAACTATGAAATGGTGGGTTATAGCCTTAGCTTGAAGAATATGACTTATTTGTTGGTTTCCCTTTGTCTTCTCCTGGTATTTAATGCAGATATGGAAAGATGCGTGTGCAGCTTATTGTAGAGCTCGAATGAAAATGACAATGTAAAACTTGTATATATTTGTGAAAAGCATAATGTAAGGCATGTTTGTGTGTGATAATGTACTTACATGTAATGCACACATATACAACATTAATTAAGCCTTTGTATATTTCTGTAGTAAATTAATATTAAGAATATCTGTCCATTTGAGAAAAACGGAAGCTTATTGAGCCTTTAGCTGTCATTAACTATGTTAGAAAAGTATGATTAACTGTTAACTGCTATGTAAGAGTTATTACAGTAATGTAATTGTAATGTAAGAGGCCAAATTACTGTTAGTTTTTGTAGTGTAATTTCTACTAAACAATTTATAGTTTTGCACATACCTTTTCAAAGTAGTTGATGATTACGTATCATCAACTACTATTCAATATTAGAAACGTGAGGCAAATCAGTTTAGCTGTAGAGTTGAGTTGAACGTTTACACTACGGCAGTAGCGTACAGTTTAGTCATTTTAGTGACTGCTGGGGATAGGATATGGCGTAACGGTTAAGAGTGTTCGCCTCAGATACAAGTGACCTGAGTTCCAAGCTCAGTTCAGTCAACGTACAACCAACTCCACAAGTACATAGGCTCAACGTACATAACTCAGGACGTGCACACCCGAAATATTTCACTTCACAATCATGAATATTGTGGGCAGAAGAGAACCTACCGTGGGCGGTCGAATTTCACAGCAAATATAAAGAATCTCGGCCTACTTGTACAACAACAACTAATAACACAGTCAACAGTCAAGTGATGTCTAAACGATGGTTGAACAAGTGCGACATGCGCTGAGAAGTGACTGCATTCTGCATACTGCTGCGACGTCGAAAGCTCTAAGGATCGATTCACTTGAATTTTTGTCCAATCACGTATCTTAACGTTATCTTAATAAGCAAGAAAACGTTTAAACTTTTGATTTTTGTGGAGTTATAAAGTATAAACGATTCGAATCAAGCTAATGAGTGGAAAGATTTTTATATTGTCACGCTTTCAGTAGGCTGCTGTCTGATTAGTCGTGTGTTAGCAGGAGCTATTGCCTGCTGTTGTTTCTTGTTTTTATGTGTTGTGTAGCTTCAAGCTTGTATGAGCTCGCTGTACTATGTGATGTGATTGCTAGATATGATCATGGATGAATTCACTATACTGTGTGATGTATTGATAGATGTCATCATGGATAAGTTCTCTATTATGTGTGATGTGTTGATAGATGTCATCATCGATAAGTTCACTATACTGTGTGATGTGGTTGGTGGTGTGATTAGGGAAGTCAAGACTCGATCACGGAGGCTGGAGAGGAACAATATGGAGATGAGACTGGGTCGAGTGTGTTCGCTAAACCAAAGAAATCGAAGAAAGGCAAGGCTGCGGCTGGAAGAAAAGGAAAAGCTCTGCTGGATGAAGAGGTGGATACTCCGGATTCGGTTCCTGTGGTAATTTATACATATCTACATTGAATTGATTTGCTTTTTTGTATTTAATGTATAATTTAATTTAACTGATTTTTTATTTAAATTGATAGAATTAGGTAGTTAACCCTTATCCTTATATATGATAATGATAATTATCTGCAAAGGTTTGCATTCTGCTAAAAAGGCATTAAATGGTGTGTTAAAACATGGTAGAGTACTTTGCGTAGAGAATAAACCAATTTAAGTGAAAGATTAGCATTGTTTATCGAACAAAACTGTCTCATTGAATGAATTAGTTGCTGAAGCTGGTACCTATATTTTATGTCTAGGACACGGATTATGATGGAGCACAGGAGGGAGACAATGACGACGAGTTTCAGTCAGAGACGATGTCAAGGGATAAGAAGAGGAAGGCCAAGAAGGAAAAGGACGCCTCATTGGTTAGAAGTTGAGATACATAAC
Source organism: Enchytraeus crypticus (assembly GCA_905160935.1). Lineage (NCBI taxonomy): Eukaryota > Metazoa > Annelida > Clitellata > Enchytraeida > Enchytraeidae > Enchytraeus > Enchytraeus crypticus. The sequence goes on along the minus strand of CAJHZI010000647.1, from coordinate 965,479 downwards.
GTAACTAAAGTGAATTCAGTACTAATATTACTAATTTGTTACTAATGTTATATATATGCTGTTGGTATGTTAACTAACATACTAACAGCATGCCTTACATTTCCCAACTATAGGCTACGTAAGGAATATGTACCTTGAACCTGCCACTTGGCTGTGCATTGAAAAGAGAGAGAGAGTATGCTAACATGTTGGCTAAAATTAATAGAGTTTAATATGTTTTAAAATTGTAATGTGTCTTATCAGTCAGTCCTGTTTCTATTGTTATCGACTATCCTGTGTCTCGCACAGATGTACAGATGCTATTTGTTTGAGTGGATAATGAGACCTGATCTATGAGATCATCTGGAGTCTTCTGACTATATGAAGTGGGGTGGAGATACTTAGTGTACCTGTGGAATCTAGTGGAATATCGATTGATTGAATTATCGATTTATTGAATTATCGATTGAGTGATTCATAAATATAATTGACTGGCTGGCTGATCAAGGAGCCGATCGATTGATTAATTGAATGATTAATTGATAGTTTGAATGACTGATAGATGGACTGACTGATAGATGGATTGACTGATAGATGGATTGACTGATAGATGGATTGACTGATAGATGGATTGACTGATAGATGGATTGACTGATAGATGGATTGACTGATAGATGGATTGATTTATTGATCTATTGATTCGTAAACCGATTGACGGACTCATTGATTGATTGATCGACTGAGTTATCAACCGATAAACCTTCTTATTGATTGAATGATTGATTGATTGAGCAGGAGCAGTTATCGTCAGAGGAGATATGCTCGAGGCATGAGCTCGTTGACGTGGACATACAGTATTCAGAGGAAGACTTCAGGTCTCTCACGTCCTATCGACCTTTCACTAACTACGTGCGGCCACTTCTCGTTAAAGAAAATCCTCGCGTGGCCATTGGCAAGTTGATACCGCTGATGGCGGCCAAGTGGAGAGAGTTTTTAGCTCTGAATCCCTTCCGTGAGCAGATTGAAAAATCCGGTCGTAAAACTGCCAAAGGTGAGTGGTCGATTGATAGATTTAAGTATTATTAAAATTATGTCAAAAGTGTTTGAGTAGACACGAAGAGGTCTAGATTCGAGATAGTACCTTGGGTCAGTTATCCTTCGACAGGGCACCACCAATGGTAGGTACATAACTGGAAAGAGAAAATCGCACATCGCGATTCAGTTTTGAATTTGCGATCTCTTGTTCAGGAGGCGAGCATTTTACCATTGCCCGCAGGGCTATCACAGTATTATTTTAAATTATAACATTTAATATTGGTTTGTATTGGTTTCCTCAGTGAATATGATGTCAGTAATGTCTCTCAGTGATAGACAAATGCTGGTAACTAAGTCATTTGTGTGAAGTAATTGATTTTAGAGAAGTTTAGAAGATATACCATGTTTGATATTTATCTGAAAATTGCAAAGTGTAAGTTTTGTTTAGTTTTACAACTTTGAACGTGTCGTTGCTGATGCAGAGGGTGACGATGAGGACAGTGTGGCAGACAGTGACGAGGGAGGGGTTGAAGACGCTGCTGTGGGGGGCAGTAGGGGTAAAGAGAGAGGCAAGAAAATGGTCGCCCCCCTCAAGATTAAACTGAGTAAGAAACGGAAGCGTCGAAGGGGAAGCGACGTAAGTTTATTAAGACCCATTTTATTCATACTTTAAACTGAGGTTTTTATTAAAATTTGCTGCACAGAAAGCGATCGTGCTCGTATTTGTCATTAAAAATTGTGTCTCAGTTATATTACTGGTATTTGGTTGATTTTAAGTTTTTTATATTTATTATAGATATTTTTATTCATGGAGGTAACACATGGTACGTTCATTAGAATTACTTTTGCCTTGTGTTATTTTTTGTTTTGTAATTTTTAATATTTTTTATCCGTAGTTTTTTTGTAATCAGTACCATTTGATGCTCTTAAGTTGTTATAAATTGATCTTCCAGCATCCTCCGAATGCTGTTAACCCCGTCTCAATGTTGAATACCAAGGTGTCGAATGTTTAGCAATTGATGCTCCATTGATTTAATGTACATGTAGCTAACAATACCAGTTTACTCGATTCGTAACTAACGGAAATGTAGTTGTTTATAAAAGGGACAAGCAGTTATTTCGACAACTTAGCTTGATTGATTGATTGATTTAATTATGACGAGGCATAGGGAGAGTTTGATGGATTTAATTAGGACGAGGCTTAGGGAGAGATGGATGGATTAATTATGACGAGGCATAAGGAGAGATAGATGGATTTAATTAGGACGAGGCTTAGGGAGAGTTTCAACACAAGCGATGAAGATTGATGGATTGATTGATAGATAGATTGATTGATTGGTTGATTGATTAGGACGAGGCAGGTGACAGGGAGGGGTTCAACACGAGTGATGAGGAGTTTGAGCGGCAGCTGGAGGAGGAGGCTCAGAGGAAGGAGCAGGAAAAGGTGGAGAAGCTCTGCAAGCCTAAGGTCAAGAAGGGCAAGGGAAAGAACGCTCGTAAGAACAAGAGCAAGAGGATCAACACGTCCCAGGACCCCGATGGGGATGGTTACGAGGTACGTATGATGCTATCTTCGCTATTTCTCCTAATTTATTTTAATATTTATTTTAATATTTATTTTAATTTATTTTAATTTTAATATTTATTTTAATATTCTTCACTATTTTCTCTGTTTGATGCTAAATACTGTACGGACCATGTTTACTTACTCATATTGTAAATGTAATCTTATTTTTGTTTAGTTTAATATTATTGAACTATTTCTGTAAGGCAGCCTCGAAAACCGATAATAATAATACTAATAATAATAATTATAGACACCAATAATAACATCCACCACAGCTACAGCAGCAGCAACAACAACAGCAACAATAATAATAATATTGTCTCTGTAATACTTCCAGCAGAGAAACTAGAATTTAATTTTTTCATCTTTGGAATCTTTGTGGACTTAATATTCACTTTACCTCGGTGACTTTTTACAAAAATGCTAAAGCCTAATTTAAAACAGTTTCCATCTTGAAAGCTTGTCTGTTTGCTAAACCAGTTGCAGGTACTAATCTGCTCTTTGTTTGTACTATTGTTTCAGTCCAGCTACTAACTATTAGAATTCCTCTTTAACTATTGGCATAACTTTGTAGCTGCTCTTTTGTTATAATTCTTCTGGGATGTTTATGATGTTCAGACCGATAATTATGAAGATCTTTTATTCGTCTGTTAGACAACCAAGAAGTTTAACAAGTGTTGTACAAAGACCGAAACAGTGCAGTATCCAAAATACAAGTGCGATAACTAAACAATCTTACACTAGAGCGTTTCTACAGAAATTGTTATAGACATTTAGTTTCATATTGCGTAACGTTACTTCAATTAAAGATTGGTAATTCAATTCTAAATTCACACTTCTAAATAGAGTTCTCAAGTCTTTTGAAAAGATCGACCGCCTTAATACGCCTAAAAAAACTAAATTACATGACTTAATTCCTCCTTTGAAAATTTTTAAACATAAATAAGCACGAATTGAAGCAAAATCCATTCGGCCTAATTCCGCAACGAATACCCTGACAGAGTCCCACCGATTAAAACCAAAGATTCGACGATACACTGAGTTCCAACTTGCGTTAAGATCACCAAGCTGCTCCTTGGAATAACTAACGGCCGTAGATGACTATAGCAGAATCGGAAGACAATGCGACTCCATTAAAGCGAGTTTAACTGTGTCGTCAGTACACCTAGTTTTCCCTAAAATACAATTAACTGACAAATAAAATTTCCTTTTAATTGGAGCCGTATCTACAATTAGCTTCTTTCCGGCCGTAAACGTGGCACCCAAGTATATAACGGTTGTGGACCATTCTAATTTACTAACACCAATGTCATGTTTTCAATTTTGTATTTACTAGCTGATCCTATGACAGCACAGCTTGACTTGTTGTAATTAAATTCTTACATGGTGTTCACACTAACTGAGTAATCAATCGTCAGTATGTTAATTATAATTAACATACTGACGATTGATTGATTGATTGATGATTAATGCTGTATGGGACTGATAGTTATCATAATGATGATTGATTGATTGCTGACTATTGCTGTATGCAGCCCGAGTATCATAGTGATTATTGATTAATTAATTGGTGATTTAATGCTGTATGCAGACCGATTATTATAGTGATGATTGATTGATTGATTGATGATTAATGCTGTATGCGACTAATAATTACCATAGTGATGATTGATTGATTGATTGGTTGATTAATTGTTGATTAATGCTGTATGCAGCCCGATCATCATAGTGATGATTGATTGATTGATGATTAATGCTGTACGCAGACCGATCATCAGGACTATTGCGAGGTTTGCCAGCAGGGCGGTGAGATCATACTGTGCGACACTTGCCCGCGTGCTTACCACTTAGTGTGTCTTGAGCCCGAGCTAGAGCAAGCTCCCGAGGGAAAGTGGAGTTGTCCTCACTGTGTACGTACCTCTACTCTCTATGTTTATGATTGGTAGAGCAGTTGATAGCGCACTCACCTGAGAAGGAAGAGACCAAGGGTTCGATATCTCGCCTGATCTGTGGCTTGCATTAAGTTTCTTATGAAACAGTTGTTATGCTTCATAGCGTTATTATTATTATATAGTTAGTGCCTTTTTTGTCTTCTTTCTACCTCTCTTTCAAATGTGTCTGTAGGGAACTCTGGTGTAGTTTCATTGGCTTGAATTTCTTTATTATCCGTCGTTATCAATAAGCTTGTTGTTCATTTGGTGATAAAAATGCAGCATTGAGCATTTAAATCTTTCAATTGCTTAATCTCTCTCTCTTGTCTTTACATATAAAATTCTTGTTAAGACACCGCAATCCAGTGTTTTCTGGCAATTGTTATTTTCACAGTCCTATGTTGGTCTAGGCCCTATTGAGCTAGAATTCGCATAAAGAAGTGACACAGTTTTGCGTGAAGGCATTTATGATGGTGTGTATCTCTTCTGTTAAACCTGTACGCCCACAAGTTATCAAGTAGAGAACAGGCGTTAGTACGTGACGCATGTCTTCACATGTGTGTTTATGTGTGTGAGCGTGACTTCTATGTGCCATTGTGTTGTCAGAAGAATAACGACCCGAGCCTACAACACGTAATATTTTATTAAAATGTGGGTTTTAATGTCAAGGTAAAAAGCCCCAAGGGCTTCTCTTCAAGACGTCAGGTGTACCGTAGTAACCTGGCTGGTGAATGTCCAAGATTTTACCCTCTGATCAGCTCTACCGGGAATTGATTCCATCACCGTAGGAACGGTCATTTAAAACGTCATGCCGTTATCTGAGGATGGCAACGGGAAACCACCTCAGAAGCCATATTTTTCCCAAGCTATAGGCTACATAAGGTATGGATACGTATAGACTTTGTGAAGGATTAACTTGTTGAACTATGGAGCGAGAAAGCAGACTTTGGATATGAATATGTACCTTGAACCTGTCACTTGGCAATGCACTGAAGAAGAGCCGTTATCTAACGCGCTTACACACTGAACCACTGAAACATTTAGATGTGATATGTAGCATGTTTATGACTGTACATGTCTCTGTTATCATGATGTGTGTATACGATACATGCATACCTAGTATGTAGCTTGTACATGTCTCTGTTCTCAGGAAGAGAACGGCCCGGAGCACGAGAAGGAGGAGGACCCGCACATGGAGTTCTGTCACGTGTGTAAGGAGGGCGGAGACTTGCTGTGCTGTGACAACTGCCCGTCAGCCTATCACGTGCGATGTATACGCCCAGCTGTCACTGAAGTTCCCACCGGACGCTGGCAGTGTCCCCGCTGCTCGGTGAGCAATGCTCGATGTTGTCATAGAACACATAACGCTGTTGTTGTTGATATCTTGTTTTAGTTGTTCGCTCTTTTGTGTTTTGTTTCAGTAATTTTGCGGGATAATGTTTGTTTTCCTGTTAAAAAGCTGGTAAAACTAAGGTTAACGTCAGATTCCTCACTCGAAAGCGATGTCAGTGACGGGCGAGCCCAGGATTTGAACCCCGCACATACTGATCCTCCAGACTAGTGCAGACTTGAGGTGTATGCTTAATTTTCCGACAGGAACTCAATAATCTAAAATATGTGTCAGGTTCGTGACCTTCTGTATTAAACCTGTTTGTAATTATATGCTACTAAGACAAATCTAGTGTAATACTTGGATTGGAATAATTACTTCAACTACTTATTAACGACGCAATGTTTTCTTCAACACAGTGCGAGCCCCTGCAGGGTCGAGTGCAGAAGATCTTGACGTGGAAGTGGAAAGAGCCTCCGAAGCTGGAGGACGAGCTAGACCACGTGACACCTCACAGTCCGGAGAAAAAGAAGGTCTGACGTGTTGTGTCGTAGTTCAGTGTAATTAAATCTAATACTCTTATTATTAAAATCTCGATCATTGGGTGAGTAATATTTTATGACTCTCTCTCTCTTAACCCTTTATAACCCGGACCATGAAGGGATGCACGAAACTCTTTGAATTTTACAACATTAACTCCTTATAGTCCATTGTACATAACTACAAAAATGTTTAAATGTATCTTTAAAATTGTCAGAGATATTGGCATGTTCCACAAGTGGAACAATGGGATAATAAGGCTAATTCGCCGATCCTAGTTAATAAAGGAAATTAAAATCAAAATGTTTTCGTTAAATTGAACTTTTCATGGGGAGTCTATCGTTTTAGAAAGAACAGTATGTTTTAATTAGTTAATTAACTGTTTATTACGTAGAACTTAGTTTATAAGATGATAGCAAACATCCATCAGATCTACTCCACCCATGCCCGTGATCTAGTTTACAATCATATTTGGCTGGATCACATGTACCTTGTCTCCTTTATCCTTTACATGCCTTAGCACCTTCATCTCTGGTAAGACATAATCGAAGTTGCTAGCACATGTTACAAGATTGTTATCACTCCAGCGCACACTACAAACACTTCCATCACAGTTGTACTCGATTATTCCTCTTTCGTTCCTCTTTCCTGCCTTTCGTTCCTCTTTCGTGCCTTTCGTTCCTGCCTTTCGTTCCTGCCTTTTGTTCCTCTTTCGTGCCTACCAATATCTTTCTTTCTTGGTAGAACTGCACCTCCCAATCTACCATCTCTTACTCCTCGACTGGATCGTAGGCCTAATGCTCTTAGTTTACACAACAGAACATGAGATGCAAAGAAATTATCGAAAAACAATTTATGTTGAGTTTTGAGTTTTCAATGAAATTTACAAAACTTAGGACTACATGCCTTCCAAGTCCAACATTCTGAGGTCCATCCCCTGCACCACAGCATATCGACGACTGATAAGGTTAGCAGTCAGCTGAGCACAACATCCATATCTTGTACCCAAATCTGATGAGCTTTCCTTTGATAAACATCTTAGCTCCATGGTGGCCATAATAGAGCACCATGGACTCATCGATGCTTAGAAGTTCATCAAATATCACAAAATACATAATGGATTTATTCAGTCCATCATTCAGTACGTGGTTGTACTTTTGCTACTTTTACCCTGATAGTGACTGGTTGTCAGCCAAATGGCAATACTTTTTCAGCTCTTGAAATCTATTTCGTGACATAGTTTTGGCTATGACTGGACAGCCCAAGTCCTCGGCTGTGCTCCAGTAATGTCATTATTTTTGTTGAAAGCTCTGGACATGAATCAGCTAAAGAAGCATGAGGACTATCCTGAAGTGCATTCTCGTATTTATCCGTTAACTCCAAGACTGAGAGGGAACTATTGCAGAGCCTTGTTTAGTGATTTTGGTTCTCTTGCGTTGGCCGACTTTTGACGAGTTTGAACTCGTGGCCACAGTTTCAGTGGTGGATTCTTCGGTTTTGTCTGGAGACATATCTCCTGTCATAACTTCCAATATTGTATTTACATTATATTCGAAGCAAAAAGCGAAAACTTACTCATACTGGCCTCCTTCAATATCACTAGTATCAATTTAAAAGTAGTATGCCATAGTTTATTATTCATTAATCAGATCATCCCATTGTTCAGTTATGGAACATGAATTTAAATCTTGGTCTATATCGGTGAATTTAAACTTTTTATTATATTTATGTTGCTGGCCCTTGACTATAGCATATTATAATTGATTATTTTCAGATATAGTCATATTAAACATCACCGATAAAAATTAAAAGTAAACAGTAACTGAATTCTTGAAAATCAACCAAAATTTGAAAAAGTCAACACTTTTGAAAGCCCTTACTAGCATTAACATGAAAAGTAAAAAAGGCAACTAACAATCTATGTTTTTTTGGTATTCCTCTTTATTGCAAAATTGAAATTTTTATAGATTTGGGCTTTATGGGTCCTCCAAAACTGATAATCAAATTTATGTTCTACTTCTGGAACAATGGGATAAGAAAGGTTAATGCACTGTCTACTGGCAGGTCCATGGTATATAACGACTCCACTCCTCTCTGTCTTCCTCTTTCCACTTCATGTCCACATACGAGTGGATTTTTAAATCATCAATAACATTCCTTTTGATATACCATTATTCTTGAGAGGATTCTGCTTATGACGAGGTGGACCCCTATGCCTTCCTCAACTTTATTTGATGACTATACCGTATATAATTTTTATTTTTGGTTTATTATTAATTATTAATTTTCTCATGGAAGTGGACAGTTTAGTTTATGGTGGATGAAAGTTGATCTTTTCAGCTTTTACATTAACAGAACTGCATAGAATTAAATAGACCAGCTAGAAAGGTGATTGATAATTATTCGTCCGTATTGGATTACTTAAATTAGAACGAAGCCTTGTTCTATAAAGGAAATGTTTAGATCATACGGATGAAATTACAGGAAGTTGTTATTTAATAGTATTGTTTCAAATTATGATTAATTATATTAGCTGCAGTTGCTGTTTTTTGCATTGCTTTTGTAATTTATTGTTTTATATTGTAGTATATTATATTGTATTGTAATGCAGTGTATTGTATTATGTTGTGAATTAGGTACATCAGAAAGACAGAGAGTTCTTTGTGAAATGGCATGATAAATCCTACTGGCATTGTGAATGGATCTCTGAAGTTCAGGTAAATACACTCCCTGAGAGTATTTATGATCTGATTGGTCTATTTATAATTCTCAAGCATCATTTGTCATGCATCATTCATCATACATCATTCATCATGTATCATTCGTACAGCTTCATACACCAAGCATCACTCGTCTTTCATCATTCCTATTCATAGTTCCGATTGTATCTCTCATCATTCATCACTGTTGGATAAAATGCATGAAGAATGTTTTAAAATTTCCAAGATACCACAAAATAATGACATGGTACTGCTATGCTACTGTAATTGTAAAATCTGAGTTTTAAAACAGGCTGTACATTGACGATAGAGACATCAGGCGCTCATTATGCACATTAATCCATATGTGGACAGTCTATTTTCAGTTCTAATAATTATAATTTTTAATATAATTGAACTTAATTTTGATTGCCTATTTTTAACCGTTAAAGTCCGTAGTAGTAAGCGAAAGATTAATTTTAAATAACTACTAATGCGTTGAAATTTTAGATTAACGCCAACGTTCAATGAAAATATTCATCGTCTTCTCTATTTAAAGATCTGTCTCTCAGTGTGTTCAACACTGATATGTTGTTTTCCAATCAGACTGACTTTGCTAATATTTTTGACTATTCTCTTAATTTTCCCAATTAAAGTTTTAACTTACTGCATTTTTCTTTTGTTATTAAATTTATTGAATTTATTTCACTTAGATTTATAGAGTAATCTTCACTATACAGTAGTAGTTTTGTATCATTACAAAATACCGTCATATTATTCTTTTATTATGTTACTTGCCAAATGTAAAGTATTCCATTAGATGAATTTAATTTTGATATATTTCTTTATTATGTTTAATTCTACGAGGTGTTATGTGTATGACAGCTGGAAGTGCACCATGCGGCGATGTATCGCAGCTACATAAGGAAGTTCGACATGGATGAACCTCCGCCGCTGGAAGACGGAAGTTCATACGGAAGAGACGATAAGGCGGCTACGAAGGAGGAAGATCCTCATAATCTGGAGGAGCGATTCTATAGATATGGAGTGAGGCCAGAGTGGCTGCAGATACATAGAATACTAAATCATAGGTCTGTCTCATTAATTCCTGTAAAATATTTCTATTTTTTTTCTATTTAACTCTCGTCATCATCATCATCTTTCCTTTAATCCCAGTTTAACTAGGGTTCACATTTAGAGATTTTTGTATCAATTTGGGGAAGCTAGGCACTCCCCAACCGAATGCCCATTCTGATGTTGGTATTACTATATTACATTAAAAGTAGTGATAATTGCTATCATATTTTTATAAGAAATGACTGACGACGATTAAGTTTTTTAAATTTTCATTTTAATAAATTGATTTTGGAAGGATTATTGCTTCTTAAATTTGACCTTGGGACAGTTGGGACAGAGTGTGAGCTTGCTGAACGTTAACCTAAATCTCTGCTAGCTCTACATCTCTTAGGGAATTTATACTAGTTTGTCGTTCTTTATGTTATTATTGAATTATGTGCAGGTAAGATCATTGATATTGATTTACTGGTTGACTGATTGATTGAATTATTGCAGACAACACAAGGATGGAGTTATATGGTATCTAGTCAAATACAGGGATCTCCCATATGATCAAGCGATATGGGAAAGTGAAGATGCCAATATTCCAGAAATGACTAAATACATAGAAGACTACTATGATTTGAGGTTCGTAAAATTGCTTAATTTGTAAGTGGTTATTTACACAAAAGATACCGGAGGCTGAGGATGTTGATATTGATTGAAGTAATATGATATAAATTGCTATACTGATGGATAAATAGTTCAGGAGAGTCTAAGTCGATAAACCTGGGTCATTCAGCAGCTGAGAACTAATGAATTCTTTTTGTGATAGCTGTAGAACTTTCAGCAAGGGTGTAAAAGCCAAGTTAGCGTTCTGTTTTGACTCTTTGTCAAGTTGTTTGACTCTTTATTATGTCTTGTCGCATGACTATGCAAGTCGCAATAAGTTAGGAATGAATTTGAATAATTAGATATTCCTCAGGCAAGGGTTAATATTTTAATCCGCCTATTCTTATCCTAATTGTGTGCTTAAAATGTTGAATTCAACTACACAGTCAAAAGTTGCACAAATTTTTTAACAGATTTGGATGAATTGTTTTGAGTGCAAAATTACTAACAATTAATAATTTTAGAATCTTAAGATCCTTCCTGTTTCGTAAATTTGTAAATAGTAAAGTAACATTGTTTGGACAGAGCTTCGGTTCTTGAAATCGACGAAAGGCCGTCAAAGAAAGAAAAAAAAAAAAACAAGAGGAAATCTTCGTCAAGAAAGAAGCGCAGAACAGAAAATGAAGATGATGAGGATGTTGATGACGATGATGATGATGTCACGAGGAATCGGTTTAACTTTTCAATGTCTCCTACAGGCGAAGTAAGCGACTCCTGGTGAACTAAAATATCTTTTAAGGATGTTAAATTAAATAGTAGCAGTATTTAAGTTTAGTTTTTAAAATTTCATTTTATTTCACATGTGTTTGTAATAGTTAGTTACAGTTAGTACAGTTATTACACTATTTACAGTTATTCCTATACATTCTATTAAACTTTTTTGCCGAAGATGCTGCACCGAATAACCAGGAGCATGATGCTAGTACAGACTTAGAATTAATTTTTGTTCTATCTCTCTCGATCTCTCCTGCATTCTTCTAATTGTTGTATTGTTATTTTGCCTTACTGAACAATTCAACCGGAATAATTTCGTTATTTATTTTGTTAAATATTTCCTCTAGATTATTTATGTCTAATTTACTTGTTGTGATTTACGTTTAACTTATACATTGTGTTGATACTCATTATTGTTCATCGTCGTCATCAACCTCTTTTGAATCCCCGTTTAACCAGGGTCGGAATACAAATAGACTGCCTCAAATCCACTCTGTTTACACCACATCACCAGCCCATCCTCTATTTGAAATTTTGCCATTCATTGAAATTTTTGTAACAATTTCTGGAGCCTAGGCTCTCACTAACCGAATGCCCTTTCTGACGTTGGTATGGATCTTAGTGCTTTAGTCGCCTTCTAAGACACGTGCAGTCAACGGATGGTCAATTCTTCAAACAACCCGGACACAACATGGTGACTCATGACTGATACTCATTCTTGTTATTATTGCTTTATTAATTATTTTATCTATTAATAATTTTGTCACGCAGTGTTCTCGTAAGTACGTGGAGCAGCCAGACTTTATAACGGATACCGGGGGGGTGATGCACCCCTATCAGCTAGAGGGCGTGAGCTGGTTGAGGTACTCGTGGGATCATCGCATCGATACTATACTGGCTGACGAGATGGGATTGGGCAAAACCATTCAAACCATCTGCTTCCTCTACTCGCTCTTCAAAGAGGTGCGTTATGATCTAGGAGACGATCTCTAAAGAGTTGTGGGTTGATTGATTTTCTTGTTTGTTTGATTGACGATATATGATATGATATGATTATGATATAGGATGGATTCTTTGATAGATTGATTGATTTTCTTGTTTGTTTTACTGATTTATTAATTGATTGAAAGTTGGTTTTGAATGAAGCCAAGTATATTAAAGGTTTCTATATAATTTGTGGGATATTTAATGTTAGATTCTGATTGATTTATTGATTGATTGAAAGTTGGGTTTGAATTGAGCCAGGTATATTAAAGGTTTCTATATAATTTGTGGGATATTTAATGTTAGATTCTGATTGATTTATTGATTGATTGAAAGTTGGGTTTGAATTGAGCCAGGTATATTAAAGGTTTCTATATAATTTGTGGGATATTTAATGTTAGATTCTGATTGATTTATTGATTGATTGAAAGTTGGGTTTGAATGGAGCCAGGTATATTAAAGGTTTCTATATAATTTGTGGATTATATAATAAGTTAGATTCTGTGTTTAATATGTTTATAGACTAATATGTCAGCTAAACTATAGAATCATAAAACATCTTTCTTGTTTTCTCATTATAGACTAATCATGTTTTCTCGTTGTGGGTTAATCATTAAATTAATTATGAGACTCACTTAAAATAATTAACACATTTAATATAATTTTTGGTTTATGCCAAGATGTATCGTATACCGACCCTGGTTAAACTGGGATTTGAGGGAAGTTGATGATGATGATGATGATGATGATATCTCAAGATGTATCATAAATCGTTTATTGATGTATTATTCTATTAAACAGGGGCATTGTCGCGGGCCATTTCTCGTGGGTGCACCGCTCTCCACTATTATTAACTGGGAGAGAGAGTTTGAATTCTGGGCGCCAGATTTCTATGTGGTCACGTACGTGGGAGACAAAGATAGCCGTGCCACCATCAGGTATATTGATGTATCTGAGTACTGGATCTCACTTGTAGCTTTTGTTTATATACACTGTTTAGATTGTCTTAATAGCATAGTAGTAACGTCATGCAGTTTTGAATGACTGATCCTGAGGTGAGTTGAACTCTCGTGGGTTTGAATCCCAGCCACGCTGATCTGAGAGTAAAATCACTGACATTCACTGGACTGGTTACACGGAAAATGGACTAAATTGCCTAACGGTTTAAATCTGTAGTATTAAATGTGATAGATATCGATATAATTTGATCACTTCACTATAGTGTATGTTTACTTTTTTTAAGCTATCCAGATTTTTACTGATTTGAGATCCTAAGAGCCAGACATTTGAAATTCCGTTGGCTATTGAGACGTATTGAATACTGCCGCGAGTTACATAGATCTGTGTATTTTCTAACAGAGAGCACGAGTTTTCATTTGAAGAGGGTGCCATACGAGGCGGGTGTAAGGCGTCGAAGATGAGGAAGGACGTTCCGGTCAAGTTCCACGTTCTGCTCACATCTTACGAGCTGATCACGATCGATCAGGCAACTCTCGGCTCCATCGATTGGAAAGTCCTCGTCGTCGATGAAGCCCATCGGCTCAAGAACAACCAGTCTAAGGTTCGTGTTGTTGTAGTGTTTTGAAGAGCTTTGAGGAGATATATCTGTGTCCTTCTTCTTGAGTTCTTTTCAAGAGCTTTGAGGAGATATATCTGTGTCCTTCTTCTTGAGTTCTTTTCAAGAGCTTTGAGGAGATATATCTGCGTACTTCTTCTTGTGTTCTTTTCAAGAGCTTTGAGGAGATATATCTGCGTCCTTCTTGTTGAGTTCTTTTCAAGAGCTTTGAGAATATATATCTGTATACTTCTTTTTGAGTTCTTCTTTCTATCGGTTTCACTTAATTAGTGGGTTACTTTGTTGTTTAACCTCGTCACTCATGTGTATAGAAAGACAAAATAACGGATAATTAAAAGCGGCTTTATGTTTATTCTAGAAAAGCGTAGCCTAAACTGTTGCTAGTACGGGTTTAGAAAATTAAGCTTATTTGAAGCGAATTTAAGCAATTTTAAGTGGTTTATTATATTTATTATGTTAACTGTTTTTCTGTGCTGTTTACAGTGGCTAGATCCGAAAATGATTGATTTAATTATCACTTTTAAGCCTCAGACAGATGGATTAGATTAACACGTTGTTTGTTTTATCAATGCTTATTACAGTTCTTTAGAATACTCAGTCAATACAAGATCTCATACAAATTGTTGCTAACTGGAACACCGCTGCAGAACAATCTGGAAGAGTTGTTCCATCTTCTCAACTTCCTGTCTCCAGACCAGTTCCAGTGAGTGGCTTGCAATTATTTCCATTGTTACCAATTTCTGTTTGCAATTATATTTTACTACTGGTGTGATGACTTAGTATTATGGAAAGTTAAAACATTAAGTTTATTTTTGATATATCTCCTTTAATAATAAATTTGTTAGACCCTCTTAATGCCTTGATATACCAATGTCAGAAAGGGCATGCGTTTGGTGAGCGCCTAGGCTCCAGAAATTGCTAGAAAAGTTTAAACGAATGGAATGATAGCGGCATATTGTGATTGGTGTGGGACAGAGAGGACTGGAAGAGATCTATTTGTATCCCGACCCTGGTTAAGCTGGAATTCTAGAGAAGATGATGCTGATGATGATGATGAATACCTTAATATACCTCGTTTAAAACCTCGAGAAAGAAATCCTTCGTTTGCAAGCTAAAAGTTTCATTAAGGTTTGACAGAGACCTGATTGACCTTTGTATGAGATCAACTTGATCAATCGATTTAGTCTATTATTTTTGCGTAATTTTATGACAGATTGTGAGATTGTTACCATGAACCAGCAAATGTGCTGAACACTATGATCAGTATGTGCTAGGTTCAAATCCTGGGCTCGCCCATCACTTACATCACTTTCGAGTGAGGAAACTGGCGTTAACCGTAGCTTTACCAGCTTTACGCTAGAGAGAGTTTGATATTAAGGATTTGTTGTCTTCTTTTAGTAGATATATATATATATATATATATATATATAACTTTTTTTGTGCTAGTGACCTGCAGGGTTTCCTGGGTGACTTCGCAGACATCTCTAAAGAGGAGCAGATCAAGCGTCTGCACGATCTGCTCGGATCTCGTCTGCTGCGACGACTCAAGTCCGACGTGCTCAAGAACATTCCCTCCAAGAGCGAGTTCATCGTCCGGGTGGAGCTGAGTCCAATGCAGAAGTGAGCACCTGTTTATTTGATGACTTTGGACTGATTTTCTGGATTTTTGAATTTGCACCGTTTTGGACCTTGTTTTTGCTTTCCGGATTGATTTGGTCTCAATAGTGCTCGATGTTGTCATTGATGACTGTAGCACTCTAATTGTTGTTATTATTGTTTATTTACAATTGAGTATTAATAGTTATTATTACGTTAATTATTATGTTAATTTACAGTTTGATCATTATTTCTTTATTGAAGAAGCTTAGGAAATATGGCTATGCCGAAGAATGAAAAAAGATGCTAAAGTTGGGTTCCAGATGTTAAAGTTTGTAAAGCTAATGTTAACGCAAGTTTCCTCACTCTAAAGCGATATCAGTGAAGGGCGAGCCCATGATTTGAACCATGCACAAACTGATGTGCAGTCGAATATCTTACCGACATCACCACTGGTGTGGAGCCAGTGGGAAGAAAAACGAATAGGTTTTGGAGAGAGTTGCCTCAGATAGACAGTTGATAAGTGTATAAAGAAATAGGAAGAAGAACTGGATAGGACACATTCTAAGGGGGGATAGTTTACTGCAAGAGGTCATAAAAGCTTGAATTGAAGGAAAGAGAAACAGAGGCAGGCCGAGATTAGGAATGTTAGATCATTTAAAGATCCACCCATATGCCAACGAGAAGAGGAAAACAGAAGACAGAGAAGAGTGGAGGCATTATGTGCCATGGTCCTGCCAGTAGACATTGCACTAAGAGAGAGAGAGAGAGGTTTTATGTTACAACAATTTATGTCTGTGTCATTGACATATAACATGTCGTATAGCTTCAAAGAAAAGTAATCGAAATAATTTAATTCTGAATTTTAAATATATCAGTCAGCTAATCTTATATGCATGTATTGTAAATCTTTTGTAAAATTGTTAAACATTTGTATGGTTTAAACATTAATATTTTGTTATCTTTTTTTTTTGAATTTGTGTACAGTAAGTAATGCATATAATTGTCGATTATAATAATGTGATATATTATTGCTAAAGGTTTTTTAAAAAGTCGGACTTTACTATTTGAATTTACTACTTGATTGATTAATTGAATCGTTGATTGATTGATTGATTGATTAAACAGGAAGTACTATAAGTACATCTTGACGAGAAACTTTGAGGCTCTTAACACTCGAGGCAGTTCGCAGGTGTCACTGCTCAATGTGATGATGGATCTGAAGAAATGCTGCAATCATCCCTATCTCTTTCCAACTGCCGCAGCGGTACGTACTAGACGAAATATCCTTTGATTTAGATTTCCTGTCAATTGTTGTCAGCATTAAGTTTTGACACACACACACACACACATATGTATATATACAGTATATATATATATATATATATATATATATATATATATATATATATATATATATATATATATCTATCTACTAGAATAATTAGATTGTTAGAAGCAAGTCCTTGGCTAAGTAACTAGCCAAGGTCTTTGCTTCTTTAGGTATTTTAGGTCCTTTTAGGTCTTTTAGGGTCTCATATTAGGTCTTTTTTATTCTTAATTTTATTTTCTTCCGTAATAGGTAGGTGTCTGTTCTTTTCTATGTTTCTTCTCGATTCTTTCCATTGATTAACCAGTTAATTTATTTTGCTTCCAAAGAAAATCATCCATTTCTTAGTAATTCATATCAATTGTCATGCTCGGTAAACTGTCATGGATTGTTAATATCCTTGGTAACTATTGAAATAGAATAATAATAAGCTGAATAAAAACTAATTACTTTTTAATTAATTCTTAACAGTAAAAATAAACGCTGTCGACTGGACGTAAGCAAATCATATATAAAGTATTTAAATCAATGCTAAGGACATAAAAGTTGATGAAGTAACGAATGCTTTGCTATTGATATAGGAAGCTCCACGGATGCCGAATAATATGTTTGAGGGAACAGCATTGATAAAGGCTAGCGGGAAGCTCGATCTGCTCTCTCCTATGTTGAAGATTCTACAGAGAGATGGACACAGAGTTCTCATTTTCTCTCAGGTTTCTCTTAAACTCTAATTAGTTTAATTGACTTGCTTGACTTGGCCTTATGGCGCGGAACCGGGCGTTAAATTCTTGGTGATTGATTGATTTAAATTCTTTATATTGATTCAGACATTAAATTAATTAAAAAATTACAAATAATTTTGTGTCTTTAGGCTCCAATCTATTAAATTTTTAAACAGTACTGTAGATATTTAAAGTATTTTGAAAATTTATTTGTTGTTCATGTTTTTTGAGGTGCTGAAGAAGAGACTAAACGTTTACTGCAAGGGTCGTGAGAAATTTTTGTAAATCTTAAATACATAGAATTTGTGCATATCTTACGTTATGATTGCCAATGGGATGGCGATTGTGATTCAGTAAGGTTGACGGAATATTCTATAGTGAACATGTGACAACAAGTTTGAGTAGAGATAATTCGGCATTGATCTGTTGTTGACTTACAGTTGTAAATAAAGATAACTAGAAAGATGTTTTCGATAATATTTTTGTTTTAGAAATTTTAAATATAGATATTTATATTCACTACAATTTTTTGGAAGGAATCTAGTGTGATTTATATTTCTCGCACAATACTTACTTGAAGGCTGGAATATTTGAATGGAAACCCTTAGTTTTCAAATAGCTAAGTAGTTAATCTCTCTAAAAACGTTAGTCTTTAAATATATACTTGTATACGTTCTTGTTGAATTTTTGGTAGGTTGATGGTAACATTAGCAAATATTCAAAGGTTATAAGGCCTAGGACGATGCTAACGTCTGTTTCATTTCTCGAAATTGATATCAGTGATGGGTGAGCCCAGGATCTGTACCATGAAAATACTGATCCATGGTCGGTTATCTTACCGACTTCGCCACTGGCTCGGCTTACTCTGTTTTATTTATTTATACCAACTGAACTGTAATAAAAGGTATTAGTGCAATCTAAAAACCAGTCACGTATTTTGTTGTTTGTGTAGATGACGAGGGTTTTAGACCTGTTGGAGGATTTTCTGGAGAACGAAGGCTACAAATACGAGAGAATAGATGGAGGCATTACGGGATCTCAACGACAAGATGCCATAGATAGATTCAATGGTTTGTTTTAGTAATTCAACCGTAATGTCCTAGTAACGATCTCTATTATAGTAGTAATGCAGTATTACATTATATTAAAGTAAATTATTTATATTTAAGTAAATTATGAATATTGCTATATTTTATACTATATTAGATTTATTTTATATATATTTTATATTATTATTACAATAATTTTAGTATATTATTTATATTGGCATTTATTCGATTAATAATTCCTTGTTACTGGTGTATTGTTATAAGTTATAATGGATATATAGCACAGCAATTTGGTTTATATAACATATATAATATTAATAGTACCATATTTATTATTAATATCATTTATTATTACAAATGCCATGATCAGCTTCAGCATAAAGTAGATAATTTATTTGTCATATTATAATATTGACTAGTATATCAATTATAGAAAATTTATTGAATTACATGCACAGTTTTTAATTTTTTTTAAAATTATTTGATTAGGAAGCTGACGGTTAAAGGTCAATTCAAATGCTATTATCATTGGCTGGAGCCAGTGGCGACGTCGGTAAGATATTCGACTGCATATCAATATGTACAGTGTTCAAATCCTGGCTCATCCGTCACACACATTGCTTTCGAGTGAGGAAACTGACATTAACCTTAGCTTTACCGGCTTTCTAATCTATAATTGTTCTGCTTGAGCAGCTCCGGGGTCTCTGGCGTTCTGTTTTCTGTTGTCTACGAGAGCCGGAGGTCTGGGTATAAACCTCGCTACAGCCGACACTGTCATCATATACGACTCTGACTGGAATCCACACAATGACATCCAGGTACAGACAACTTCTACGTTAAATACATTCTACAGCTTCTATGTTAAATACACTCTGACAGCTTCTGCGTTAAACACACTCGACAGATCCCACGTTACATACACTCGACAACTTCTATGTTAAATACACTCAGTAGCTTACTTAGCGCTAGTTTCATTTTTAAAAATTAATTTTAAAAGGATTGCCATTGATAGCAAAGATGATAAATATATCCCAAGATTTTGTACGTGTGGTAAAGTTGATTGTATCTACAACATCATTGAGCCTGCTAGCTCATTGTGCATTATATCTTCTTTGTCGTAGTGAAGTGAAATTTTAAAGACGTACATCCTAACGATTTCGGTGGTGTAAGGATAAATCTCATTAAACTCTCATTACTCTTTAGGTTTAATTGTAAAATTCATGCTATTTTCTTAAATAATTTTAATTCGTATTGTAGCCTCACTGTAGCCTCACTTTAACCTCACTATAGCACGTCAAAATGTGCTATAGTGAGGTTGAAATATCATTAAACTCTCGAGTCTTTAGGTTTAATTGTAAAATTTATGTTATTATCTCACAAACTAATTAAAATTCTTTTCGTAGTACACACAGTGCAATATTAATCTGTGCGATGTACTTAGGCGTTCAGCAGAGCTCACAGGATTGGTCAAGCTAATCGCGTCATGATCTACAGATTTGTAACTCGTAACTCTGTGGAGGAGAGGATCACGCAAGTGGCCAAGCGTAAGATGATGTTGACGCATCTTGTCGTTAGGCCGGGACTGGGAAACAAGGGCTCGCTCATGTCGAAACAAGAGCTCGATGACATCCTGAAGTTTGGAACAGAAGAGCTCTTCAAGGTATGCAACTGTGGAATTAGCTTTATTTAATTTTTTACAATAGAATGTAGTACGACTGATTTCATGTTTTTTGGAGGGAGGAGCTGGATTCTAAGCTAGAAAGAGGTAGACCACAATTGACGTGGGATGCGGTAATTAAGAAGGACATGAAAATAGGGGATTGACTGATGATATGGTGTGCGACAGAGAGGACTGGAGAAAGTCTACTCTTATCCTGACCCTGGTTAAAATGTGATTTAAGGGAAAATGAAGATGATGATGACTGATTTCATGTGTATTATGACTGATCAACGTGACTGTCGCGTAAGTTCTTTGAACAACAATATGTAAGACACTATTCATTATCTAAAATTGAAAGTTGTAAATGAAATTTCGTGATAATTAATTATTACTTCATTACAGCATACGTTTAGAGTTAAGACGTAGTTTAACTGCAGTTTGTTGTTTGTTGGCGCAGGACGTAGAGGAAGACGAAGGCGGTGAGAGTCGCATTGTGTACGACACGAAGGCGATAGAGAAGCTGTTAGACAGGAGTCAGGAGGGCCAGGAGGAGAAAGAGATCGCTATGAATGAATATCTCAGCTCTTTCAAAGTCGCCAACTACACCGTCACTGAGGGCGATGAGGTATAGTACTCGTCGTTACCGTGAAATCTGACGCTGGTTTTGTTGCTATGTTAGATTTTTGAAAGTAATATCTTTTTTCGATTTTCTAGTAGAAATCTTTATTTGTAGTGTATTACTAAAATAAACTTTAATTGATATATAATATAATATATAATTATAATATATAATTATAATATATAATTATAATATATAATTATAATATAATTATAATAATGTAATTACATTATAATATTGTAATTAATGCATAAATATAATATATAATTATAATCAAATTATTGAAAGTTAACACCAATTAATACATAAACATTAAAGTACTAATTTTTCTTTTATTATTCGCTGTACGACACTGTACCGCTCTGAAATACGATAAACTTAATGTCGAATTACTATTAATTGATTATTCGGCCGATTAATTGATTGATTGATTCATACCTTCCATGTGGAGCAGGAGGAAGAGGAGATGGAGGTATTGAAGCAGGAGGTGGAGCATGCTGACCCCGCCTACTGGGAGAAACTGCTTCGTCACCACTACGAGCAGCAGCAGGAGGATCTGTCGCGCACGCTGGGCAAGGGCAAGCGCGTGCGCAAGCAGGTCAACTACAACGATGCTGCCATGGGAAACAACGAGGAGGCTTGGAACAACGATATGTCCGACTTTGATTCTGATATATCTGGTTAGTACTCGATGATTTTGATTTTGCGGACTGGAGGAGGAGGACATTGACCATTTGATGAACTGCAACTTGACCGGTGATGGTGTCACGCGTGAGGATCTCAGAGAGTTTAATGCTCGGGCGAGAGATGGTGTCAGACGCTGGATTAATGCTATATGAGGACACGATAAGAAGAAGATTTTTATTCATATTTAAGATATTAAGGGCCTGCCATCTTTGGATGTACTTGTACTTTGGATGGAATTCAGTGTTTGAATAGAATTGTTATATTTAACTTTTCTTGAACTGTCTGAAATTGTACAGATTTCTGGTGGGAAACTAATTATACCTTATAACTTGCTCAATTAATTCATAGTAAAATTGATAGAATTATAAAAGATAATTATTATTAATTATTCTATCAAGTTTCATCATCATCATCTTTCTTAGTGCACTGCCTACTGGCAGGTCCATGGTACGTAACGCCTCCACTCTTCTCTGTCTTCCGTCTTCCTCTTCATTTCCACATATGAGTGGGTTTGTAAATCATCTAACATACCTAAGCTCGGCCTGCCCCTGCCTCTTTTTCCTTCCATTCTACCTTCCATCATCATCATCTTCCCTTAAATCCCAGTTTAATTATTCTATCAAGTTTACTATGAATTTATTAATTTTTGCTTTTATTAAAATTCAATTTTAATACCTATGTATCTTCTCTGCACACAGATAACGAGGGTGACGATGATGATTTTGAGGAAGGGAGGAGAGAGAGGAGAAGGAGAGGGGCTGATAGAGACAGGACTCTCCCTCCTCTGCTCGCTAGAGTTACTGGACAGATTGAGGTCTCTGCTGCACTTTTAAGCAAAATTTTTGTCTCAAATAAGCACTATATACTACTATACTATACTACTCTTCTTCAGTGCACTGCCAAGTGGCAGGTTCAAGGTACATATTCATACTCAAAGTCTGCTTCCTGGCTCCACAAGAGCACTCCTTAGATTAACAAATTAATCCCTTCACAAAGTCTATGCCTTATCCATACCTTATGTAGCCTATCCTACTATTCTGCCTTCATACCTTATGTAGACTATGCTACTAATCTGCGGTAAATGCCTGTTTCCTTCTGGAAACCAAGTATTTATATTTAGCTAATGATTAAACTGCCACAATTAGCAATTAACGATTTTTGTACTGCCCATGTAGAATGATGAGCTTCTCAACGACTGCGTCTGTCATTTCCGGAGCAATAGTTTACGATTATGTCTTTTTTCTATCTAACTTCTGCACTAATTGTATTTTTTTGTTTTTCTTTGCTAAAATCTGTTCCAATTCTAATTTTATCTTTTATCTCTTTTAATAAACTTTAACCTACTGTAATCGAAGCATTTGATAAATAATATAGAGAATAGTTTGAGTTGAGAAATGTCTAGGGAAGATTTTGTTGAGAAATGATCTAGAGAAGATTTTGTTGAGATATGATCTAGAGACGATTTTGTTGAGAAATGATCTAGAGAAGATTTTGTTGAGATATGATCTAGAGAAGATTTTGTTGAGATATGATCTAGAGAAGATTTTGTTGAGATATGATCTAGAGAAGATTTTGTTGAGATATGATCTAGAGAAGATTTTGTTGAGATATGATCTAGAGAAGATTTTGTTGAGATATGATCTAGAGAAGATTTTGTTGAGATATTATCTAGAGAAGATTTTGTTGAGATATGATCTAGAGAAGATTTTGTTGAGATATGATCTAGAGAAGATTTTGTTGAGATATGATCTAGAGAAGATTTTGTTGAGATATGATCTAGAGAAGATTTTGTTGAGATATGATCTAGAGAAGATTTTGTTGTGAAATATCTAGAGAAGATTTTGTTGAGTCATCTAGAGAAATCATTCAGAATATCTAAATCATAAAAATCATCTAGAGAAGATTCAGTGAGTTATTTGATTGTGTCTGTGCACGCAGGTTCTGGGATTCAATGCTCGACAGCGCAAGGCATTCCTCAATGCTGTTATGAGATATGGAATGCCTCCACAAGAGGCACACAACACCCAGTGGTCAGTATAATTTTCTTTTGGTAAATGTATTTGTAAAATGTAGTTTTCAGTTATATATTGAACTATGAGGTGTTATTAGTTGGTATTTGTTAAGAGTTTGTTGAGTCCTAAAGAAACATGTAATTGCTTCCTGACTCTAATGTTATGTTATGTTATGTTATATATCAATTCATTCTATATCAGATCAAACAAGTTTAAAGTACTTTTGGTAGCAAAAATTTAATGTCGTGCATCAACATGTTAAAGACTAAAGGTAACAATTATTTTACAAAATTAAAAGCATAAAAAAATTGATTTTAAAAGTTGCGCGATTTTGCAGTTAACAAGGAATCTAGGTCATAAAGTTTGTTGAACCAGTTGTGTCTCTGGTTATAATTATTGATAATTATCATAATTAACGTAGTTCTTTATTTAAACCCTATCAGCAAACTGTTTACTTCATAACAAGACACTGACATGTAATTTATTTAAAGTAAATCTTGTTATTTTGATTGTCTTTCAGGTTGGTTAGAGATTTGCGTGGTAAGTCAGAGCGTGAGTTTCGAGCCTACGTGTCGCTGTTCATGAGGCACCTGTGTGAGCCTGGAGCAGACAACGCTGAGACATTCGCTGACGGTGTGCCGCGCGAGGGGCTGTCACGTCAGCACGTTCTAACGCGCATCGGAATCATGTCGCTCGTGCGCAAAAAGGTTTGTATCTAGATCTAAGTCTTTATTACTAGATTGCTCGTTATATAGGCGTAGGCGTGTTGTCTATACTAAATTCTCTGCTGCTTTGTGACTTATTTCACTTACATTTACACTAATTTTACTTACACTTAGTTCTGTCCTCATTATTTAGTAAATTTAATGGACTTTACCCGTGCTATTTTCGGATTGCTGAAGAATAGACCAACTGTGAACTGCACGTGTCGTAAAAAGTGACAAGGCACTAATAGCCAAACCAAAGTCAAGAAGAGCATTCTGTTTATAACCGCCTAGGCTCCAACAATTGCTATAAACTTTTCTAAAACGACGAGAGTTTCCATTCGTATCCTGACCCTAGTTAAACTGGTATTGCAGTTAGGAGGATTATGATGAATATAATTTATTCTCTTGTCTGCTGTAGGTTCAGGAGTTTGAGGTGGTTAACGGTCCTCACAGCATGCCGCACCTGATGCCACTGGACGCGGGCGATAGACTGAAATCAGAGAGCAACTTCAGCTCCGCCACTCCCTCGCCCGCTCCCTCCACGGCCAGCTTCGACGCTCACAGCAAGGATGAGTCCTCGCAGAGCAAGGACGTCCGACCGCCAGGGTCCCAGGAAAATGGGAACTCGCAGGATGGAGAGAAGGTGAAGGAGACGGCTGGCGAGGAAAAGTCTGAGCTGGAGAAATCTTACGTAAATGGAAAAGAGTCAGAAGTGGAAAAATCGAAGTCTTCTCAGGTTTGAATCAGTGCATGGCTTGTTTTGTTGGTGGAAATTTTCGAGGCAAAATAATCGTTCAGTGAATATATTCATTTATAATTTTGTAACTTTTAAAGTTTCGGTTTGTCTCATAAGAATATGTGGAATGTAGAGTATGTATTGAGTATACGTTTGTGATTCGATTATCAGTTTCTCATTTGTAGTAACAGTTTTTCTAGATCGTAATCTATTAGTATATCTTAGAGAATCTTTTCTTAGAGTAATTCGTAATCTTAGAGAATTTTTTCTGTGTATATATAGTGCGTGAGTAGATGAGATGAAACACAGTGCACTTGATTTCTATCGCACTGTCTCTGATTGTATCCTTATTTGCAGAAACAGACCTTAACGTATTAGCGGCTTTTACTCTTCATTCATTTTAGGACAAATTATATTTACTTATTATTTAAGAATAATCTCCTTCTTTTGATTCTGATGCAATATATACCGTTTGGATTACTAAACATCCTCTGTCGATTATAATAGCAATTTTTCGAATAGAATAACAGTAATTTATAGTCTTCGTAGTCAAAATGTTTTTATCGACTATTTTAGGATTCTGTCGGAAATGGTAAAGATCATAGCAAAGACGAAAGTGTGGAGAAACTTTCCACTGCAGCGGAGAAGAATGATTTAGCAGTACAGCTGGATAGCAAGGAATCAGATTGTCGCGCTTCTGATGTTAAGAAGGAAAATGACGATACTGAAGACAAAGCCGATACTTCAGATAGCAAATGTAATTTTTATTAACATAAATAAAGAGACGTAACCTGTAGATGATAAAATGTTTCTAAAGGGAGCAATTAATTAGTCTAATACTTGCAATCGTTTTAAATGTGAAGGCTGCAAACATGTTTTGTCATCTTCTTTCTGTGGAATAATTAAGCCAACATTGATCATAGGGGAAAAATTATCATTCTATGTTTGGTGAATGGGGATTGTAGAATTGTTATATTTTACGTTACTGTTAGAATAATTATTAAGTAGATAGAGACATAATGCTGAGGGTAGGCCTGTATGTTAACATATTCTCTTTATACATGCTTTTGAAAGACGATGACTAGGATGATCTGGTATATGCCCAGTGTTAGTGAATGTCGTCTTTGAATTTCATTTTCAAGTGCATACTATTTCATTGTAGAGTGCATAGGCTGTTCATTTTTCTGGCGTATGTACTTCAATAACAGTTTGATTTATGCAATGTTTAGAAAATGATGATGATTGTAATACTATATTTGTAAGAAATAACTTTAAAAGTTTTCGAATGTTTGTAGGCAAAGCTAAAGATACAAAGGTAGCAGATTCTATGGGAGTAGTAAAGGACGAGGAAGTCAAGAAGGAGGAAATTATCAAGCCCAAGTTTATGTTCAATATAGCTGATGGCGGTTTTACTGAGTTGCATGCTCTATGGCAGAATGAACAAGCTGCACTGTCTACTGGTAAGTGGTCAAGCTATACTTTGAATGATATCTTCATTTGTACACGTTAGTAAATATGTAGTAACAATGCCTTAGAGAATGATTAAGTCATGCGATCGTCCTAGGGCTGGTTCGAGCCAAAGATTTCTCTATGGTGTTCCTCCACAAGACTCTATTCTTCGCCATTTCTCTTTGATGTTCATTCTTCTTCTTCCGTTCTCTCATAAATGCTATTTCCAGCATCCTTCAGGTCGTCTTGGAGGAAGTGTATCCATCTTGTTTTAGGTCTTCCAATTGTTCCTTTACTATCTGCTTTGTTGTTAACTATCTTTCTAGGGTGTCTGTTTTCTTCCATGCGCAGTACATGACCATCCCATTTCATTCTTCATTTCTTGATGTTGTCACTTTTCACATGTTGTTTATCTTTATCTTAATCGCCCCATTTGTTACGTGCTCTTTGCTACTGATTCCTTGTATTCTTTTTAGTATTTTTATAGTAAATATATAATATTAAGTAATATTATTATTAATATTTATTTATTATAATATAAATATTATAATATAATATTTTTTATTAAATTTATAATATTTAAGCTCATACTATGTCATCATTATATCATCATCCTCCCTTTAATCCCAGTTTAACCATGGTAGGGATACGGACCTTATTTATTATAATATGATTATTTATATATATATGTATATATATATATATATATATATATATATATATAAATGTATATATATATATATTAATATATAATAGTAATAGTAATGATAATAAATAATAGTAATAATTAATAATAATGTATATATTATAATATTAAAATTTATAATATTTTTATATTTATAATAAAGGTAGCGAATGGGAGATTTGGCATCGACGTCACGACTACTGGCTGCTGGCTGCGATTGTTCGCCACGGATACGGCAGATGGCAGGACATAGCCAACGATCCTGTTTACATCATCCTCAACGAGCCCTTCAAGGCGGACCAGTCGAAGGGAAACTTTCTTGAGATGAAGAACAAGTTTCTAGCTAGGAGGTTTAAGCTGTTGGAGCAAGCTCTCGTTATTGAAGAGCAGCTGAGGCGTGCTGCTTACTTAAATCTCACTCAGGATCCCAATAATCCAACCATGACGCTCAACGCTAGGTTTGTTGTAGCTTCTGTGGCCTAAACATTCTCAGTAATAAACATTCTAGTTGACAAAGTTAACCTGTGACATGTTATTTTATTATTTATAGAGGAATTTTGTCTGTTTTTTGTTGTTAATCGCTTGTGTTACTTTTAGAATTCTATGATATTTGTTGTTCATTTTTATAAACTTTTGCTGATTAATTCTAAAGCGCAAGGATTATCGTGCGGAGTGACAGATATCTTTCCCTTATAAAATTGGCTATAAGTGACTTGACACTTGTGGTAGGAAAATTATTTGTTCATAATTGACTATGAAATGATTTGCCTAACTAAATTAATATCTCAATAGCGCAGTGGTTAACTTACGTCATGAACATTTAAGTAACAGATCCTGAGATGAATTGAAATCTCATGGGTTCATTTTCCGGCGGCGCTGATCTGAGAGCAAAATTTCGGACATTCACTGGACTGGTTAAACGGAAAATGGACTAAATTGTCTAACGGTTTAAACATGTGGTGTTAAAAAGTGATAGATATCAATATGTTGATTTTTTCACTATAATGTGCGTTTGCTGTTCTATCTATAGGTTTGCGGAGCTCGAATGTTTGGCAGAAAGTCATCAACATCTCTCTAAGGAATCTTTGGCAGGAAACAAGCCTGCCAACGCCGTTCTCCATAAAGGTATTAACTCTTAATAATACTGGTTTTCTATTGTTTTAGTTGTTTTTTGTTATTGCTTTTTTATTGGTAAACTTGATTCTACGGTAGCGTTATGTTAGTTTGTCACGTGAAGTTACTTTAGCTTCAACGAAGATCTGTTGTTATTCTTGTAATGTTAAGCAAAGAGGCCGAAGCAAACTAGAGTGACTTAATGCAGTTATTGTTTGTGTCGCTTTTATATAATTGTGTATATATATATATATATATATATATATATATATATATATATATATATATATATATATATATATATATACATGTATATACACTGTATATATAACTATAGTTGTATTGTAACGAATTCGTGTTGTATTTCTACAGTGCTGAACCAGCTAGAGGAGCTACTAAGCGACATGAAGCAGGACGTAAGTCGACTACCAGCCACTCTCGCTCGTGTTCCTCCAATCACGCAGCGACTACAGATGTCTGAACGAAGCATCCTGAGTCGTCTAGCCAATCCGAATCAGGCTCCGCCCATGTCTGCACCTGTTCCCTCCTCTTCTGGCTCAGCGCCAAGTTCCACAGCTCAGTCTCAGTACTCTGGTCTACCGTTTCCCTCTCCGACGATGGCAGCAGCGGCAGCAGCTGCTGGTCTCATGGGCAGAGCCGGCTTCCCAGGCATGTCGGCTCAGGATATCATGCAGAGTATGTCAGCGTTTTTTGGACCTTATTTTGCTCGCCGGCTTGATTTTGTCTCAATAGTGCTCGATGTTGTTATTGATGACTGTAGCACTCTAATTTCTGTTATGTTATGTTATGTCAACTGTTTATACGAGACATTTTTATATTTTTGAATATCTGTATTAATTTAACTTTAATATAATGTAACGGCACGCTGGGTCACCAAGCACAGATGCTTGTTAAAGGCCCATTGTCTCCGTCTGACTTTATGTTATGATTAATTAGTTGTTTACAATTGACCAATTAGTTCAAAATTAATATTACGTTGGTATTCTAGATATAAAACGAATTTACTGTAATGTAGGCCAGGTGACTTTCAACCTCATTGTTTTATCATGCTATATAGAAGAAGTGTTGAGAGATTGTTGGTGATTTCCTACATTTATTTGTCTTTATGATGTTTCTATCGAGTGATTGTTTGTTGCAGCCGTAGCCTCAGCCTCGCTTAGAAGTTCTGCCGGATCCTCTCGATCATCAGCCGCTCTACAGGGTAACTGTCCTCTAATACACACAGTATAAAGTCATCCATGATGATATCTGTCACTTACATAGTGAAGAGATCATCCATGATGATATCTATCACCTGTATAGTGAAGTGATATTTTATTAATAAAATATATAGACTGTTTAAAATCAATAGACTGTTTAGTTCATCCTTTCTCTCTCAGTAATATCGCTTTTTCTCACTCTAGTGTTCGGTCATTTCTCTGGGATATAGATTTACATTTTAACAGTATCTATTTTATAAATTCAGATTTGTTATTAAATGATTAACAAGCAATATACATATTCTTATGTATTCTAAATAATTAATATAGAAGTCATCAAATAACGAACATAAGGTAGAATGTTTAAAATTGAATTTAAAATATTTGTACATATATATATTATAAATAGTAATAGTATTTTTCTGATTGAAGCTTGTTTGTTTATTGATGAACAGTAATAATTATTGCTAATGTATATCAATAAAATATACTAATTAGTAACAGTATTTTTCTTTTCAGATATTAATAATGTTTATTCCTGTGTTGTAAAGGCGACAAAGCACTAAGATCCAGACCAGTGCCAGAAGGGGCAATCGGTTGCTGAGCTCCTAGTCTCCAGATATTTACTTTGCCGCGAAGTTTTCTAATCCCAACCCTTGTTAAACTGGAATTCAAGGGAAAATAATGATGATGACATTAATACCAATATTTACTCTGTATCTGGTGTTATTTTCAGCGGAAGATTTGAGCAAGAATTGAGATTCTGAGCGTTAAACCGTTTCATTTCTTGATGAAAGAGAATTGAGCATTCAACCATCTCTTGATGGATCATTTATAATTACAACTGATATTTAGCGAACTGAAGTGGTTTACTACCATATACTCAAGGAGTTAGACGATGTTGCATTTTTGTATATAATGTACTGTAGACAGTATAATTAGAGTTAACTCTTATTCGTATGTACGTGTATATTGATGTTGTATGTATTGCTGTGCTGCGTACCTTTGTCTGTGTTCAGTAAACTAACAATTACATGTAACCAACTGTCACCTGGGTTAGAGGATAATGTAAAACTACAACAACAGCTAAGACTTTGGTACTACTGTACAAATAATTGTACGTTATTTAGACCGGTATCAGTTGATCTTTGATGATTAGGTTAATGATGATGATGAGGATAATATTTGATGATGTATAATGTATAATGATGTATGATAATAATAATGATGATGAGGTAAATATTTGAACATAAATATACTTAAATATGAACATTTTGTATTTAAAATGTTTCGGATGTTATTTTAATTGTTCAAAGCTTGATTTTAATGGTAGGCTATTCATCTAGCCAAATTCAGAGAAATAGAACATATCGAGTAGAGTACAATGTTAAAACACGTATAGTCTACAACTCTACATGTCTGTTAAGAACTATAGTGATAAAAATTGATTTTCATTGCATATCAAATTTATTTCAGTATAACAATTCTGGTAGTAATGGATTTTGTGGTATGAACATTGTCCAAAGTATTTTTAATAAATTAATCTTTATTATTGAGATTACATCTAATTACCAAAAGCTGACTAATGCATGGACTGAGGAAGGAAATGAAAAATTGCTGTAGATCTCCAGCGTTTTCTTTGAATTTTAGGACCAATGATAGTTAAAAAAGACTGAGCCATTGCATAATCGCTAGATTGAACTAAAAAACATAAAAGATCAATTGATAGTTTTGGTTGTCTGTAGGAATTTTTTCCTTGGACGTTCGTTGTAAAGCTCAGGAGAGGAAGATAATTTTAAGTGAAGATAGCTGTTGTTGATGTCCACTATTCCTATATCTAGAACAACCGTTTAAAGTTATTTATTCATAACTGTATAAAACGACTTGGTAATTAAGACTATCATGTGCATGTTAGGAATAATTTGACTGAACATTGTTGATATTGTTCAATTTTTGTATTATTTAAATTAAACCCAATTTCAGTTTCATGTTAGTTGATTAGTTAATTGGTAAATAACTTAACATTAATATTTTATATATATATATATATATATATATATATATATATCTTAGTGCACTGCCTACTGGCAGGTCCATGGTACATAACGCCTCCACTCTTCTCTGTCTTCCGCCTTCCTCTTCATTTCCACATATGAGTGGGTCTTTAAATCATCTAACATACCGAATCTCGGCCTGCCCCTGACCTATATATATATATATATATATATATATATATGAAAATATATAATGGAAAATATGAAATTAGTGTTTATTATGTTGAAGTGCTGTTCACAAACATATTGTGTTACATATATATATATATATATATATATATATATATATATATGTAACACAATATGTTTGTGAACAGCACTTCAACATAATAAACACTAATTTCATATTTTCCATTTCAGTGCTAAGGATGATGTAAAAATCTCAAGCCAAGTTTAACGTCAGTTTCCTGCTCAATAGCGTGACAGTGAGAACACTGGATTAGAACCCTGCACCTACCTATCCGTTGTCGAACAACTTGTCAACAAGCCACTGGTTCAACCCACTGCAGGAGTGTCAGGGACGTCCGTGCAATGCATGTCATTATATAGTGACACGTTAGAGAGAAAATTTAATAAATGCCTCAGATCTAGTAAAAGTAAAGTAAAGCTAATTTTAACTACAGTTTCCTCACTCGCAAGCGATGTCAGTGACGGGAGAGCCCTGGATTTGAACCCTGCACTGATCCGCGGTCGAATATCTTACATCGCCACTGGCTCCAGCCAATTAATTAAAATGTAAAACGATCAAATACAATCGACATATATCTCGCTAATAAATGACTTATTTTTTGGTCTATGAATAAGATCAGAACAACATCAAGTTGCATAAGAAACCAGTTCATGCCATGAGAGTAACTATTAACTTCAGCCAAGTATCTGTTATATGCTCAAATTGCTCATTGCTCACAGCTAATATGTGCCGTATATATCAATGCACAATTAAAGGCATAACATAACTACATTCACTTCCCCTATCAACCCCTTCACACACTGGTAAAGCTGGTAAAACTAAGGTTAACGTCAGCTAAGGTTTACGTCAGTTTCCTCACTCGAAAGAGATATCAGTGATGGATGAGCCTAGGATTTGAACCCTGTAACCTTAATTATGAAACTAAGGAAATAACCCGAGGCCAAGTTTAATGTCAGTTTCCTGTCTCTAAAGCATGTCCACACAACCGGGAGAGCACTGTATTCGAACCCTACATCTACTGATCTGCAGTGAGACAACATACCAATATGCCACTTGCTCGGCCCTCTTAAAACAATGTACTATATATATATATATATCTGCATAACTTACTAGCGCTTCAAAGACAATGCTAAGATTCATTAGCTAAAAGTAAGCTGATTGAAACTTTATAGATATTATCAGAAATACGTATGACATAATCTACTAATAATAATAACAATAATTATAGTGCTACAGTCATCAATGACAACATCGAGCACTATTGAGACAAAATCAAGCTGGCGAGCAAAAAGAAGTCCAAAATGGTGCAAAATCTAATCACTATCACACACGTACTCCACTCCCTTTGGCACGCCTGGTCTATGGCATGTCTTGGGTATTTTGAGTCCAGACTTTCTGCGAGATAATTTTCTCTTTTCCGAAATATTATCAGTAAGACCAGATTCTGATGTTGATGCTCTTACAGCCGAGCCAGAGAGACATGTAGATACTTTTTTACTCGAATTCGTTGCCATTTTGTTAGGACTTGTAAACTTAAGAGCTTTTGCAGGACTTGAACCCGTTGGAAATAATTTAGAAGGAAAATTAAAAGATTTCACATCTCTAAAAGGAGAACGAGGACTGGTATTATTAGCAAAGGTTATCGTTCTATTATTTCTAATAGGGCTAGTATCTATGTCTGACACGTAATCCTTGGTTAAATATCGATCAAAACACTGCATATCACAAAATTCAGGAATTGCCTTCGCTAATCGACCACTCGTAGAAGCTGTGAGGATGGGATGCACTCGTTTAGGCGCAACTATTTTCACAAATTCCTGCAGCTCCTCATAGGTTGAATGATCAGAATAGCCAACAACTTTTCTTTTACTATTCGTACTGATTATTTCATTATCCAGCATAGCACAATTTAATCCAGTTGGTATAATCTCTAAAACTGAAAGATAATGACTGCTCAATTTCTTCACATGCCATGGGCTAGCACGACCAGTGTCTATTGCTATGATATCTGCCTCACTCTCGTCGCAGGTGAACATATCTGGGGCTTCTACAGCCATTAGTGTTTTATAGCGATTTGCAGATACGCATATCCGCCGTCGAAGAATATGAGCCAAAGCAATAAGAAGATTTTCTTTTCCCAATGTTCTAAGAGACAGAATAATCAAATGATCATCATGCTCTTTGATCAGATCAACGATCTCTGCCAAACCCTTCTCTCTGCTCTGTATTTGCCGACAGTTTGGGCTACAGAAGGTATTGTCCAGGTATAGATCATCAACTGGAGCAGATCTAACGATTCTATTGAACGATTCGTCGTAGAGCATTGCTGGACAGAAGCGAAAGTCACCGGTGTAGAAAATTCTTCCGAAGCTACCGATGAAATGAAACATGCAAGAACCGTAACAATGACGAGCGTCTATCAGTGTCACTGTAACGGTTTCATCAAGCCTTCCGTAAGACAGTATATGCGGCTCATTCATCTCCAAAGCATGGATTCTGTCTTCAAGAGCCTGTTAAAAATAGTAGTAAATATATTTGTACAATATATGCTATTCAATGTAAGTTTTTTTCTCTCTCTCTCTCTCTCATATCTCCCTCAATCTTTAGCCACTTCCACAGTTTGAAACTTATCGTCTAAGTTCCTCTATTTTCTCTCGATGATGCAAAGAATATCCCAGCAGCACATAACTAGCACTGATGAGATCAATAAGTGGCAGCAGGGCGTCAAATGTCAGTTAAGACATTTAAATGTATATCAGTTACAAATGATATTTTAAGCCCAACATAGACAAGGAAAATAGAATATCCTCACGGGTAGGAAAATGGAATATTCCAAGTGAAAAATCATGAGAAAAAAGGTTCAAGATGTTAGAGTAGTTGGAGAAAGATGTACAACTTAACTGGCTTCA
The DNA here is from genome assembly GCA_905160935.1 of Enchytraeus crypticus. NCBI lineage: Eukaryota > Metazoa > Annelida > Clitellata > Enchytraeida > Enchytraeidae > Enchytraeus > Enchytraeus crypticus. The sequence continues at coordinate 930,658 of CAJHZI010000647.1, read as the reverse complement.
GCAGCTCAACATTGAGAATGATAGGACTGTGTATTGTACTATGTACACAGGAGTAGTGTGCTTATATAGCACTGAGATACAAACTAAGGAAATACAAACTCAGTAGGAAGGAGGTTTATCAATGAGTAGTGCTCTGAAAGTTGAGAGGTGAAAATGGGTACCAATGAGCAGTGCTTTGAAAGTTAATGAAGCAACTTATATACAAAGAAAAATTTAGAGAAATGAGTCATTTATATATATTACATAGCAATTTAAATACAGCATTTTGATTCTTCTATAAATACTTTGTAAATCACAACGAAATACTTTATGCTAACATTTCAAATATTATACAATGAAGTATATATTTAATACTAGCTTTATCTTATGAATTGAGGTTAATAAATATTATAATTGACCAATCAGGCCACTCATATTTTGGTGACTACCAGATTATCAGTTTCTAATTGTTTATAACTATCTATATAAAGATAAGATATTGCCAATTTAATTTTAAGGTTAACTATATATGTACTGAAACAATATCATATACTGACTATAGAGTGTTTCCCTTTCTTTTCTTCAAAGATTGCATCTACTTTTGCCTGTTTATTTTTAATTTCTCCTCTTATGTCAGATAAGTGGACAACTAGATACTAGACTATAAACTAAGCTACTTTGTAACCTCTTTAACAACCGTATGAGTTACTGTATGTTTGCAATAAATATAGTTCTCTCTCTTATCATAACTGCACAAAATTTGCCTTCAAAAATGTCAGACAATGCTCATGCAACAGCTATCGGCTAAGATAAAATGACCGTATATACCTTAAATTTTATTACAAGAAGCTTCTTTGTGATCGGACTGCAGTATATATGGTACGACCACCGCTCTGTCAATCCATTAATGTGATCTGAATGCATGTGAGAAAGGAAGAACAGTTTCACATGGGTGCAGCTTCTTGGCCTCCAGAAGTCTACAGCTATCGGTAAATCCTTTAACACTAGCCCGCTCATCCCAATGAGAAATCTATAATGTGTACTGGTCAATGATTTCAATACTTCAGAAAATATACACCATATTCAATAATGGTAGATTAAACCTGCTAAAAATGTATAAATACATGACTACGACAAACAAAATGTAAATATATAGATTGCGCTTGAATATATTAGTGTTTAGTTAGGTACTACGCACTACTAGGGCACGGAGCTTATGATATCTATCATACTCTTGTGTATCAAAAGATGGTTAATATAGTCGTGGCTATGTCCACATATAATTTGTAGATAGGACGAAGCATCTCGAGTGTTGTACAAGTTATCTAGAAGCTATTAGTGTAATTAGTCACTGACTTGCAGAACAAGCACAACTAATATTTCACGTTAGATATCTACGAAGTGTCAGGCTTTTGAAATGTATACATTACTCAAAATATTTCCGGCGAGTATGGCATAACTGTATACTGAGTATGTTGTTGCCAGATGCGTGACTTCACTTTATGCACAGTTTATTGATTAGCCACCGTTAGGGTAAATAGTCACTAAATTTCAGAACCAGCACAAACAATTAAATTGTTCACGCGATGACGGCATTGAACATAATGATAAATGCAAGAAAAATTATAAAATATTTCTTAAATTGACATTTATATTGGCATTTACCACGTAAAAGCTGATTAAATTTATAAGGCTGCAAAGCATTTTACCATTTCCTGTCCTCTAATAAGAAAGAAACACCTTGAAAATGTTGTGCTGTTAAAATCTAACTAAAATCTACATCGTCCGACCTTCACCTTTCAGTGTCTGTTTACTTTTCATATAGAGAGGTTTCATGAACACGTCATTTTTTGTTTACATTACAAAGCCGCCATTTTGATATACGACACTCACTCTATATGATGCACGGCTATATATGTAACTTTAAGTAGTTTTTCATCTTAATTTAGTATAAAATTGTGTCTGGCATATGGACATTGGTTCTTTCTTACAGGTTAATGAACTGGTAATGGATATGATGATTCTTGAAAGCTTTCTTACACATAATTTCAGCATTTCTGCCAAATAGTGCTTGACAGGCTAATTGGCAGAAATGGCAGAAATTTGGACTCCATGAGTGAAATTCAGGAAAATGGGACAAAAATCTGTCCGCACGATGTGTTTCTGTTTTGTTGTGTACTTAGTCTATGTATTTAATTAGTTGTCGAAATATAAGATAGGCCTATTGGTGGCAACTGGCAAGCTGTAGTGGTTTGACGAAATTAGTCATTGCAAAACTTCTGCCATTTCTGCCATTTATGTAGGGCAAATTAAGGTCAAATTTCTCAAAACAGGGAAAAGTTATTGGAATATACATAGATCTGTAACCAAAATATTATTGAAAATTTTGACCTTTTGCACTAGCCTATAGTTAAAGACTTACGGTTCGTATTTGAATCCTTTACGGTCTTTGTGTATTGAGGCATTGAATTACGACTAGACTAGTGTTACAAGTCCTCGATCAAAACCTACTGAACTAGTATAATTAATTAATCCATTTTCTCAGAAGCGGCCATTATTATTATTATTATTATTATTATTATTATTATTACTATAAGTATTATTTTTATTTTTATTTTTATTATTTGTATTATTATTATTATTATTGATATTTTCATCATCATCATCATTATTTATTTTTTGATTAATTTTATTTTTATTTTTATTACTATTATTATTTTTTAATCATTTTTATTATTCACTTTGTCACACACAAACAATTAAACGTATAGATAAAAACCATTCTAACTTTTTGAGCCTCTTGCCAGCGAAAAATTTCAAGCATATTGGACTATAATGCATTATTGAGTGTCCCATAGACTAAATCTTTCAAGGAAGCGCTGAAAGTCCTTTTTGAAGTTTATACGTTGTTAAATACACCATCTATTTACGTCAAGTGATAATACATAATATAACATTCATATCAGTAAAACTTCCTAAAGACGTTATAACACTTGAAGCCTGTCTGTCCTTACATCGTTATTAGCTTCTCTTGTTATCGATCTTGGTAGCTCAATTTAATTCTTTTTGTTGGAGGGGCTCAAATGTTGCTACTTCTCCATAAATTTACTGACGACGATTTAAAGTAATCAGTGCAGAGATTATATTGTAGAATTTATCTTTACAAAATAAAAGTAAATAATAATCAAAATAATTAATAATAGTAAGAATACTACTACTACTACTAATAACAATAATAATAATTATAAGGGCACTTATTTAAAAATAAATAATAACAACAATAATAATAATAATAATAGCAATAATAATAACAGTAATGATAATTATTATTATTATTATTAATGATAATAATAATAACCCTTATATAATTAATAAATTAACTACTTACAAATAAAATAAAAATACTAATAATTAATAATAATTATAATATATAGTAAAATTTTGAATCGAATACTGCGTAGTACGCTCCATATTGCGTGTAATTATATTTGTGTTATTATTGTGTACTTACTTATAACTATGTCAACTTATGTGTAATTATATTATAATGTTGCGCAAGAGTTGTATAATTATACAAAACTAATTTTTTTTATATAGGAACATTCATGATCATGTAGCTAACTATTAATTTACGCATTTATTTATCCATATCTCAAACGCACGCCCACGTACATGTGCCGTATTTAGATTGAATAAGTTTAACTCTTTTAACTGGAGGAGATGATACCCTCGCAAGCCCACGTGGATTGACGTCAGTGTTATCTATTATACAATTTACAAAATTATTGTGTTTACAGGTCAGGCCTTCAAGAGATAAATAAACTGTTCTTCAATTACGCAAAAGAAAAATTACCGAAATGTTTCACTTTCAACTGTTTTTCTGCCTATAGTTTCATCTTATCAGTATGATCTGTATCAGCTCTAGGCCATCTACGTAGATTCTTACCGCTGTGCCTAACAGGCCCTATGCCTATATAATCACTGTCGATTTATCCATCATCCATAAGCACGTGTTTGAAGAGCATACGAGAGCGACTAGATTGGTTCTAGCAGAATAATATTCAGTAACTTTTCAAAATCTTTCTAAGATTTCTTTAAAGTAAGCGATATTGATCAATTCTATAACCTAATACTAGGTGATCTAATAATTCTAACTGGAAATAATTCTACGTAGAGAATATAAACCTCCATACGAATCAGCAGACATGTCTAAGCCAGCTGGAAAAGAAACTGAGAACGAGTATTCTAACGCGGAATTTAGCGGATCATCCACCGTAAAACACGAACCCGCAGTGGTCGGGGGTGCTGTGGCTGGGGCAAATTATAGCGGAAAAACTGAGGAAAACGAAGTATACGCCACAATACCTAGCAGCGCTACAGACAAGCTTGGGAGAGATCCTTTCAGCGTCGAAGGTGACATCAAGGTTAGTCGGTCAATTCCTCTCATGTTGTTTAATGTAGTTGTTGCAATGTTGTTTAATGCAATGTTGTAATGTTGTTGTCATAAACCAGCATCTGTGCTTCCTGACCCAGTGTGCCGTTATGTTAATTCTGTTACTTAGTATGGGTGGTAATGTAATATTTCGATCCGTATTATTTCGTTCATTACCGAGATATTCTTCGGCAAGATAACGGTAATACATCTTTAGCAACGTTGGTTCAAAATAAAAACCATTCAAGCACTAATATAGTTCATAATAAGAACAAGCAATTCGGAATCAATGTTAACACGACTGGAAAAATTATAATAATGTCCAACAAATGGTGTAAAATATCTAGTAAACCAGTCCAATCCAGCCCAAACCAGTCGAAACCAGTACACCACGCTTTTGAAGCCAATCAAGGAAAGTCAGGGACGAAATTAGGAGGGCTGATAGTGGGAGTGGTCTCGATCTGTCTGAATCTTACAAGCTATAGCCTGCTGTTATTTTATCATGAGTAGTTTGATTGACAAAATTTTAAATGTATATATATATATATATATATATATATATATATATATATATATATATATATATATATACAGTACATGTATATATACAGTACATGTATATATACAGTATATATATATATATATATATAGGCCTATATGTATATATATATATATATATATGTATATATATATATATATATATATATATATATATATATAGTGTTGGTTATATTTCTACACCATAGATTTCTGATTCAGAGAGTTATAATTGATTCAGATCCTCTGACCTGTCATCATTTTATAGAAGAATAATTATCTCAGGTATATAGTTTTCGATGTTTGTAGTTTATACTTGTACTGTGTGTCTTTATGTAGATCCAGTTCGATGATTTATTCCCAGAACCGACCGATCAAGTGCAGAGCCAAGAAGATGTATGGAAAGTTAGCAACCAGGTAGGATATGTGTAATATAGGCTTCATTACAAGCAAACAACATGAGATAGGCTATATAGGCTTCAATACAAGCAAACAACATAGGCTAGGTGATATAAGCTTCAATACAAGCAACAACATAGGCTAGGTTATATAGTCTTCAGTAAAAGCAAACAACATGAAATAGGCTATATAGGCTTCAATACAAGTAATCAACATGGGTTAGGCTATATAGTCTTAAGTACAAACAAGCAACATGAGCTAGGCTATATAGGTTTCAATACAAGAAAACAACATAGGTTAGGCTATAAAAGCTTCATATTGACAACATCGTCTGTACAACATTCAGCTAACGATGTATATACAATATTCAGCTAACGTTTAAAAATAAGCAATAAACCAAAGGGTCTGGCATAATAGCAAATCTAAATATGTAATCGATTTTGATTCATCTATCTTTAGCGCTCTAAAATGACAGCATAATAATTATTCATGATTAATTTATTAATTTTATTTATTGATTGATTGACTAATTGAGTGACTGATTGATTTATTCATGAATCTATTGATTGATTTATTGATTGGTTGGTTTATAAATTTATTGGTTCATAGATTCATTAACTGCGTATCTGACTGACTGACTAACTGACTGAGTGACTGACTGACTGACGGACTGACTGATCGACTGAATGACTGACTGACTGACTGACTGATTGATTGACTGACTGATTGACTGAATATGTCGGACTGACTGAGTGATTCAATAATTGATAGAATGATTCGTTGATTACCATATCGATTATTTCACTGACATAACATAACATAACAACAACTAGAGTGCTACAATCATCAATGACAGCATCTAGCACTATTGAGACAAAATCAAGCCGGCGAGCAAAATGAAGGTCCAAAAACGGTGCAAATTCAAAAATCCAGATAATATTCTAAATGTCCTTTACTTACTCACTGATTGCTCTCACTGTACAGGTCTACACAGGCACAAAGTTTTGGTGCTACAGAATAACGTCGCTCATACTTGGGGTGCCAGCTGCCTGCTGTTGGGGTGTCATATTTGCCTGTACCATGTTCATCAGGGTCTGGTGCTGCATGCCATACCTTCGCTGCTTCCACATCCGCATCAGTTTCTGCAGAATTTACTATCAAACTATCATCAACACCTTCGTGCTGCCGTGCTACGAAGCCATCGGATACGTCTTCTATCACATGAGAGTTCAAGTAGTACGTCAGCCAGATGCTCGTGCAGAATTGCAGCATTTTTAATTTCACAGAAAAATGTTGATAGAACTTAATTATACTGAAGAAGACGGTACAAATATGAATGCTGATGCCTCTATTATGAATGCACTGCTAGCCGCTCTTTGTGCAGATTAGAACAAAGGACATTTATTTGAATTTGATTGGATAGTATTATTGACAGTATTGATTGAGAAAATCACCCAATAGGTAATTTATACTATTTTCCGTATAACCAGTCCAGTGAATGTCCAAGATGTTGCTCTCAGATCAGCGCAGCTGGGATTTGAATCCACGAGGGTTCAGTTCAGCTCAGGATCTGTCATTTAGAACTTCATGACGTTACCCCTACGCTATTTAGACATTCTAGAACTGTTGGAGTATTGCTTACATAACTAATGATTGATTGACTAATTATGTAAATTAGTGTCTTTCACTTACATAATTTATTATGCTACCTCGCTGGGTTAGCGCTAGAGCAGAAAAGCAACTTTACATTCTGTGCTCGATTGTTCAGTCTACATGTATAGGACTTGACAACTAGTAATATATAATATTAGGCAATTTATTTAAATTATTCTAGTGTTTAATTAATTCCATCTACTATATATTATAATTACCTTATTATTACGCATAAAATTACATTGATAAGCGATTTATTAATATGCCCTATTATTTCAAATATTAATATTTTACGAGATGATTGATGTAATAAACTATTAGCAACAATTAACTGCAACGATTTGCGTTTCACAGTTATTTTGGTACTTTAATGTTAATTTTATATACATGTAGATCGTAGAAAATAAATGATTTAAAGAATTGTTTAGTTTTTTATTGATAATTTCTATACTGTTCATTCTATTCGTAAGTGTTGGCTACCTGTTGGTTGGCCAAGTTATCACCATCATCATCTTCTTCCCTTAAATCCTAGTTTAGCTATAAGGTCGGGATACTAATTAATGGACTTTCTCCATTCCTGTTTGTCCCATACCATATCAAAATCTTTTTCATTCGTTTAAAATTTTTAAAGCAATTTCTGGAGCCTAGGCGCTCACCAACTGAATGCCCTGTCTGACGTTGGTTTGGATCTTTGTGCTTTGGCCGCCTTCTACGTCATGTGAAATCATCGATTAATGACTGCACTTGCCGCTATTCTATTCTTAAAACAAACCGGACACAACACGGGGACCAAATTATAGCCTACGGACAAATATTATAATAATTTAAATAACAGGTATTGCCGCCGATTAGAAACCTAGCTGAGTCATACGAAATTTTATTAAACATTCAACCTGTTAATTTTATTTAATCGCTGCAAAGTTTGCACTGTAAAACCTCTTCAATGTATGCCTATCATAACCATGTACTATGCTGCATATTCTAATCTATTGTGCAGTATTTAGGTGTGGTACTTAATTATTGTTAAAAGAGTGTATTGTTGTTGCTTGTTGTTAGTGTTGCTAACACTGCTCAGTTTGCTATCTGTGCCAATTCACAACGCGAAGGTATAACGAACACTAACATGGGTAGGTCCTGCCTGGGGTAGTTTGGGAGCTGTAAGTCTTGGTCTAGTTAATAAAATAACACAGAGACCGATTACTATATAAGCAACATTTTGCACCAAAATAAATGAAAATTGGCCATCCCACCAGAAATTAGTCCCTTATTAATTGGTAAAAGTTTAATTTACAAATATTAACAATAGCCTGAGATATTCAAACTTTTTGCAGGTGTTATCTTTTTTTTACTCACCCTGTATACGTACATATATAGAAATTTTATTTTTTAAATGCATATATATCTATATATACGTAATGCTAATAATCAACAGACGTAATCCAATATGGATGCCAATGCCGGTAGGTGTATAAAAGTGGGCGCGGCTAACAGCTGTGACAATCCTCAATTGGCTATGTCGTTCAATCTAGAAAATGTATCGTCTCACTTTTTCCGTGAATCGTTTGATGGAACGGATGGTTTATTCAAAACTAGTGTGCTAAAATTCACAGCACCAAATTTTCTTCGAAATTAAATTGTTCTTCAATTAAGTTATTGTTTGCATCATCGATAATTTGGTCCCCGTGTTGTGTCCGGTTTGTTTTAAGAATAGAATAGCGGCAAGTGCAGTCATTAATCGATGATTTCACATGACGTAGAAGGCGGCCAAAGCACAAAGATCCAAACCAACGTCAGACAGGGCATTCAGTTGGTGAGCGCCTAGGCTCCAGAAATTGCTTTAAAAATTTTAAACGAATGAAAAAGATTTTGATATGGTATGGGACAAACAGGAATGGAGAAAGTCCATTAATTAGTATCCCGACCTTATAGCTAAACTAGGATTTAAGGGAAGAAGATGATGATGGTGATAACTTGGCCAACCAACAGGTAGCCAACACTTACGAATAGAATGCACAGTATAGAAATTATCAATAAAAAACTAAACAATTCTTTAAATCATTTATTTTCTACGATCTACATGTATATAAAATTAACATTAAAGTACCAAAATAACTGTGAAACGCAAATCGTTGCAGTTAATTGTTGCTAATAGTTTATTACATCAATCATCTCGTAAAATATTAATATTTGAAATAATAGGGCATATTAATAAATCGCTTATCAATGTAATTTTATGCGTAATAATAAGGTAATTATAATATATAGTAGATGGAATTAATTAAACACTAGAATAATTTAAATAAATTGCCTAATATTATATATTACTAGTTGTCAAGTCCTATACATGTAGACTGAACAATCGAGCACAGAATGTAAAGTTGCTTTTCTGCTCTAGCGCTAACCCAGCGAGGTAGCATAATAAATTATGTAAGTGAAAGACACTAATTTACATAATTAGTCAATCAATCATTAGTTATGTAAGCAATACTCCAACAGTTCTAGAATGTCTAAATAGCGTAGGGGTAACGTCATGAAGTTCTAAATGACAGATCCTGAGCTGAACTGAACCCTCGTGGATTCAAATCCCAGCTGCGCTGATCTGAGAGCAACATCTTGGACATTCACTGGACTGGTTATACGGAAAATAGTATAAATTACCTATTGGGTGATTTTCTCAATCAATACTGTCAATAATACTATCCAATCAAATTCAAATAAATGTCCTTTGTTCTAATCTGCACAAAGAGCGGCTAGCAGTGCATTCATAATAGAGGCATCAGCATTCATATTTGTACCGTCTTCTTCAGTATAATTAAGTTCTATCAACATTTTTCTGTGAAATTAAAAATGCTGCAATTCTGCACGAGCATCTGGCTGACGTACTACTTGAACTCTCATGTGATAGAAGACGTATCCGATGGCTTCGTAGCACGGCAGCACGAAGGTGTTGATGATAGTTTGATAGTAAATTCTGCAGAAACTGATGCGGATGTGGAAGCAGCGAAGGTATGGCATGCAGCACCAGACCCTGATGAACATGGTACAGGCAAATATGACACCCCAACAGCAGGCAGCTGGCACCCCAAGTATGAGCGACGTTATTCTGTAGCACCAAAACTTTGTGCCTGTGTAGACCTGTACAGTGAGAGCAATCAGTGAGTAAGTAAAGGACATTTAGAATATTATCTGGATTTTTGAATTTGCACCGTTTTTGGACCTTCATTTTGCTCGCCGGCTTGATTTTGTCTCAATAGTGCTAGATGCTGTCATTGATGATTGTAGCACTCTAGTTGTTGTTATGTTATGTTATGTCAGTGAAATAATCGATATGGTAATCAACGAATCATTCTATCAATTATTGAATCACTCAGTCAGTCCGACATATTCAGTCAATCAGTCAGTCAATCAATCAGTCAGTCAGTCAGTCAGTCATTCAGTCGATCAGTCAGTCCGTCAGTCACTCAGTCAGTTAGTCAGTCAGTCAGATACGCAGTTAATGAATCTATGAACCAATAAATTTATAAACCAACCAATCAATAAATCAATCAATAGATTCATGAATAAATCAATCAGTCACTCAATTAGTCAATCAATCAATAAATAAAATTAATAAATTAATCATGAATAATTATTATGCTGTCATTTTAGAGCGCTAAAGATAGATGAATCAAAATCGATTACATATTTAGATTTGCTATTATGCCAGACCCTTTGGTTTATTGCTTATTTTTAAACGTTAGCTGAATATTGTATATACATCGTTAGCTGAATGTTGTACAGACGATGTTGTCAATATGAAGCTTTTATAGCCTAACCTATGTTGTTTTCTTGTATTGAAACCTATATAGCCTAGCTCATGTTGCTTGTTTGTACTTAAGACTATATAGCCTAACCCATGTTGATTACTTGTATTGAAGCCTATATAGCCTATTTCATGTTGTTTGCTTTTACTGAAGACTATATAACCTAGCCTATGTTGTTGCTTGTATTGAAGCTTATATCACCTAGCCTATGTTGTTTGCTTGTATTGAAGCCTATATAGCCTATCTCATGTTGTTTGCTTGTAATGAAGCCTATATTACACATATCCTACCTGGTTGCTAACTTTCCATACATCTTCTTGGCTCTGCACTTGATCGGTCGGTTCTGGGAATAAATCATCGAACTGGATCTACATAAAGACACACAGTACAAGTATAAACTACAAACATCGAAAACTATATACCTGAGATAATTATTCTTCTATAAAATGATGACAGGTCAGAGGATCTGAATCAATTATAACTCTCTGAATCAGAAATCTATGGTGTAGAAATATAACCAACACTATATATATATATATATATATATATATATATATATATACATATATATATATATATACATATAGGCCTATATATATATATATATATATATATACTGTATATATACATGTACTGTATATATACATGTACTGTATATATATATATATATATATATATATATATATATATATATATATATATATACATTTAAAATTTTGTCAATCAAACTACTCATGATAAAATAACAGCAGGCTATAGCTTGTAAGATTCAGACAGATCGAGACCACTCCCACTATCAGCCCTCCTAATTTCGTCCCTGACTTTCCTTGATTGGCTTCAAAAGCGTGGTGTACTGGTTTCGACTGGTTTGGGCTGGATTGGACTGGTTTACTAGATATTTTACACCATTTGTTGGACATTATTATAATTTTTCCAGTCGTGTTAACATTGATTCCGAATTGCTTGTTCTTATTATGAACTATATTAGTGCTTGAATGGTTTTTATTTTGAACCAACGTTGCTAAAGATGTATTACCGTTATCTTGCCGAAGAATATCTCGGTAATGAACGAAATAATACGGATCGAAATATTACATTACCACCCATACTAAGTAACAGAATTAACATAACGGCACACTGGGTCAGGAAGCACAGATGCTGGTTTATGACAACAACATTACAACATTGCATTAAACAACATTGCAACAACTACATTAAACAACATGAGAGGAATTGACCGACTAACCTTGATGTCACCTTCGACGCTGAAAGGATCTCTCCCAAGCTTGTCTGTAGCGCTGCTAGGTATTGTGGCGTATACTTCGTTTTCCTCAGTTTTTCCGCTATAATTTGCCCCAGCCACAGCACCCCCGACCACTGCGGGTTCGTGTTTTACGGTGGATGATCCGCTAAATTCCGCGTTAGAATACTCGTTCTCAGTTTCTTTTCCAGCTGGCTTAGACATGTCTGCTGATTCGTATGGAGGTTTATATTCTCTACGTAGAATTATTTCCAGTTAGAATTATTAGATCACCTAGTATTAGGTTATAGAATTGATCAATATCGCTTACTTTAAAGAAATCTTAGAAAGATTTTGAAAAGTTACTGAATATTATTCTGCTAGAACCAATCTAGTCGCTCTCGTATGCTCTTCAAACACGTGCTTATGGATGATGGATAAATCGACAGTGATTATATAGGCATAGGGCCTGTTAGGCACAGCGGTAAGAATCTACGTAGATGGCCTAGAGCTGATACAGATCATACTGATAAGATGAAACTATAGGCAGAAAAACAGTTGAAAGTGAAACATTTCGGTAATTTTTCTTTTGCGTAATTGAAGAACAGTTTATTTATCTCTTGAAGGCCTGACCTGTAAACACAATAATTTTGTAAATTGTATAATAGATAACACTGACGTCAATCCACGTGGGCTTGCGAGGGTATCATCTCCTCCAGTTAAAAGAGTTAAACTTATTCAATCTAAATACGGCACATGTACGTGGGCGTGCGTTTGACATATGGATAAATAAATGCGTAAATTAATAGTTAGCTACATGATCATGAATGTTCCTATATAAAAAAAATTAGTTTTGTATAATTATACAACTCTTGCGCAACATTATAATATAATTACACATAAGTTGACATAGTTATAAGTAAGTACACAATAATAACACAAATATAATTACACGCAATATGGAGCGTACTACGCAGTATTCGATTCAAAATTTTACTATATATTATAATTATTATTAATTATTAGTATTTTTATTTTATTTGTAAGTAGTTAATTTATTAATTATATAAGGGTTATTATTATTATCATTAATAATAATAATAATAATTATCATTACTGTTATTATTATTGCTATTATTATTATTATTATTGTTGTTATTATTTATTTTTAAATAAGTGCCCTTATAATTATTATTATTGTTATTAGTAGTAGTAGTAGTATTCTTACTATTATTAATTATTTTGATTATTATTTACTTTTATTTTGTAAAGATAAATTCTACAATATAATCTCTGCACTGATTACTTTAAATCGTCGTCAGTAAATTTATGGAGAAGTAGCAACATTTGAGCCCCTCCAACAAAAAGAATTAAATTGAGCTACCAAGATCGATAACAAGAGAAGCTAATAACGATGTAAGGACAGACAGGCTTCAAGTGTTATAACGTCTTTAGGAAGTTTTACTGATATGAATGTTATATTATGTATTATCACTTGACGTAAATAGATGGTGTATTTAACAACGTATAAACTTCAAAAAGGACTTTCAGCGCTTCCTTGAAAGATTTAGTCTATGGGACACTCAATAATGCATTATAGTCCAATATGCTTGAAATTTTTCGCTGGCAAGAGGCTCAAAAAGTTAGAATGGTTTTTATCTATACGTTTAATTGTTTGTGTGTGACAAAGTGAATAATAAAAATGATTAAAAAATAATAATAGTAATAAAAATAAAAATAAAATTAATCAAAAAATAAATAATGATGATGATGATGAAAATATCAATAATAATAATAATAATACAAATAATAAAAATAAAAATAAAAATAATACTTATAGTAATAATAATAATAATAATAATAATAATAATAATAATAATGGCCGCTTCTGAGAAAATGGATAAATGCCATGACCTGTCCGTAGGATATGAAGTTGTTCCTGTGGCCATTGAAACCATGGGCCCCATGAATCCCAATGAAGTTGATTTCATTAATGGCATAGGCAAACTTATTACAGAGGAAATCGGCGATAAGCGAGAGACCTCCTCTTTTCTTTGGCAAAGGCTTTTCATAACCTTGCAAGGATTTAACGCAGTTTGCTTCAGCAATTCTTTTAAACCGCTTGATGACTTCGAGTAGCCGGGCGGCGATTCAGCACGTATTGCTCGAATCGTTTTATCACACAAAGTTCACTGAGCTGATAGAGCAGAGCCATTCAGCTGATAAAGCATAAGTCATTGAGCTGATAGAGCAGAGCCATTGAGCTGATAGAGCAGAGCCATTGTGCTGATAGAGCAGAGTCATTGAGCTGATAGAACAGAGTCATTGAGCTGATAGAGCAGAGTTATTGAGCTGATAGAGCTGAGTCATTGAGCTGTATAACCGGTCGCTACACGATGTTTCAGAAACAGCACTACTTCAAGTAGCCTACCGTATCAATCAATTATAATAACTTATAACACTGGTCAACATGATTTTTGTTTCCTTGTATTTAATAGGTGTTTCTTATAGATTTTGGCATGCTGATTTCAAATCTGGTCTCGGTTTTTTTCTATCACGTAAGAAAAAAAAGTTATCGACTAGAATCATTTTCCACTTTTCAGAATGCTTAATTAGAACCTTTGCATTAAGATTATGAAGGCGCAGGCTTACTTAGAACTATTTATTTCTCAATGCCTGACTGCAATAGATTCCATTCCGTTAATAGGGCATAGTACATAATATGTACTATGCTCTGTAAGTACTATGCCCTATTTTATAGGGCACAGTACATATAGACCATAGTACAGGTGCGCCCTGTGCTTCATTCAGACGATCTCGAGGTTCCTGTACCGCCACAAAGTTGGTCTACGGATGAAGATGACAGTGAATCCTTAGCTGCTGAAGTTCAGCAGGAATCAGATGAAGAGCTTTCTGCCCAGTCTGACGGCCCTCATCTTATAAATCAATCTGAATTGAATGATCTAGTACGAGATTTAAACCTATCAAAAGCTCAAGCGGAATTGCTTGGCTCCAGACTACAACAGTGGAATCTCTTAGACCAAGATACAAGAATATCATTGAGGACCCGTCATGCTAGTCTCTTACCTTTCTTCAAGAGGGAAGGTGATCTTTCCTACTGCAGTGACGTCAATGGTCTTCTCTTAGCTTTAGGTATTGAACATGATCCAACTGAATGGCGACTTTTCATAGATTCGTCAAAGCTAAGTTTAAAAGCTGTATTACTTCCCAACGGCAAAGTTTATCCATCCATCCCGATTGGACATGCAGTACATATGAAGGAGACGTATGAAAATATTGATGTACTGTTGAAGCAAACAGACTACGCACAGCACCAGTGGCACATTTGTGGAGATCTGAAAGTTATTGGGATACTGATGGGAATGCAACCCGGATATACAAAGTACTGTTGTTTTTTGTGTGAATGGGATAGTCGCGCAAAAAATGATCAGTATGTCGTCAAAGATTGGCCGAGACGCACAGGTTCAGTTCCTGGCGAGAAAAGTGTTGCTCATCCATCACTCGTTGATCCTAGTAAAATATATCTTCCACCACTGCACATCAAGCTGGGATTGATGAAAAACTTTGTGAAAGCAATGAATAAATCAGGCGATGGTTTTCGATATCTTCAAAGCAAGTTTCCACGTGTCAGTGATGCCAAAATCAAAGAAGGAATTTTTGTAGGCCCTCAGATCAGGGAAGTAATGAATGATGAACAGTTTGAAGAGAACCTGAATCTTGTAGAACTTCGTGCGTGGATGCTTTCAAAGGCGTTAAGGCGTTACAAAATACTTCTTGGGAAAGGAGAAATCACATGACTATGCTCAGCGTGTCGATGTTCTTCTGCAGTCATACAAGTCTCTTGGGTGCAACATGTCTCTCAAAATTCATTTCGTCCATTCACACCTTGATACTTTTCCGGCAAACCTTGGTGATGTCAGTGACGAACATGGTGAGCGATTTCACCAAGATATTACTGCGATGGAAAAGCGTTACCAAGGAAAATGGAGTCCAAGTATGCTAGCGGACTACTGCTGGACGCTAAAGAGAGATGCTCCTTCCACTAGCTATAAGCGAAAATCACGGGCTAAGCAGTTTTGAATTAAGCTAAAATTTCTTGCTGTATGTATTCTAGGTACAGTTATAACATTTTAATTTAAAACGTTATGTTTGTCATTAAAATGATGGAATAATTCACTTTTTTTCTTCGAAGAACTTTGGTTATGTAAAATAATGTATTACAATCTATATTTCGCATAATTATGAAATTTGAAATATAAAATTATCGATATCTAAAAATTGGTACGTGATGTGAAAAAATGGATTTCATATTTGAAATCAGCATGCCTGAATTAGTCTAGGACACATATTTTTATTAAGGAAACAGACAAAAACTTAAAATTTGTTGACCAGTGTAATTAGTAATCGATAAGAATTTAACGTCCGGTTCCTCACCATAAGGCAATGCCAGGGACGTAGGGAGCACTTGAGCTTCTCGATAGATGGCGGCATTATATCTAGGGAGAAAAGCTTGAAGAGACTTTGATCGGGGTAAATCTTATCATTTGATTACAGGTGGGCGTGCAATGTCGCACTGTTTGCACTGTCGTACTCTAATATAAGGATACTATTATTAAATAGATAATAGCAAAGGCCATAATCACGTGAGTAAAATTCATATTGCAGATTAGCTAGCATCATTAAAGATTATTTGTTAGAAATGGCCTTAATTACGATTCTTAAAGCTAAAACCATGTTTAGCGTCAGTTTCCTGCCCTATAGCATGTCAGTGACAGGGAGAGTATGTGATTTGACCCCTACATCTATGATTCGCTGTCGAACAGCTTGACAGTATGCTGCCGGTTCAGCCCTTATACAGAATGGTCTGTATAATTGATTTAATTAAAAGCTGGTAAAGCTAAGGTTAACATCAGTTTCCTCACTCGAAAGCGATGTCAGTAAGGTATTATAATACGATTTTATAATGTTTTTAATATACCTCATAAGATATTATCCTATGATTTTCAGTTAATATGGAAGAAAGGATTTGCTACATCATTATCGTTAACAGTTGTCGTCAGTTCATCATAATGTCATTGCGTCAGCTAGATAGTGATTTGAAAAACTTTCTGCCTAAATTGGCGACATTAAAGTCTTTACATCATGAAATAATTTCCTACGAAGTAATCAGTGCGCAGATGTTCTTATCTTTACATCTCAATGGCATAATGCTATTGCTTACTGACACTTAACCGTAAGAGTATCTAGAATTCTAACTACAGGCAATTCTCTTACTTATCGATTAGATTGGTCTGTTTCAGGAGTTAACGGCTCATTTAACTGTAGGAGCTCGTTGACCTTTTTGTAGAAGATATAATAGATAAACAGTACATATCGATTAGATATATAGATAAAGCTTTAAATGATTAGAAATAATTTAGCCTTTATTTATACCATGTATTATAAATCATAATAATATGTAGTTATGAATAGCAAATATAGTTGTAATGTATTTATTAAAATGTAATTTATTGTGAAGAAATTAATATCGATGTAATGCCATTTAATCTAATGTAGTATAGGCCTACATGTAATTGTTAAAATAATGTAAAGAAAGGAAGCCATATTTTTTCGAAGTATAGGTATGCGAGTAATGGTGAATTAGAAATTCACAGTGAAGGGTAAAAATCTGCTTTGGGTCGACTCGGAATTGATGTAGTCTAAAGTACTGTGTCTACGGCAAGAACTTTAAATATAATGTCAAATATCGTCAGACAATGATAAAGGAGCCAGTGGCTATGTTGGTAGGATATTCGACCGCGCATTAGCAGGGGCGGATCCAGGAATTTTTTAAGGGGGGGCCCGAAATCTTTTTGAGAGTGTACACATTTTTGCTTACGCCCCGCCTTCTTCGGGACCTGTGACGCAACCAGAAAAATTGCTGTTGGGGGGGGCTTACAATTTGTTCACTTCTTCATTCGGCTCATAGAGTGAGTGTATCCCCATATCTTACCTCCCCCCACCGCTCATACCCGTACTAAAGTCAGGGGAAAACCTAAAATCCTACATTTGTTTTGAAAAAAAGTAGGCCAATTTTTTAACCTCCGAAGAAACTCTGCAGATCTCGAAAAAATGGCAAAAGTTAGCTATTTCTGGAGGTAGGGGGGGCCTTAAGCACCTCCCAGCCAAGGCTCTTTGCACCACTGCTACGGGACAGAGTTCACATTTTTACTTATACCCTTTCACTTCTAATACAAAGGTTCAAGAGAAAATTGAGAGCTAGTGAAACGGTCAACATTTCGGGCCCCCTTCCACTATACAGGGCTCCTAGTATATCCTAGAAAGAAATGGAGCTATTGGAACTGAGTTCTCTCTCGTATCCCCCCCCCCCTCCCCCCTCTAACCACTGCCCTCACTAACATAATTACACATCGAAATTGCCATAGAAACAATGAAAATATAGTTTAAATTTTTTATCGACGGACCTAAGGGGGGGGGGCATTGGCGGATCCAGGGGGTCGGGCCCCCCCTAGATCCGCCAATGCGGATTAATATGTGCGGGGTTAAAATCCTGGGCTCGCCGTCACTGTCATCGCTTTCGAGTGAGAAAACTGACGTTTAAATTAGCCTTACCAGCTTTACCTTTACAATGACAAAGATATAGAATCGAAAAATTGAAAGGATCATTTAAAGGTTAAGATCGAGGGATAATTTTGTATGCGGCTAATTATTTTCATTTATAATTTGAGTGCAGAGCCCCTTGCGTACTAGTTTGTGGGGTGCTTCAAACCCGTAACGCCCTCCCCTTACCCGAAGTCAGCGCTTCTGTCTCTATATTATACATTTTATGTTTGACTTTGGAGACAAAGTTGTTAAGCCAATTATTGCATACACAATAATTATAGAATCAATACTTAAGTAATAAATAAAAATTTAATAATTAATTAATTAATAACGAATTAATTAATGATAGTAATTAAGGCCTACTAATTATAAGATTAGAGATATGAGAGAGAGTTAGAGAGAGAGAGAGAGTTAGAGAGAGAGAGAGAGAGAGAGAGAGAGAGAGAGACATCTGAATTAGGCAGGTGTATTGTATGGTATGAATCAGAGTCATTGCCATTTAATGAGAGCGCCGCTCCGCAGTAAAACTGGCATTTAAGCCACAAGCTAGGCATCATGAGCATTCCTCAAATCTTTAACAATTGACGCAAGGGGATGTAGCTCAGTGGTAGAGCGTTCGCTTTGCATGCGAAAGGCCCGGGGTTCGAAACCCCGCATCTCCAGTTTTACTTTTCAAATTGAAAACTAATGAGATGTTCTGAAAAGCTTGACCACAAAGTCATCACAACTATCAACTCGCAATATCTCTCATAACTATCTCATATTCCTATTTAGTCTCTGCTTTAATTTACCTAAACACCGACAAACCAATTATTTAAGCCTTAATATAATATTATATATATATATATATATATAACTTTTGTGGGGCTAGTTAGAGTTGATCTTTTGTAATTAAAATTTAATTAAACAATTAGTTAGATCGAAGTAAAACAAAGCACAATTTACGACAATTAATCAGAAACAATTTATTACGAAAAGTGAAGCGTGCGCGCATTTGATTTCGAAATGAAAGAAGCACATCACACTTGTAGGTACAGGAAAGCCGGCCTATTTACAGAAAACCACTGATAAACTTCAGACACAATTTTATATATATATATACTGTATATATATATATATATATATATACATACATATATATATATATATATATATATATATATATATATATATATGGCCTATTGAAGTCCACTACTTTAGAGATACCACTGTTGTCCTTTTAAAGACATAATAGCGCAGTGGTTAGAGACGTTCTGTAGCGTCATAAAAATTTAAATGACACATCCTGAGGTGAATTGAACTCTCGTCGGTTCGATTCTCAGCTGCTCTGATTTGAGAGTAAACTCTCGGACATTCACTAGACTGGTAATACGGAAAATGGTCAAAATTTGCTTATGAATTTTATCTATCCACCCACGAGAAACAGTAATACCGAACACTACCAGTCGCTTTAGTGGTAACGAAGATGATGTGAAGAATATATGTAACTAGAGAAGAATTACCAATGAAAATATTATAGAATATATAGTGCTTTAGTCGCTCCTAAAACACGAGCACTTTGTTGCTTCAGCAATTCCTCGCAAAGTAAAAGAATTAACAGCGTCTGAATTCTAAGCTGCTAATAGTGGTGGGGTGCTTTCCTACAACTAATAGTGATGGGTGCTTTCCTACAACTAATAGTGGTGGGGTGCTTTCCTACAACTAATAGTGGTGAGTGCTTTCCTACAACTAATAGTGGTGGGTGCTTTCCTACAACTAATAGTGGCGGGTGCTTTCCTACAGTTTGCTCTCTTAACAATGAAGCCGTTAAACATTACAAATCCATCCAATGTTTTCCTACTTAACAATTTCCAGTAGGGGTATTACAACTAAAGCTCTTGAATACACAGAATAATGCACGTAATTGCAATCTAGATATTAACTCATTATGTCAGAAATTTACCATTAATTACAATAAACACCTTAAAAGCAAAAAGAAATAGGGCTGCTGAGTAGAGGAATTCATATCCACAGTTATGAAAACGTACTGTTCATTTAACTCTTAGCTCTTAATATATTTACAAATTGACTGATTGATTGATTGAGCGCAAGAATGATAAAGTAATATATACAGATCGATAAAAGCTAAACTACGATAGCAAATACGTAAGGCAGAGTGCTTGTTCTAAATAGTGTTTACACATAGCCTACAAGTCTAATGATGCACACACAACGGGTCTGCACAAATACTTATTTACAAATACAAATACGACTTGCATAATATAGGCCAACACTAGAAGGTCTAAAACAGACGCAGAAATTGTTCTAATGCAATACATACATACATGCATGCATGCCTCATTAATGTACATCTAGAATTATATATATATAACATACTAAGTATGTATAATTAATCAATTGCAATTAAACATACACGCACCAAAGCGATTTTTAATTACTCGACAAAATGCTATGGAACTATACATGACAACACAACAATAGGCCTATAGCAAATCGATGACAACCATATCCCTAACACCAACCACAACTCTATCAAGTAAACTAGCATTCATTCAGCAGCCGACACTCTACCATTAGACTGTGAAGTATTTCATTTAGATCAGTGTTAGGCCTAGATCAGTTGATCAAAGCATTGCTTAGATCAGAGCTAAACCTAGATCAGTTGATCAAAGCATTGCTTAGATCAGTGCTAAACCTAGATCAGTTGATCAAAGCATTGCTTAGATCAGAGCTAAACCTAGATCAGTTGATCAAAGCATTGCTTAGATCAGAGCTAAACTAAATTAGTGCTAAATCTCTTTCAGTTGATCAAAGTATCGTTTGAATAGAATATAGAACATCCGACCACGAATTCATAGGTTTGATTTCTAATCCCAGATCAAGATTAATAGAATAACCTAAGAGTTGAGATATTTTTCTAAAATTTGTACTTGCTGTATTGAGTATTAGGCCTATCTACAATATATCAATTACAGTTTATTACTGAAAGAAAATATTAACACCAGAAATACAAATGTGTGTAAACATGTGCGACTGGAATATATGTAATTAAATAAAAAATTTATAATACAATCTCTCTCTCTCTTTCTAGTGTTCTGACAAGTTGGAGGTCTAAAGCACACATTCATACTCAGAGTCTGCTTTAACGCTCCATAAAAAGCAGTCCATTCATCAACAAGCGAATCCTTTGACAAAAGGCCTCGTCCGTATGTAGCATACAACTTGAAAACAATATAGCAATACATGAAATTTAGAATCAATTAATTATGAGCCTTGATTATGCAATACATGGTTTAAATAATGAAATCATTAATAGGATTTTCGTTTTAACTCATTATATAGCACGATAGGATATTATTAAAATTCAAGGATAAGAGAACACAGAAATAAGAGAATGCTATCCATACGCTACAGGTACATTACAGCGAGTCAAACATGTCAGAGTTTATTGTTCACTCAGGTGACGTATTTAACGCCGTGTTGACGCCGTATTAACGACGTGATAACGCTTGAAGTATTTGATGTTATGATATAAACACAATCTCATAGCGAAGTGATTAAACACACAATACAGTTATATGATTGTATGTAATAATATCTATCACTTCAACAACCGTATGTTTAAGCCATTGTCGGCATTTTAGTTAATTATCCATGTTACCGTGCCTTTTGAATGTCCCATATTTTACTCTCTGATCAGCTAGCCTGAGAATTGACCCCACGACCTCTGGAAGATTCATTTATAATTACAAGACTTTACACACTGACCTATTTAGACATACAATCAACGATATTCAACAGCTATACTGAAGTAATAGCCAAGTATACGTAACAAATTTACCGGTTAATAAGATATACATGATCGCATTTTCCTTCAAAAGTAGGTATTCGTAAAAATGTTCGAGAAAATCACTTTGCAGTCACGTGTGCTACAGGCGCTTTCCTACAAAGAACTTTAAATTAGGGGAATTGACGTAAATCCTATATGGTTAGAATAAGTATTCTAAAATCAGCATCTTTACTTTTAAAATAAAAATGTTAAGTGACGCCATGTTCACATGGATCGACACGGAGGGGTCTAGATGGGAAATGGACCTTCAAATCGGTTATCCATCGGCCAGTCACCAAGAAGTGCACACAACTAGGTAAAACCAGTATTGGCCTCTCTGGAAAGAAAGCCACGTCTTATGCTGTCCGAACTAGCGACCTACTATTGGAAAGGCAGGCGATCCACCACTGCGCCATACCCTTCATACTATTCTCTTCAGTCTATAGCGATAGTTCGTTTAACTTTGCTATGTCTACACGATTTCTTAGAAAGCTAGAACACACAAAGAGAGGTTGAACTTCAGAAAAATACCTAATCACCTGGTAGCATGTGAAAATCTACAATCAGTTATCACTACATCAATACACAGCGAAGGTTCACTAAAACTTGATCTTATTTTCACTGATTTTTTATATAAAGAATGTGGTATTATTATATTAGTATAAGATTTTCCTTTGTTAGCAAAACTAGAAGTTCAAACAACAACTGACAATACTACCTTAGTAGTTTATAATTGTAAATTGAAGGCCATTTTTTGTAGAAAACAAAAGAATACAGAAATATGAAACCAAAAAAGGAACAAAAAGCACAACGAAAGAAGAGTGTTGAATTATTGGTAACACGGTTTAACGTCGACTTCTGAGATCATTCCTGGTCATTGTCTCAAACAAAGGAGCTCTTGTACTATTAGATCTAATTAAATTAAGTAATAATAAAGATGTCTGCTTTAAATAGTATATAAAATTATTAGAATTGTTTAGAAAGTCTTAACTCTCAACTTGTGACAATAGCTTAGCCTAGGCTAAAACCCAGCTTTATTTAGCCATCTCACAAAGTTTTCATTGACATGCGAGCCCTGACTTTAAACTCAGTACCTAATTCTTGCTATCAAACGTCTTAAATATAGTGCTACAGGGTCATCCAAATTCACCATTTGCACTGTAGAGGGTTAGGAATTAGAATTACAAATATTATCGCCGTATTTCAGGGAATGCGCCACTAAGATGGTATATCAGCTAGGTGTTTCCACTGTTGTATCAGCTAGGTGTTTCCACTATTATACAAGCTAGGTGTTTCCACTGTTGTATCAGCTAGGTGTTTCCACTATTATACAAGCTAGGTGTTTCCACTGTTGTATCAGCTAGGTGTTTCCACTATTATACAGGCTAGGTGTTTCCACTGGTATATCGGCTAGGTGTTTCCACTGTTATATCAGCTAGGTATTTGGTATATCAGCTAGGTGTATATCAGCTAGGTTTATATCAGCTAGGTGTTTCCACTGGTATATCAGCTAGGTGTTTCCACTGGTATATCAGTTAGGTGTTTCCACTGGTATATCAGCTAGGTATTTGGTATATCAGCTAGGTGTATATCAGCTAGGTTTATATCAGCTAGGTGTTTCCACTGGTATATCAGCTAGGTGTTTCCACTGGTATATCAGTTAGGTGTTTCCACTGGTATATCAGCTAGGTGTATATCAGCTAGGTGTATATCAGCTAGGTGTTTCCACTATTATACAAGCTAGGTGTTTCCACTGTTATATCAGCTAGGTGCTTCCACTGTTATATCAGCTAGGTGTTTCCACTATTATACAAGCTAGGTGTTTCCACTGTTATATCAGCTACGTATTTCCACTGTTATATCAGCTAGGTATTTGGTATATCAGCTAGGTGTATATCAGCTAGGTGTTTCCACTGGTATATTGGTTAGGTATTTCCATTCGCGTTGGTTAACGTATCGTTCGACTCAAACGTGTTCTCGTCGATGGACTTGAGCGACTGCCTCAGCATCAGCTCTAGTCTCTTCCTCGCTCTCCTCTCATTGTCCAGGTCCTTCCTCAGCCGCTGCTGCTCCTATAGATCAATCAATCAATCAATCAATCAATTACTTAATCAATCAATCAGTCACTTAAACAATCAATCAATAATCAATCACATTTCAGTCCATCTGTAAAATGGCGTAAATTTAAATAAGAAAATCGTAGCCAAAGGAGAGTAACATTTAACCAGAGGTCTTCTGAATTATTAACACGGTTGCAAAGTTACCCGTGCTAGGTATACAATAAAGTTACGATAAAGGACTTACCATAAAGGAGTAACAGCCTTTGTCCTTAAAAACAAGTTACCTGTTTTAGTTCTTTAACTTGATCCTTCAATGAGTAAACAGTATCCACCAGTGTTCTGAAAAAATACACAAAGGCAAAGTTAAAAACAATACAGTTTGCAGCATAAAATACACTATTTTAGATTTAGGCACAATTTCATTCCAAAGAAAATCGTTTTCTATTACAATTACAGGAGTGGAATACTAATAGTAGATCTGAAGCATCAGTGAGATATATAAAAATATATAAATATCACACATAATAATACATAATAAATCATCAATATAATACATAATATATCATTTTGTATGATATTTATGATATTTAATATATGATACAAAAGATAATTTCATATAATATAATACAAAAGCAATAGATATAATACATAATATATAGGGTGTCGCATAAGTTCGCATACCGTTTTCAAATTGCAGTAATTCGGCTAGTAAAGGTCGCATGTTCATAAAATTTCGTATTCGTGTATAATAGATGTGAATTAGATGTTGGTGCAAGTTTATTTTCATTAGACCTGGAAATGACGTCACACGGCGCTGTCGCGCAATGTGACCCATTTTCTGACTGGCGCAGCTAGAGACACGCTGTGGCTGCATGCAGCGCGTGCCTGGAAATTACCTGATGTTGTCGTCCAGGACCGCAGTCAAGGCTAATCAACGTGTCAATGTTATTGTTCGATGAGGCCGCGTATAATTTATAATATGGATAAAATTAAAATAATACAATTACGTGCACAGGCAGTAGTATTGGCTAAAGAAGGATATTCGCATAAATGTATTGCACAAAAGTTAAATCGGAGTAAGTGTTGGGTTACGAAGTGGGTAGGTCGAAGCAAATTTGACGAAAAACTAGTGGATATGAAACGTAGTGGACGTCCGAAGATACTGTCTAATACAGCCAAGCGTCTCATCCAATCCGCAAAATACAGACGTGGACAGAGTTTGCGCCGTATTTCAAATCAACTGAAAATTCGTAATGAACGTGCTTCTAAGGACACAATTCGCAGATACATGGTTAATGACCTGAAGTGGAAGAACTGGCGTCGCAAAAAAATTCCACTGTTGACTGATGCTCACAAGGTGAAACGTATTAAGTTTGCGCGTGATCATCGTAATTGGACTGTTCAGGATTGGTCAAATGTTCTGTTTACTGACGAGTCACCCTTCAAAGTGTTTTACATACCCAATCCCAAGAACGACACTGTGTGGGGATCACAGGAGAGTAATGTTCCTCCCGCTGCTCAAATGAAGTTCAGTCCCTCGGTTATGGTTTGGGGCGGAATGACTGCACACGGATTAACGAGTCTGCACTTCATTCCGAACGGTACACGACTTAACTCGGATTATTACATTGTAAACATACTGGATAAACTCGTCAAGCCAGCGTTTCAAAGAATCGTAACCGGCGGCAACGTTACTCGAGTAAAGCTGTTCAATGACAATGACCTTGGCATCTTTCAACAGGATGGTGCAAGATGTCATACATCAGCCAAAACAACAAGATGGTTGGAAGACAACATTCCATCGTACATTAAGCCGAAGGACTGGCCACCGAACTCTCCAGACCTTTCTCCTATCGAGAACCTGTGGAGTATTCTGTCGTTTAGTGTCTACCGCGATCCAGAGCCCACGAATGTTGTGCAGCTGAAACGTCGTCTACAACAAGCTTGGAGATCAGTGAAAGTGGAAATACTTCAGACATTAATCAAATCTATGCCGGATAGAATACTCGCTGTCATTAAGCAAAAAGGAAATACTATAAAATATTAGTTTTTGCGAAAATGTGACGTCATTCAGAAAAATTTCAGTTTCTACTTAATTACTTGTACGATTACAAATTAAATTGTACCCATATATTTTATTTATCGTGTCTACATACTGTCCAAATTTGGTTTAAAACGGTTAAGTAGTTCCAGAGTTAATGCAATTTGAAAACGGTATACGAACTTATGCGACACCCTATATAATTTTGTATTATATTTGTGATACTTCATATAATATCATAAATATAATATATAATATATCAGTACACTAAGCAGACTAGAATGAAATATCGCTGCAGTAATTCGTACTTCTCTTCAACGACAGTCTGGTTTCCCTTCATCTCTTCTATAATGATTTTCTCCTCCTCCGCAATCAGGACTTGCGGATTTTCTAGCAGAGCTGAAATAATAACAATGGTAAAGGTTTAATGTCCGTTTCTTCATCCAGGAATGATGTCAGGGACGTCCCCACAGCACACATCACTACAGATAAATTCACCTAGACCAATCCGCAGAAGAAATGCGTTGAGGAGACGTAAAGTCCTAAACGAAAGCCAGTCCGATGATCAAAAACGGTCAGAGAAGAATAACATTTGATTTCATTTGATTTTTGTATGATTTCTTTTGCTAGTATCTAACAATTTTTACACGTATGTTGTTTGTCAGTGATTTGGTGTTGATGCTGAAAATAAACGCATATCTCTCTCTCTTTAAGGAGATTTTTGTAAATGAATTATTCTGCTAGATTTACTTTTGATCTAACTACTTTAGATGTTCGTATTATATTTAAATTTGTAAAAATTGTTACGAAGGACATATTTAACTATTTTAACATTCATCATCAGCCCACGCACAATTATTACTATCAAACACTTTGATATAGTACTGACATAAACTCTGTTAAGTAATTTACACAACGAAAATTACAGTCACCTGAAAAGGTCTATATCACACCACAGAAAATATTACTAAGCCTACTAGTAAAATCATATTAACAAAAACTGAATGTCTGCTTTCTTCTAAAACTTAGAATATCGAAAAAAACCAGAATTACCCCGGATAAACGTTTTTGAGTATAATACTCTACAATTACATATAAGTAAATCTAGGCAAACTAAAATCGAAACAACAAAAGCATTAAATTCAGACTAAATCAAGACAAGACTAACACTGATGCCATCTGAGTATAAAATAATAGCAAAAGCAATAATCGATGGTGCTAAAAGTAATATTAATAGCAACAGTTTTCTTGAAAGTACTTGGTAGCATTTATAAAAAATAATATCATTATCTTCGAAAGAATAATTTCCAATAGGCATAGCAGAAATTATGAATAGCCCAGAGAGCTAAATGCAATTTATTTCCGCAGTTATTCACAGAAATGTCACTGCAAACTATGCAGATTAAATACGATTCATGACAAGTACTAGCATTTTTCACTGTCAGTTATTTTTAACATACTAATATCTATTTTTTGATTTTATTTATTTACAGGAGTATTACAGCCATGAATATAAAAAATAGTAGTAATTGTAAAGCGAGCTACCGCATTCAAAGGGACATTTAATAGATGAAGTTATTTTATTAATACTAATGGCGTGAGAGCAACTTCGGATTAGATCTTCTTTTTTGTAAAAGAAAAATAATTTAAGTAAAATCTTTTCTTTAATCCACTTATCTTTATAAAACTCTTCATTTTTGTAGATAATGCAGAATATCCAAAATAACATATAAATCAGGACACAAAGAAATAACAAAAATATTTTAAATAAAACTAAATTATAAATTTAATCATATTTAAAATAGATACACAACCAGAACACAATTTTCAAACAAAAAATCCATAGAATAATAAAAAATGACACATCTGTAATTAGGATCAGGCTGCTAATGATAGTGCTTTAAAAACAAAAGGTGTTCACAAACTAATACAATGTCAATTCTAAACGTGTCAAATGAATACAGTAAACGTGTCAATAAGCCTGACGACAACTCGCTACAATAGCCAGACCTACCGTCCCACAGATCTTTACGCAATTCTGCCTGAGTTATTTTACGAATCTTAGCCAAGTCCACTGTTTTGTCCCATCGATCATAGTAACATTGGTCAACACAATACAATGTGATATTGAATAGTTCTAACTCTAAAACTACAAGTACAAGTTTAACGGTCTCTTCCTTGGTATAAAGGTATCATCAGCGACAGTCCAGACGAAATTACTGCTTATTAGTAGCAAGGTATGCTATTAATTCTCTTAACAAATGAAAGCAAATTAAAGTAATCGTTCAAAACAATCACATAATAATCCATTTGAACAAAATTGTACAAGACTAAGTTAACAGACTAATTGGCTCACCCAGTACACCCCAAATGCTACGTTGTGTAACTAGAAATAAACTGTAGTTATTGAAATAGTCAGGAGAAAGAGTCTCCGATGATGCAGTCGGCGAATTTAAATTACAAAGCTATGTAATGTATCCTTCTCTAGCGTTCTACCAATTAGCATGTCTAAGGTACATATTCCTACTCACTGCTGCCTTTCACGCTCCATAAACAGCACTTAATAAGCACTTCATAATCAGCACTGATCAACGAATTAATCCCCTCACAATAAGTATGCCTAATCCACAACTTAATGTAGCCTATAGCTTGAGAATAATATGGCTTCTGAGATGGTTTCCATTGCTTTCCTCATTTTTTGCTTAATCGTCTCTTACGACAAGTACAGTTATGGTTAGTCTATTCTTAAGTGTCCCGGACACATCACGGGAAAACAAAATGTATAGCTCATACTCATAGTCAGCTTTCTCGCAGACTCTGACAATGAATATTTTATAATAGTCGTAATAATAATAATCAGACTTTTTCTTTTATTTTTCCATTAATATTCAATGTATAGCAATGAGAGGATTTGAGACAGCCTATTTGTATCCCGACCCTGGTTAAACTTGGATTCCAGGGAGGATGATGATGATTCAATGTATAGCAATGAATATTATAGAAAACTAAAGATTGTGTAGTTCTGCTACATACATGAGTTAACAGTCTGTCGAGCTTTGGTGCTGGTGCAGTAGCCCTCGATGATCTGTAGCATCACGGCATCCTCTTCCAGAGTCTTGGCGTCGTCGACTACATCATAAAAACATCCAAGTTAATCCATAATGATTTCTCGCAACGCTAGCTTTAAAAAGACACACAGATTAAAAGTACAGCAATCCATGGTCTTGGATCGTCAAATATATCATTGATACACAAAACGATCAAATAGAAACCCCAGAAAGCTATAATATATATAATATCGAATATCCGATATTCGACCACGAATCAGTATGTGTGGGGTTCAAAGTCTGGGCTCGCCGGTCACTGACGTCGCTTTTGAGTGAGGAAACTGACGTTAACATTAGCTTTTTTATTTCGTTAAAAAACAAATTCATGCTGATTTCAACTACTATCTTTTCGAATGCGACGGTCGTTTTGAATAATCAAGTCAAGTATGCAGTCTCTGCCATCTTTTCAGCTCTTTTGTGATTGTCTGATGTCTATTCAATACTTGAAGATTTTCAAACAATAATTATTCAACTTCCGCTATGTTGTATGACTTTAATTTTTTAACTTTTACTGCTACAAGTGTTTACACTATATAATTGAAAACACTGCATGTTTATAATTATTAAGAAAAATGCAAAAGCTATATCGTGCCCGGACAGTATTTTGTGGGTACCACCATGGAATACCGAGTGTTGAGAGCCCCGAATTAAAAAAATCCCGAGATTGTTGAAAGGTTATTCCTAAATCCGCGCCGGCTGCAATTGATGCGCAAAACAAAAGGCAACGATTACTAATAACCATGGAGAGAAATCGAGGAAATAACGAAACTACAAAAACTGCAACTGAAAAAGGAAACCATGTAGCACATGCGGTATGTCATGTGTGTAATTTATATGAACGAGAAAAAATCACAATCGTTGCAATGTGAGATGAGACAGAACAAAGCAACCAGAACAGATTTAAATCTAGTCCTACACTGGCCTAGTGCTTACTCACTGCTGACTGATCTGATATTTAAATCTTGGTCTCCAGACTCTGAAGCTCATGCCCATCATCTAAGCTAAAAGATCACTAGCTAACGAGAGCTTGTTTTTTTCATAACTTTGCAAATGTTTGCCACTTGGTAAAATTACCTCATATTCTAAACAATAACTTCAGGAAATCAGATTTAATGAGTTAGAATTAACAAAAATATTGTTACTATTTTGACGAAAAACGTTTATATTAAGAAACACGTGTAAAATAAGCAATGTAAGAAATATGATAAAAGTTCCAGAGGTATACATGAGTATTTCAAAATAGGACCACCGCTCAAATAATGACAAAGTGCTAACTGTAATGTCTATAAAAATAAGTAATTATTTCTAGCAATTCAAAAATAAATAATTTCACACTGCCATGAAATTCAATGTTGTCTAGAATAACACTGTTCAAGATAAATAAACATGTATTCTGTGATAACTTAAAAACAATTTTACTCATCAACGTAAATTCAAGAATTAACATAAATTCCCAAGCAATAGGCTACATAAGATATGGATAAGGCATAGACTTTGTGAAGGGATTAACTTGTTGATCTAAGGAGTGCTCTTATGGAGCGAGAAAAGAGACTTTGAGTATGAATATGAACTTGCCACTCGGTAGTGCACTGAAGAAGACATAGAAATTTGGTATTTTAGTGCACAAGACAAAGTAGTAAAACATTTTTAAATTTGACTATTAAATATAAGCATGATATATTAATAATAATAAATGACCAAATTCGCTTTCTCATACAAGGATAACGTTAATTAACGATATTATTGTGAAATAATAGAAATATTTTGTAAATGAAAATGAACTAGTTATATTTAAGTAAACTAGTTACAGTTTAATTCAACATAATCAACGCGATATTCATATACAACAATAATACTAAAACGTTAAATAATAATAAATAATCGCATAAATAATAATAATAATAATACAATTATTAATAGTAATAATAAAAAATCATAATATATATGTAACATTACGCAATATATAATTTATATATACATATATATATATATATATATATATATATATATATATATATATATATATATATATATATATATATACATATACATAATATATATATAAAATACATTAAATATCTGTATATATTATTGCATAATAATATGTAATAAAATATTATATTTTATAGCATATTATATGTAATATTAAGTGCAATATACAATTACATGTAATTATGTATTGCTAAAAACACCAGTAAACATAAATAATACTTACTTTTTTCAAACAAGACAACAAAACAGAAAATAAAAGAAAAAGGATATGTAAAATTACAAAATACAATCAAATTAAAAGGATGGCAGCCTGAATAAAAAGTAGAAACCTATTGTACTCAAGCTAATTCTAAGAAACAAAATAACTATCTAAATAAAACCAAACCACGAATAAAAAAAGGCTACATTATTTAAATATACATTATTCAAGGTATATATAGAGAGATTGTATACTCAAAATCATAAAATAAATCACACAAAGATCTGCCTGGTCACAGATAATTCAAAATAATTCACAACAGCAAAATGACAGCCAAAGTTTTCTTAAATAATACGAACTCTTCTTGTACACCCGATATTCATCCTGAGATAATGCCCTCTCTATGCGATGCAAAGTTGGTTAGTCAATCAATTAAAGATTACACATAAATAACGGCGTATGATCATTTAAGATGATATCTATAACTTTTAATAGCACATGCTTAAACCATTATGCAGTTTATTGTCAATGTCTAATTTACAAGTCCTGTGATATTGTACAGCCTGAACCACTGGACTAGAACTGATCCCACTGCTGAAAGGACTACCCTTTTATGAAGTTATGAAGTTTAACGTTATGAAGTTTTCTTCATAACGTTATCTGTTGCTCTACACACTAAGCTATTGAGACACTTAAACAATGCAATTAATCTATCGTCCATCAAAACTTAACGTTATATGATGTTCTACACACTGAGCTATTGAGACACTCAAACAATTCAATTAATCTATCGTCCATCAAAACTTAATAACGTTATATGATGTTCTACACACTGAGCTATTGAGACACTCAAACAATTCAATTAATCTATCGTCCATCAATAGCATTAATCTATAATCACTCCAGTTGACTCATGAGCGTAATTATGAGGACTAGCCAGTTCAGAGGTTTCAAGTTTCATCATACACTTTGTACTGACAACTCTGCACAACTGATTCTAAATTCAGTTTAACTCATTACAAATATAATAATGCTGCACGATACCTTTATATCTAACCAAGATTAACACAAAAACTACTCAGTAAATTAGTTTACAATTTACTTCATTAAAGTACCATGACATAACTTACAAAAAATTAACAATATAAAACTTTTGATATCTTTAGAACAATAGTGATTAACAATAGAATGCACAAATAATAATAGTAATAGTGTCCAAGTACACTTCCTTATAACACTAAGTTTATTAATATAATCTAGATTCATACAAAACTGTAAAATACATTGTTCCGGAACTAGCGCGGATATGATCTCCACAAAATGACTAGTTAATTTCTTATCAATATCAATAGCATTAACTGTCATTGCAGCTCATATTTCTCCACTAGATGGCTACATTGCGTGTCAGAAATAACCATAAAATATTGCAGCAAAAAGAGTTTACTAAAATTAGAAATCTTACTAAGCAAAATAGTTCCAAAAATTATCTAATTATGCAATCAAACTATAGAATTATTTGCAGAAATTTCTGAACAACAAACCTGGCTTTCGTCTGCCCGTGCCGATGATTCGATGAGTCATTCGCGGACTTCTGTTTCCGTCCTCTTTGACAAGCACAGAGGGTCTAAGAGGAGGTCCGGGGCGTAAACAGGATATGTTCGCAGAAGTTTTCAGCGGCGAAGCTTTGTGAGCGGCAGAGCCAACTAACGGAGCAATGGCTGCGGGAGTTGCAGAAGGCTTTTGTTGCATGGTAACGCTCTGATTAACTGTGACAGTGGTAGCACTGTTAGACACCGCTCTACTAGGGTTGACTGCTTGCTGTCAGATTAAATATAGAAATATATATAAAAAAGCTGGTAAAGCTATGGTTAACGTCAGTTTCCTCACTTGAAAGCGATGTCAGTGACGGGCGAGCCCAGGATTTGAACCCGCATAAACTGATCCGCGGTCGAGTATCTTACCGATTTCGCCACTGGTGAAGTCGGTAAGATACTCGACATATATATATATATATATATATATTATATATATATAATAGATATATATATATATATATATATATATATATTAGTATATATATATATATATTATTATATATATAGATATCTATAATATAATATATATATATATAAATATATATATATATAATATAGATATATATATATATATATATATATATATATATATATATATATATATATATATATATATATATATATATCTATATATAGGATATATCATATATATATTATATATATATATATATATATATATATATAGCTTTATTTCACCACTCAGGTAGCAAGACAAGAAACAAATACATACAATCAGACAAGTAAACGCAAAAATAATGTTGACAAAAAATCAATGCAAGCACACACTCAATCAATCAACTCAAAATTAATAACTAAAAATTAATTAAATGATTTCTAGCGATCGTTCAAGGTAGTTTCGCAATAATGACTTCCAGTCAAGTCTCTCAACCTGGAAGCTCTCGGGCAAGATACAGTTATTACTAACGCTCACGCAGTATTTATTAATTAATGGTAATAACTCTCCATTGAAACAATTAACGTATTTACAATTATTATCAGAAAGACACAATTTTCTCAAAAAATTAAATCTTCTATTTGAAATCTTAAGTTCAATCGGAAATTGACCTGAAAAAAATTGACATTGCGTAATTGTGTTTTTATCGAAAGTACGAAATAACTTGCTAAACAATTGAGAATAAGCATTTTCTAGGCTCTGAATCACAGATTTTGACATTTCTACACATTCAGCTATGTGAGGATGGCTAGAGGGGATCGACCTCACCAAGAAATATTTTCCCCCAGGATTAAATGGTAATTAATCCACCTAACTGAGGTAAGCAACGGGAAACAACCTCAGAAGCCATATTTTTCCCAAGCTATAGGCTACATAAGGCATGGATAAGGCATAGACTTTGTGAAGGGATTAACTTGTTGATCTAAGGAGTGCTCTTATGGAGCGAGAAAACAGACTTTGAGTATGAATATGTACCTTGAACCTGCCACTCGGCAGTGCTCTGAAGAAGAAGAAGACACATTCAGAACCATACAGCAAAATAGGTACGCAATATGATTCAACAAGTGAAATAACTACAGAAGGTGCAGAGTTGCCCCCAATTTTGCTGAAGATAGCGGTAAGTGCCCTAGAAAATTTATGTTTACGATTTTGAAAATTGATTTTGAAGCTTTTAGAAGACACCAAAATTAATCCCAAATAACGTATTTCATTAACCCACTCTATGCTTCTGTTATCAATTATCATATTA
This sequence comes from Enchytraeus crypticus, assembly GCA_905160935.1. Classification (NCBI taxonomy): domain Eukaryota; kingdom Metazoa; phylum Annelida; class Clitellata; order Enchytraeida; family Enchytraeidae; genus Enchytraeus; species Enchytraeus crypticus. The sequence goes on along the minus strand of CAJHZI010000647.1, from coordinate 895,465 downwards.
ATGGGCTTAATGTTATGTCTAGGACCAATTCTAATGCAGAATGTCTTACTACAATTAACACTTAAACCTAGATTAGCTAATGCATGTCTCCTGATATCAATTAGGGACTGCAAATCTTTCACTGTTAATGATAATAATATTAAATCGTCCGCATACATAAAGGACGAAGAAGCACAGAGATGATACGAAACAACCAATTCTGGATTTTTCAAGTTTAACTAGCATATCATCGACACATACAGCAAACAAAATTGGAGATAAAATGCCGCCGTGCCTAACTCCCGAAGTAACCATAAAACTACTTGATACAGCATCATTCCACTTAACACGTGAATTTAGTTTGCCGTACCAATTTATCAATAGTGCAATTAGCACTCTTGGTAATTTTCTTTTCATCAATTTGCAGAATAGCATTTTGAAATTAATTTTATCAAATGCTTTCGATACATCTAACGAACAAATATTGACAGTAGAGCTTTTAGTTGTGAAATATTCAATAGTTTTTCTTAAAGAATAAATTGCGTTACTACATCCCACTTTTTGTTTAAAACCAAATTGACGAACGGATGCCAGGAAATAATTGCCTACATAATTTCCTATATATATATATATATATATATATATATATATATATATATATATATATATATATATAGATTTATATATATATATATATATATATATTTTTAGATATATATATATATATATATATATATATATAAATCTAAAAGATATCAATAAATGACAAAATATAATGATATTAAAGTCATCATCATCAGCATCACCTTTCCTTGAATCAGAGTTTAGATTTAGTCTGTATATGAACAGACCTTCTTTTCCATTCGTTTAAAAATTTCTTTTAACAATTTCAGGAGCCTAGAAGCATACCAACCAAATAGCCTTTCTGACGTTGGTTTGGACCTTAGTGCCTTGTCGCCTTTTAAGAGAGGTGCAGTCCAGGGTTGGTCTATTCTTCAGCAATCCGGACACAACACGGATAACATTATAAATATACTAAAAATATAATAATACTAAAATATAAAAATAATAATATAAAATATAGAGTAATAAAATAGATATAGAAAAATTTTAGAATAATTACATTTAACGATTTAATTGCAGAGCTTATCCTTTGCTGCTTGAATGACCGAGCTTCAAATTCGCTTTGAATCGCTTTGTGAAGGAATGTGCTCTGGGGACGTCCCTGTCTTTATCTTTGTATGAGGAAACGGACATTAAATCGTTATTATTATTATTATTAAATTTAATTCCCCGTGTTGTGTCCGGATTGTTTAAAGAATAGACTAACCGGTGACTGCACATATCGTAGAAGGCGACTAAAGCAATAGGATCCAAGTCAACGGCAGAAAGGTCATTTGGTTGGTGAGCGCCTAGATTCTATAAATTGCTACAAAATTTTATAAAACGAACGGAAGTGAAATAGAGGATAAACTGATGATATGATGACGTACAGAGAAGGGAGGAGAAGACCTATTCATATCCTGGAGAAAGTCTATACTGGGATTGAAGGGAAGATGATGATGATGATGTTACTAAAAATTATAAGCCCAAGGCACATTGACCCAGATAACTTTAAACTACCGCAGCCTCGATTCGGTTGTGGTAGTAATGAATGAATGGTATTGGGTCAGGGTTCAAGTGTATGCATGGTTCCTGATCCGGTCAAAGTCAGCTTTAATTGAGTAATCACCGTAAGCTATTAATCTATCTATAGTAATCTCCATAGTCTATTTTCATAGAATAATCTCAGTAATCCATTGGTGATCAACTGATGATATGACGTGGGACAGAGAAGAGGTCTATTCGTATCCTGACCCTAGCGAAACTGGGATTAAAGGGAAGATGATGATGATGATGATGCAATATATTTCTCATAGTAATAAGAATTGTTGCAGACCAGGGCAGGCAGAGGTGCCACTGCCGCAGGTTTTGGGGACGAGAAGCAGGAAGGATTTAGCTTGGCGAGTGGCTTGAAAGCTGTCAGCCATTTGTTCTTCTCTTGTACTGATGAGCAGGATATCGCTAACCTCTCCAAGCCACCACCACCTGGAAAAAATTATACTATTTATGAGTAATATTACATAATAATATTATATATAATGTTAATTTATAATAATAATAATATAATATGTATAATAAAATATAAAAATACTTTATTATATATTTAATAATATATTATTATACAAATAATATTATTATATAATATATTACATATATATATATATATATATATATATATATATACATATATATATATATATATATTAATATATTTTAATATATAATATATTGTATTCATTGATCTATTTAATTAATCTAAAGAATTGATTAACTAGCTATTAAGCAATCTATTCTATTAAATTTTCGTTATCAATTAGTACTGTAACAATTGATTAGAAACAATATTGGAAAATTAACTGACACTGACATTTATTCTCATTTATGCATGAGAATAAATTTCATGCCAGATTATCATATCATAAATATATTGTGTACACATAATTTAACTAAATTTAGCAAAAACTATTAATAATTATTACTCATTATTAACAATAAATGTTTGTTTTCAATTGTTTACTTTACATGTATATCAATAAATATAATTTGAAACTATTATAATTACTATGTACTGAGAAGGCAAACATACAATTTTAATTTTGTTCTCTTAAATGTCTAAAGAATATTTTAACCCTTAATGACAAATTTGCAGCACCGCACAACAAAGCACCAGTAGCGACAACAAAGAAAGAAACACAATTATAGCAGTCACAAAAACACCAGCAACAACAAAGAAGTCGTAAATATGCTTTGTGCTTTGTCACCTTCTACGACACCTGCAGTCCACGGTCGGTCGAAATCTTCCGCAACCCGGACACAACAAGGGAAAGCAACAAAAGATATCAATAATAACAAAAATTATCAGCAAAGACAAAGAAAACAAAGAGTAGCAGAAACATGAGTAGCTACAGAGTCACTAAATATAGAAACATTTTGACTAGATCAATAGACTTAGAATACCTGTTATTTCAAGACTATAGCTACAATTTTCTGTATCTTCCACTGCATTAACTGTAGTGTTACCATTTATGTGAAGTTTTCCCTGCATTAAAAAATCATAAAAATCACAGAAATCGTAAAATTTGTAAAAATAAGTAATTAGCATTTACAAAGGCAAATAGTTGACTTTTAAAAAATCGCTCGAAAAGGCAATGGTAGCAGTATTCGTCTTTAAAAATTACACAGCAATAATAATCAGTTTTAAAATACAATAACAACTTTTATAACTTAGATAAATTATTACGTCAAACTACATCAGTAAATACATATGCAATGTATCGAAATTGTGTATGATATTGCATGATATTGCAGGGTGAATCAGAAACAATATTATAATCATACAATATGATATAAAAATAGAATTGTACCTCGAATACGCAGCCACTGACGCGAGGCGTTACAGAAAGCACCAATAGGAGGCCAGGAAACAACAGCAGCAGACGATCCTTGGCCTCTCCTCCTTCTATCTCTACAGCCGCATGAGTCAGCAGTAAAACCTCGCCAAGTTGACTTAAGTTCTGCCAATCAATCATAAAATCTATCCCTCAATAAATCAAACCAATTATTAAAGAATAATACACACACGTGTGAATATTTGTTTATCTAACTACATGTACGTTCCTATTGTTTGTATAATCTGTGCTGTGATGAACAAATGAACGTTACTAAACTAAAATAAAATACTTAAATATTAGTACTTGGGAAGGTTGAGTGCTGACAGTGTTGTTTAAACAAAAACATCCCGGGGTTTTAAACGGTTATTCTTAACTCTACAACTCTGGCTGCAATCGATGGGTTGTCAAAAAGCATCCATTTATAATAATCAAAGAGAGGATAGAAATTACAAAACTTAAAAAAAACAGCAACTAAGCAAGAAAACTCTGTAGCATGTGCAATATTTCATGTGTGTGATCAGAGGAATAAAATTGAATAATAAATAAAACAGCTAATCAATAACTTATACATCATAATAAACATTAAATTTATTTTTTTATCAATTATAAAATCAAGACTACCAATTCGAATTTTCAAAAAATGATGAAACCATCAATTATTTAAAAATATAAATTATTTACAAATATAAATCAACCAATACATCATCTATGTCTTCAGAAAATCATATAAACAACAGCTTGATAGGTGGGATCAACATGACAATAGAAACAAAATGATGTTCTTTACTTAGACTAAACTTACCTCTCCATCCCACCCGCGGATTTCGCTATGCAGAATCTCATACTCCAACTCTTTCTGCTTACGTATCTCTGAGCATGCCAACTGTACATTACAAATATATCACTGCGCATCTAGCAATGGTAAAAGCGAGCATAAATGACACCTTAACTTGCCATGAACTTAATTATTTGGCAAAGGAAAATTGAATTTATCTTTAAACTTGTCAACATGGCCTGTGATAGGAAACTGACGTTAAATCTGGCTTTAACCTTTAACTATACAAAAACATTTAATCTGTTTTCAGGGTCAAGGCGGTTAAAATTAAAATATGTCAGTATTTAACCTTCCATTTAAACGGTGCTGCGATATTACAAACTCAATAAAGTAAATTATACTATAATAAATATACAGACAATAAAAATACTTAAAATACTTAAAATACTCTAGAATAAAAAGTGCTAAAAAAAGGTTAAAAGTACTCTATGATATGACCCAGATTGTTTCTTGTAAGGGACAGTATTGACTGAAAATGTTAAAAACTGTCTGCCGCTGATTCATTGATTTATGGTTTACATTGACAGAATACTCACTGCCATGTCCCTATATACAGCTATAGCTCTCTGAGTGTCTCCCCTGTCTGGATGATTCTCCTGCAAATCACAAACAATGAAAACAATGCCATAATGTATTACAATAAGAATACAATAAGTTAATGAGCAATATATATTTGCGTATAAATCTATCTATATCTACATGCATATATATTAAATTTAACAAATTTCAAAATTAAAATTTATAAATTAAATCTTTTAATTTAAAAATATAAATTTATAAATCAAAAAATTATTTTAAATCTATCTCAATCCCAAATTTTTATTTTTTAATTGAAAAAATTTATAAATCTATAAATACATGTATATAGTGTTCTGGCAAATGGCAGGTCCCAGGTACGTATTCTTACTCTAAAAGTCCACTTTTACACTCATTTAAAGTACTCTGTTGATCCCATCACTACAGGCAAGCATTTACCAAACCATTAAGTAGCTCAGAACTTGGAAAAATTAGACCTCTGGAGTGGCTTCCCATTGCTTGCTTTTCTTAGGTTCTGCTTAGTAGTTTCCTATGATATGTGCATTTAACAGTCGGTATGTTGTGTAGCAGCCCGTAATCAACACGAGCATTACTATTATTTTCATTACTATTATATTCATTAGGGGATTGACTGATGATATGGTATAGGATAGAGATGAGTGGAGAAGGTCCATTAGTGTCCCGACCCTAGTTAAACTGGGATTAAATGGAAGATTAATACTAATAATAATAATTATAGAGGTTTAAAGTCTATTTCCTCAAACAAGGATGATGTCCTATTATGACGATGATGATGATGATGATAACTGCTATTGCATTAATTAATTATTATTATATTATTTAACAATATTATTACTTTCTGCACATATTGATGCAATTAATATACTTCAGTGTGTCCTGACAATACGATAGAAATTGTCTGAGATCATTATTACTATTAATATTATTATTTTGCAAATATTCTTTTACCCTCACGTGTAAAGAACCAGAGGTTTGACAAAATGATTCAAGCAATATGTGCTAAATCGCCACCCGGCTACTCAAGGTCATCTAGCGGCTTAAAAGAATTGCTGAAGCATATTATTATTATTATTACTCTTATTATTATTATTATAACTACTATTATTATTATTATTATTATCATTATTATTATTATTACAAATAATAATTACCCTGGTTAAACTGGGATTTAAGGGAGGAGGAGGATGATGATGATGATTAATATTGTTATTATTATACCTCAGTGTGTCGTTCCAGTTCCTTGAGGAGATTGGAGTAACGGTCCAGTCTGCGGAAAGGCTTAGAGAGACCCTGGGTCAAGGTCATCACACCGGGGCTATGTACACCTAAATCCTCCATATACCTACTCAGTTCCTCTCTGTACACACGAAAAAACTGCGATTAAGATCACAACTCATCATCTATCAAAAACTACACAATCTTCACTACTGCTCTCTAAAATGATAAAAATATATATGAACATGTAAGTAGTATAAAATGATAAAAATATATACGAACATGTAAATTGTAATCACTTAATATCTAAGCGAATAAATATAAACACGTAGCAGCAAATGTTTTAATGTCTAAATGATGATAGTATAGAAACTCAAGAAAATTCTTTCAAAATACAGAATCTTTGGAGGATTTTGTTGATACAGAGGCAACATCTGAGGCAACAGAAAAATTAGCAATCAAAATGGTTAAATGAGTTAAAAAAATATAGAAATTACAAAACTACAAAGGCTACAAGAAATTTAAAAATATTTACAAATTTCTTAGCATTAATAAATGCATCAACATTTACTATATTAACAGCATAAACGCTGTTATTTTAATCTGTTTCTAATAAGAACATTTGAAAACAATATATGAACATATAGCGACGTAGTGTTAGGAGTTAGAATCTAACTTCTTAAATATATTTACAAATTTCTTACCAATACCAAATGCATTAACATTTACAATATTAACAGCATAAACTCTGTTATTTTATTTACTATTATTGTTACTTCTGTTTCTAATAAGAACATCTAAAAACAGTACGTGTACATATAGCGACGTAGTGTTAGGAGTTAGAATCTAACTTCTTAGACTGAAGAACTGCGGCAGCTTTGGGATGATTGCTGCTGTATTTCTGATAGAGAGCTTGAAGCTGAGGGGCGATATGCAATAGAATTCCACCAATCCTCTGATCAGCGACTGAATGTCTACATCAATCAATTAATTAACTAAATTAATGAACTAATTAACTAAATAAATTATTATCATCATCATCTTCCCTTAAATCCCAGTTTAACCAGGGTCGGGATACGAATAGACTTTCTCCAGTCCTCCCTGTCCCTCACCATATCATCAGTCAATCCCCTATTTCTCATGTCCTTCTTAATTTTAATGTCCTTCTCACTAAATAAATTATAAAGAACTTTAACCCCCCAATTGGCATAAAAGTATCGATACGTAGAATCAAATATTATTAATTACTTTTATTTCCATACAGCATATCAACACTCCAACAACGGTAGATATAAATCAACCAATTAATTAAGTAACTCATTATGCAGACCATTTACATTTCGATCTGCAACAATGGGTTAAAATCCATCAAAAGACAAATCAACCCATTTATTAATTTAAAACATAAAAGTATGCTAAACACCACATCTTTATTGCCCAAATAAGCTTTAAGAGAACATTTTACAACATTAACAGTTCTTTAATAGTCAAAGCAGGTAAAATTCATTTAGGCTGTAATTTCATAACCTAAAACAAAAAGGTTATACCTAACTCTGGCAAAATGTACAATGATTTAGAAAAGCACACAAGTTTATTTAATTACTACAATAAAACAGATTAAATTATTAAATTATTATAACTTAATTTATTATTTAATAAAATAAATTATTCATACTGTGTGGCCTCTTCCAAAGAAGCAAGAAGACTTTTATGCATGGCTGCTAATTCTGAAAGATTTCCGATAACATTTGCATACTCTGGAGCTGAGAGACTGCACACAATATCATTCACAAATAACTTATCAATAGCGGCAGTTGCTAAACAACTCACAAAATAAAAACTATCGACACATTTGGACCATGCATTTGATATGACATTTCAAGAATGTGAAATTATCAATGACATTTTTTTAAGTTAAATAACATCATTCTCTGCATATCATTAAACTGGATTCATTTGATAGGAAATAAATAATATTAATGTTATAATATAATGATAATATAATACAATAGTCATAGTTATGACTATGTTAGTCATTATCAATATTATTAGTATAAACAGTCAGTCAGGAAGTTAGTCAATCAGTCAGTCAGCCAATCAGTCCGGCAGAATGCAGTAAATAAGACTTGGATAGGCCACATCCACTACATGGCTCAGAGGTCACTTCACGGCTCTGAGGTCACTACAAGGCTCAGAGGTCACTACACGGTTCAGAGGTCACTTCACGGCTCAGAGGTCACTACACGGCTCAGAGGTCACTACACGGCTCAGAGGTCACTACACGGCTCAGAGGTCACTACACGGCTCAGAGGTCACTACACGGCTCAGAGGTCACTACACGGCTCAGAGGTCACTACACGGCTCAGAGGTCACTTCACGGCTCAGAGGTCACTACACGGCTCAGAGGTCACTACACGGCTCAGAGGTCACTACACGGCTCAGAGGTCACTACACGGCTCAGAGGTCACTACACGGCTCAGAGGTCACTACACGGCTCAGAGGTCACTACACGGCTCAGAGGTCACTACACGGCTCAGAGGTCACTACACGGCTCAGAGGTCACTTCACGGCTCAGAGGTCACTACACGGCTCAGAGGTCACTGATCTCTCAATGCATTGTACGCACTAACTCAACTTAGTCACACATGAAGCTCTCATGGAATACAACAGTTTTGCAAAACACTATAACTGTATAAGGACACAATAGGAAAAAGAACATCATTACCAATATATTCATATTCAATATAAAAATAAATTACTAAGGTAAGTAAGATAACAGTCTCCAAAAAAGTTTTCAAGTAAGAGAAAAAAAAGAAAAGTTATAATAGATGTAAAAAAGGCGACAAATATTAAGACAAGATAGTCTATACAAGCCTACAATAGCTCAGAGAAGAACAAAACTGAAATAAAAAGATAAACTTACAAATCAACTCCTTCAAGAGGTAGCAAGTAGAGCCGTAAATGATCGTTAAGTTCGGCTGTGAATTCTTTTTCTGTAGTAATTAGACTTGAAAGCACCTGTGATGTGAAAAACTTGGAAATATGATCATGGAGTATGATGAAAATAGTTAGACTCACAAAATAAAAAATTTATGAAGAAGTTCTTGAGAGAATAACTAGAAATGATGTACAGATAATATAATTATATAAGAAATAGAAGGAGGAGCCCATAGAGATTTATCATAAGATATATCCTGAAAGTCGAAGCAGAGGAGAGATTCAAAAGAAAGCTAGTTAACTCTACTATGTCAAGGGTGGTTTCCTTGACACGTTCCTGATATTGCTTATAGCTAGGAACTGTACATTAAAATCTTATTGATTAATTGAATGATTAATTGGTTCAGAAAGAGCTATATTTAATTTGAAACATTTTTAATTAAAAGACTAAAAGTATGCATTACTGGCAAGTTGCTACAGTGTAGGCATTCGTTGCTCAAACCTAACACACGTACAACCAGTGCCCACAACCACAACAACCAACAACCACAATAACAACCAGTATAGGCCTACGACCTGTTAGCAACACTAGTGTCACAGGATATTGTTTCCTGCTCATCCAGCTGTCGTGGCAAACGAAGAAAAGCTGAGTTTAAGGACAGACTGAGACAAAGGATGTTTGATATTAGATAACACATTCACATACAGAGATGAAAATCAGAAGACAGAATATGTCTGAAGAGTTACATGCCATGTACCTAACGTCAGACATGTAGCACTCTACACTTCTTCCCTCAGAAACTCTAGTCTAGCACACAAGTCCTAGTATTAGACCTTATCAATAGCATTTAATCTTAACAACTTCATACCACTGTGAAAATCAATACATTTTTACTACAATTACAGTATTATTTAACAATTTTATCTCTCGTTATATCTTGACTAGATGTAAAAGTAAGAGGCATCACGAACCATATTACGATTGAAAGAAGCATCGTTGCGGGAAGATTTAGCGTCGCTAACTTTTACACCAGTGGGACTTTTGGCACCAGAGCGAGCCTCTGCAGCAACGACAAATAAACCTAAATTATATTTTAATGAAACTGAAAGTGATCAAATGGCATCCACCCAATAACTTGCACAGTAACAACTATACGTCATATTTACATTTCAAATGAGATAAGATATGTTTCCTGTCTGTTTAGGACGAATAAGAAACGAATCTATATGTTACAAATATTTTACGGTAGTAAACATCCCACTTTATCTGTGCTTCTGTCATTCAAAGTCAACGCTTTTATAATATTAAAAATGGACTACTGTTGCTTACAACTGTGCAGCTAAGTTAGTTAGATTCTACACTGTGTCCTGGAATGGCAAGATAGCTATAAAGGTACAGCATAGGGCCATACTAGTACTAGCCTATTGCCTGACAGAACACACACGCCACTGTCCAAATGCATAAAGTAGTACAAATGAAGTACAAATGCTGGTATTATGTTGAATGTTCAGTATACTGCAGTATACAACGAAATACCAGTATATGTTAAATTCTAAAACATGGACTAAGAGTCCTAGGCACAATAGGATCAGCAAATTAGTTACTAATCGCTGTCTCTGTGAGTGATTAAATGAGCCTTGCTAAAGTTCTAATGGTTAAAATTTTAATAGTTCATTATATTACTGAATTTATATAATCCTAAAAGACTTGTTAGCCAATACTGGAGTTTCCATGGAGCCTATAATAAGATAAATTAAATTAGTGATTTAGATTAAATTCAATTAGCAAGTTAGATTAAATAGTATACGGGGTTACCTCACCGACATAGGCAATTACACAATCAAAAGTGATATGTCACCTTGAACTATCAAATCTTGGTTCACTTAATGTATTTAAAACCATTTCGGATCCGACGAGTTTGACTTTAGGCTGGTGCCTTCGCTGGTGGTACCATCGATAAGCGAAATCCAAGTAAATCCCCGAATGCTTCATTTATACACGTTTAACTAATGATGTACTTGTTTGCTTAAAATTTCTAACCAAAGACTGTGTGAAGTCGTAATACTGATATTATATGATTAATTAATACAGTTTATAGATGGATATAGTGACGGTCATTAATATTAAAAACTGAAGAATTGTTTCAAGCTATTGTGCTTATCAGCTCTGTGAATAGTTGCTAGTCAGAATCTTACTGAAAGAGTCATTGGAGAACAATGTGCTGATAAAATAAGTCTCAATACTGAACAGTGCAAGTCATTAAGAGTCGCTAAACTGAGCTGAGCGAGTCGATTCTCACAATATTTAAGTTATTGAAACAAAAATCAATGCTCAGAGATAAATATGAAACCTGAGGCCTTGATTTCTCTCACATAGTTGCTGGGAAACCAGCCTGTGACACTGTTCAGCGTCCCTTCCCACCAGCCCCCGTCTAACTGCTGAGTCACAGATATCACGTCACCTTTCTGGAATGCCAGCTAAGCAAAGAATAATTACATGTACACAGCAGCTACAATATATCTGCACAAAAGTCCTAGTGCCAGTGTTACGTCAAGAAACGTGGAAATCACCTGTGAATCAAGCAAAAGGCTATGTCAATGTTTGGCGAAAGATTGCCACAATTTGTAGCTAAATGGTTATTTCAGCCACTAGAATCCCATGTGGTGACAAGAAAGTAGATGTCAAAAAAATTGTTTCATCAATATATTATTTTTAAGAAAAACCAGGGAATGGAAGGAAAGAAAGATATATTTTAGGGGTGTACAGGATTTGATTTTTCAAATCTGCCGGTACCAGTACCAAATTTCAAACACAAATCCGGCCGGAACGGAAACCGGATTTGACCAAATTATAATTGTAATATTAAAACACTATATAAAGCCAATGTTAGCATCTATTTCATCTCTCAAAAATTATATCAGCGATATGCGAGCCCACAATTTGAACCCCTCACACACTGATTTGAGGTGGGAAGTTGTCATCATCCATCATTAAGTTATTAACTTAACTAAGTCATCAGGGTTTGCATCATCATTGTCTTATGATGATTTTTAAAAAAACCTGATAACCTGTGTCTTGCATGCTATTCATAATACAAATTATACAGACCTGTCTAATCTTTACAATCAATTTGCATTTAAAGCATAATTCATATTTTAATTCTCAGTAAGCAATGTGCACAGTAATATAGAAAAAATTAATGAAGAAAGAATTACCTAATGTTAAATGCAATTTATTTGCAAAAATAATTGCGGAACTGGTTAACATATTCTAATCACGACTAAAAGATAACTTAGTAGTTTAATTTAAATCACAATTATTTGGCAATAGAGTAACAAGATGTTATGTCTAATATGTTAGTGTTAGTATACAGTATCTAACAAATAATATAAAATTACTTCATCCGTGTTGGCTGGTTGAAAGTTGAAGATAGCTTTTACAAATTTAGTCCGGAGAGCAACTTCCGAAACGTCTGCCATTTCATCAAGACTAGGTTATTAAAGTAGACTATAGGCAAAGAATCCGTTCGAAACAATCTTAGGAAATTATGCAGTCATTTTACATCGAGCGACTGACTGGATGAATGTCACTCTGTGAGCCTAATTATTCCACGGCATCAACTATCATTTTACATTTAAATTTTAAATTTAGACATACGAGTGAAAAACTTCTAAACATTCAAAACATACTGACAATCATGTCTTTATTTCTTAAACATGACTATAAATTTAACAATTTATTACTCATTCCTTTCACTTTTATTTATTTATTTATATAAATACGATCCTGCTCCAGTTCTCCAGAACTTTTCATTTTCTTATTATTAAATAATAATAATAATAATGATAACAACAACAATTAAAGTGCTACAGTCATCAATGACAACATCGAGCACTATTGAGACAAAATCAAGCCGGCAAGCAAAAGTAGGTCCAAAGACGGTGCAAATTCCAAAATCCAGATAATCAGTCCAAAGTAATAATTATATATAATGTGGTCCATAAATATAAACAATTATCTTAAATTTGAACAACAGCAGCAACAACAATATGATTAGAGTGCTACTGCTGTACATGACAACATCGAACACTGTGGAACCAAACTACAACCGATGAGCAGAGTGAGGGGTCCATAAAAGGTGCGAGCCAAAATCCGGGTAGTCAGTCCAAGGTAGGGTACTAACAAAAAAGCAACACATTATAGTGATCGAAATGATCAACTATGTCGATAACTATCACTTTTAATACTACATGTTTAAACCGTTAGGCAGTTAGTCCATTTTCCGTATAATCACTCCAGTGAATGTCCGAGATTTTACTCTCAGATCAGCACGGCTGGGATTCGACCCACGAGGATTAAATTCAACCCAAGAACTGAAATTTAAAACTTCGTGACGTTACCTCCACGCCATTGAGACATTCTAACGTAATTAACATTAATTAGTAAGTAATTAACATTCTAGCGGATTGGAGGTTTACATGTTAGTCTCAGGTCATGAACATTTGGTGGATAGGAGAAGTCGAAGAGAAAAGCTTTAAGCCTATGAAACTGTTCGTGAAGTAGGAAAGGCTGATCAGGAGTAGATGAGGGAGTGTGCAGAGTGGACGGAAGAGAATTCCAGATCTGCGGGGCAGCATACTGGAAGGAGCGCCTAGACCTTGCTACGTGAAGGAATGCTCTGTCTCTCTAAAGTAGCTAACTTATAGGGCCTGAGCGTCCATCCCACTAAAGCAACGATGCATGCTTCTCCCGCCTAACTTATTCTCGGCAAATCTTCCATTCCATACCATTTTTTGAAGCTCGATCCCGTTTATTTTTCCATTTTCCTCTATTATTCCTATGACGTAACTTAAACTGCGTTGTTGGAGAAATGAGGCCTGCCAAATTTTTGCACTGATAGCCGAGTGGCAATTTGAATATAGCATAGGCCTATTTAATCTGAAAATTTGTAGCACTCAATATTTGAATCTTTCCTTACTTTAAAATTATTGAATTTTTTCTGTTTGTTAATTTTTGGTTTGACTTCATGCGACATCAGGTGAGCATATTGATAGAGAACAAAAGTTCAATTTTGTTGGTATCATCGCAGAGTGTACAGTTAAAGCATAAGCTAAAGGAAAGTTTAACGTCAGTTTCCAGTCTCGAAAGCGTTCAATTCTGGGAAAACGCTGAATTTAATCCCTCCATCTACTGATCAACAGTCGAACAACTTAATTACAGATAAGTAATTAGGCTACTGTCTCAGTCTCAGCAAAATATTGCTATAATCTAATCATACAAAAAGCTATAAAGAAGTTCAACTTCTGCTTCCTTATTACGCTGGACAATCTCAGATACGATATAAGGACAGATACAAATATCTGTTACATGAAACAACTAAGAAGGTTCAAACTCAAAATTTAATATGTTCTTGGCGCCAGTCTCTCTCTCTCTAGCGTTCTGCCTAGCTATAGTTCCAATGCATATATTTCTATTCACAGTCTGCTTTCATATTTACTATGTATTGCCAGTGACTTTGAATAACAGCCTCTGATAGGTTTGAGTTGTCCTGAACTGGCCTGAACAAAACAAGGAGAAACAACTCTTACACTTTGTACGAGATCACTCACAAATATTTATATGACAAATCTTCTTCTTCTTATTGTGTCCTTATACAGCATTAATCCAGCGTCTGACACAATTTCTCGCCCTATCATTAAACACTCTGAGATCCTCACGCGTATATGACAAATTACACTGGTATAGTACCTATTAAAACGACATTCATGACATGACAGACAGTGAATGCAATTGAAATATCAGTCACAATAATTTCATATCAGGGTTTAATCTTGGGGGGGGGCACGTTGGGGGAGGCACACACTTTATACGATGTGTGTACTTATATCAAATTTATACGAGACATCTCCGAAGAGGCACATGCCACTACCCCACCTTCCCCTCGCTACGCCACCGCTTCATAGCTTGATGTTTCATTGCGAACATTACAATCTCTACAGTCTAAATTACTCTACAGTCAAGTCTACAAGTCATGCAAAATTAACTAATCACTAAATTAAATATAAACAGTACAATACAAAATAAATTCTGTTTCAACAGAAAGTTCATTATGATTGGCATTAACTGTAACAATTAGAAAAGTTTGCAATAACATAATAATAGCTAAGACAGCAAAGTTGTATTTATGTTAATTTAATTGAAATATTGTAACTTATTTTAATTGTTTAAATTCTAAAACAATTGTTGTAAAAACTGTTAATTTAATTATATTACCAGTAAAAAAGCCTTCAATTTATATAACTAGACAATATGCACAGGAAAAGAATAAGTTGTATTAATTAGACTAGCGCCGCCTTGCAGGTCGGGTAGAAACAATTTCAACAGTGATTTCTTGTCGGTCAATCATTCCTGTAAATGAAAAATAAGAAAATATCAATAACAAATTAAAAAACATTCTGTGTTAAGATTTACATTATAGTACAAAAAACTAAGCTAAGCCAAGTCTAGCGTCAGTTTCCTGCTCGATAGAATTTTATTGACGGGGAGAGTACTGAATTTGAACCTTGCACCTACTGATCCGCAGTCGAATAACTTGATAACATTTTGCCTGCTGGCAGGTCTATGGCATAAACTTCATCTGCTCTTCTCTATCTTCCGCTTTCCTCTGCATGTTAACATTTTAACAATAAAAAAGTAGAAATTTGGTCAATTATTAGCTAAACATTCCTCTAGTGTTCTGTCAAATGGCAGATCCAAAGTACACATTTGTACGGACACGCTACTTTCAGGCTCCACTCTATCGACTCACGAGTTAATCCCTTCACAGAATGATTTGCCTTATCTACTAAATTATCTACTTATCTACTACTTAAAATAAAACTATTATAGCTACAACATCTTTAAACACCTACAATATTTTAATAGGTCACAATTTATTGTTTAATTGAGTCGTCGTTTCTAGACAAGGACTCACCAGATTTAATAGTGAAGCCACAAAGGAAGAATGAAATGGCATATTCCAAATTTTCACAAATACAATGCTGCAATTGATAGAAGGCATTCTTACTTTTGCAGCTTTGTTGTCACTTTGAAATAATCGAAAATGAAGCATTTCCAAAAACATTTTTAAAAATACAATTTGACAATAAAATATTGACAGAAGGAATTCTTACTTTCACAGCTTTGCTGTCATTTTTAAATAAATGAAAATGAAGCATTTCCAAAAAAAACCATTTCTAAATAATACAATTGGACAATGAAATATTGCAATAACCTCCATTTCCATATTTCTTCGCCCGAGTAGCATCTGCCCTTGACTCATACTCCACTGAAGCTCTCTGGAAATGTCCCAGAGCCCTTGCTGGTCCTACTGGCTGGATAGCGTGATCTGGTGCTATCTCTAAACTACGTATTCTGCCATACTGTGAGAATATCTCCAGCACATGCTCCTTGCTGACTGCAGATGTTAATCTACCAATCTCAATCACTGTCGATCTACTGCCTCTGTGCTTCTTTTTGTGCTTTCTTCTGCGTGATTTTTTGTCATCCCTGAAATATAAAAATAGTTAAACAAGCTAGAGTTAAAACTAATTCTTGCATCTAATTTCTGATAACACACAAGGGCTAATGTAGTTTTTGTATTTAATTGCAGATATTATCAAACTACAATAATAATAATAATAAAGGTTTAAAGCCCGTTTCCTCATCCAAGGATGATGTCAGGGACGTCATCCTTGGATGATATAATCATCCAAATCCACAATACAGACTCTCTCGTCATCAGCGACTAACAAGGCAGAACACAAGACAAGAACCGGCAATATGAAATAATACCTGAGGCAAGATGGATCACACTGTCGCCCTAAGTGGACAGGGGCTCCGAGATTTACTATATTGGGCACTCTATGTGAGGAAAAAAGACAAGAATCATTACATTGTCGCACAAATATGAGGCTAGGCCGAGAAATACTATAGCAATGATATACACAAGAGGACCTGATAACAAACGTACAATACTATCCGCTAATACTATAAATGAAAAACAACTACTGCTAAGCAAATTGTTGATAATTACTTTGCCTTATCTTCTGAATGCTCAGAGGAGTCGCTATGCCGCCGTTCTCTCTCACCATCACCAATACTTCTTTGTCTACTATCAGATCTCGATTTGTGCACACTACGCGATCTGCGACCAACTGAATCACTTGATGATATTGATTCTGACCTTGGTCTTGATCTCTTCATGTCACCTTCGCTAAAACATTTCACAAGGAACTTTGATTAACAAAAATTGTATATTTATACATAATGATATTATGTGTTCACAATTTAGTAATAAAGTTAGTCAGATATTTTAACCTTTTGACACAGTAGAGATTAAACATATTCAGGTTGATTTGAATCTCAAAACTTTTCAAAGAGATTTTAGTTTAAAGACATTTCTGATAAATGCATTTATATCATTTAGCAGAAGCCTTGCACAACACGGACGATATTTGACTTTCCCTGAAGTCCTTAGTATAGCATTCCAGAAATGATACTTAGATGATGATACAGAGAATGATATAGTTAAGTACTTGAATTGAGAGTTGAGAGACTAAGTCATTTCACTATAATGTATATTTAAATGATCAAACAAAAAATAAATGACGATATAAAATCTACTCACTCCGTTTGCATTGCATATATCACGTTGTAATTCAGCACATTTATCGCTTATCTACTGACCATAGCACAGCTCTATGATATATACTAAACAACATTTATAGCATCATTTAAAGTGACCCAAAAATAGCTTTTGTATATATTTTTGATTATTTATATATTATTATTCTCTGATTATTCTCGTCTCCATTTTTGTTTATATTTTCATAAACAGGATAAATCCTGAGATTAGGGAATAAGAGTAAGACTTAACATAACATTCGGATAACATGACCCAAAACTTTGTTTCATTTTTTCCACTTGACTCATTCAGAGTCTTAGTTCAACTTATCAGTTTCAGATTCAGTAAATTATTTTCTGTCACAAAATATTAAAGGTCTTTGCAAAATATCTAAATTTTAGTCGTGCTGTCAATTCAATAGAGTCAGGCGTCGACAAATGCCAATAAATGAAATTTGAAAATTTTTATTAGCAGTGTAACAGTCGATCATATGCTTGCCAATTGAGGATCTGTAGCTATATTTTAAAATTTTAAGTCATCTCTTCCATCTGGATAGATGGAAGAGATGACTTAAAATTTTACAACATCACTTTGTTACAACCTAAAAAGCATACACGCAAAAGTCTTTAATTTACATTTTTCAATACAGCTTTTGTGGAGATTACTTAAAATTAATATCATATACACTACATGCAGTGTTATACGATTCATGATGCTTACTCCAGAATCAGTTCGAAAGTGGATTGACCTAGCAACTTTCGGAGAAGTAATTGCATATTGCTTGAAATCTCCGACGCTAAACTTTTAACAAATGTTTTCATCGGAATGATAGGCTTGCCTCTGGTTATGTAGCATTCTATATAATCACACATCAAATAACTAATAATCGTCACGTAATCAACTAATCTAGCAAATTATTTTAAAAAGTTTTAGATATGATTGTAGATATTGGTCGAGTGATCCTAAAGAAAGGGAAAGAAGTGGCTAATAAAATTACGGAAGTAAACAGTATATGTAAACAAGTGATTATTACAAAACTTACATAACAACGATTAATTGTTTCGAGAAAGTTAGGAAGTATTAGGCATCTTATATTTAATCAAAGTGCCAAGCTTTGCTAGGCTAATCTAGATTGCTCTAGCCATTCCGAATATTGCATAGTAAAATCATGAATTTCAAGTTCAAGGAGGAAAATACATTTGGTCAGTGTTTTGGTCATTTATTTATGATTCATTGTTGTCTGTGATGTTGTGTAATGTTATTTTTATGTCATGATATATAATGGTAATTTACAGTTGATAAATGTATGTAAAAACAGTATGTTGATTTTTACTCATCTTTTTATTATTGGTCTGTGCAATTTATTCGTAATATCTGAGGCTGAATGGCATTTAATGGCGGATTATATTTCTTGCAGTCTGAAAGTGTTTTAATAATTATTTTGGCTGTGTTTATTGTTTCTAAATAAAACCTGAATTGTTTTGAAGAATGTCTGCATTTCGTAGCAGTTTTAAAATAAAATATGAATGGGTTGCCTAAATGTAACAAATTAATTTTCATAATCATGATTGTCTTAAAATGTGTTCAGATAATGTTTCTTTAAACTTTGACATATTTTATATTCGTATAAGCCTGTTTTGTAGTTCTGGCTAGCAATTTACAGGCTATGCTTGTGTCGTTGGAGGCAACTGAGTTGAAATTTGGCGAGGCAGTTCCAACACAGACAATAATTACCATTAAAGCATTAGTTTTGTAGTGCTAATTGCTATGTTAGCATTGTGGGAAAACATATTGTGTGTTATAACACAACTTGAGTTCCATGGAATATACCTTAATTAATTACAAAGAAAGCAAAATGTCAGTTGGAATGATACATACATGCAGTGCCAAGAAGATACTATTTTGACAAGCTGTGCATATGTTATGTTATGTAGAACAACGCAGTGATGAGGCTTTGAAGATAAGAAGCAAATATCCAGACAGGATTCCTGTATGTATTGAATATTTGTAATTTTACATAAAGAAGCAAAAGGAAACATTTAATCTTGCCATATTTTTATCAATATATTAATTATCATTTACAAAAATTGTAGCTAATTTATTTCTAATTTAGAAGTTTGTACAAATTGTTTAATATCTGCACATTTCCTTATCATGTAGATTTAAGCACTTATTCATGGTCCAATTGTACACATATGCTGAAAAAATGATGGAAATATATGCACCAAAATTTGAGTTACAGATCTTTTTGCGCCATGCCCCAACCTTTTATAGATTTCCTACATAAATTTTCTATAACTTTGGTATCTGATGTCTCCTTATCACATAAATTTAGGCGATTATTCAAGGTCCAATTCTACATATATGCTGAAAAATTTATGGAAATATATGCACCACATTTTGAGTTACAGATCAATTTGCACCATGCCCCTACCTCTTTCTTATAGATTCTCTAAGCAGTTTATCATTATAAGTCAGTATAAATTGCGGATTCAAATTCTCCATGAGCAAAGTAACTGGGTGAAAAGAATAAAGCAGCCTATCCGCTGAACGGATGGTCCTTGTCAACTATTAAGAGTATTTGTTGGAAGATTGCAGAGAGAGAGAGAGAGAGAGCAATTGATAGAAAGGCAGGCAGCAGCTGGCACCAAGGTGCCAGAATTCCTGCTAATATTGCTGCTGTTGTGGAACTAATTAGTTCTCAGGAAGGAGAGCCTGGAACA
Source organism: Enchytraeus crypticus (assembly GCA_905160935.1). NCBI lineage: Eukaryota > Metazoa > Annelida > Clitellata > Enchytraeida > Enchytraeidae > Enchytraeus > Enchytraeus crypticus. The sequence goes on along the minus strand of CAJHZI010000647.1, from coordinate 875,058 downwards.
AGTCGTAATACACGTCAGATATCTCAAGTACTAGGGGTTTCTGCCACATCAGTTCATGATTGCTACTACCAAAACAAAGAATCAATGAAGGGCTCTTATCAGGAGTATTCGCTGACAAACTGCTTGGAGAACCTATAAGAGGTAGGGGCATGGCGCAAAGAGATCTGTAACTCGAATTGTGGTACATATATTTCCATGAATTTTTCAGCATATGTGTAGAACTGGATTATGTATTATCGCTAAAATTTGCATGATATAGAGACATCAGATCAGATACAAAAGTTATAGAAAATTTTCTGGAGGGGGTCAAGTTTTTCGACGCAGTCTGTATATACGTGTTTTGTTGAAGGTAATCGTGGAGAAATGGCCGAGATCATCCATTCCTGCCATTGACAAGCGCAAATTCTTGGTTCCCTGTGATATTTCTGTTGCTCAATTCATGTGGATCATTCGTCGAAGAATACAACTTCCTCCTGCTAAGGCTCTATTCTTGTTTGTTGGAAAAGTTCTACCGCAGACAAGGTTAGCTTAAATTTATATTCTTATATAACGAACATTTGTAACGTAGCTCATGTGGAATGTGTGTGATAAATGAATAAGTAAAAAGAATTAAAAAGTCTAAACTTACCGATTAGGAAGCCAATTTCATTTGCAGATAGTAAAGCTTAATAGGTAGTGCTTGTGTATAATAATAATAATAATAATAAGGTTTAACGTCCGTTTCCGCATCCAGGGATGCCGTCCCTGACATCATCCCTTGATGCGGAAACGGACTTTGTATGTATGCATCAGAGAGAGAGAGTTGAATTTATTTCAAAATCACACATCACAATATTAGTACATATTAGTTTATTGTAGTCTAAAATTGCCTACAAATTCATATTAAAATAAACATTTCAGTTACAATCACAAACAGCATGTGATTAATAAGATGTAAAAAAAGCTAAAGCTAATGTTAACGTCAGTTTCCTCACTCTAAAGCGATGTCAGTGGCAGGCGAGCCCAGGATTTGAACCCCGCACATATTGATCCACGTGACATGTCATACTGACTTATCTATTATATCAATGGACCTACTAACTGTTCCATTTATTTGATCTGAAATAGAGGTTACCAAATCACCAACTAGCGCCATCTAGTTGGTTAACTCAATAATGCAAGTAAAAAATCATAAGATTATTTTAAACCAGTGCAAAACGAAAGAGAAAGAACTTAAAAACAAACATATGGGATAAAGTGAAATATAAAAGCAGCAATGAGTACTTTTAAATGATATGAATCAATTTGATGGCCTTGTTTGTTTGTTGTTTGTCTTGAAGTCTTTTTTAAATAAACATAGTTTTCTCACTCTGTTTGCTTTTTATCGGGAAGTTTTGACTATCGACTGCTTAGCTATATCTTCGTGGACTTATAATTGAGCGTGTAAAGTGTGTCTGTTAAATGTCATTAATTTATTACATACTGAAGTTCACATTATTTTGCAGTTTAAGTTAGAAATGAGCAAGATAGATAGTTTGAGAGATTCCTTCAAATGTTTTGGTGATAGAGGGACGGACAAGTGCATTGAATTTTGTACCTAAATTTTTGAAATTCAAAGTTTAACATTTTTAATTCGCATTTTAGAAACTTAATTGCAATTAGTCATTTTGAATACGTACATTTTCATAAAACTAAGGGTGGGAGGCTATTTCACATTTATTGTACTTGCATTTTATATTTGTCAATTTAGTAATTTTCATTTAATTTTGCATTGTGTGGTTTGTAGTCTTCAGCTGTTTTTATTCACTTATTCTATTTATCTTTTGCGTTATGCTTTCAGTGCTAATATGGAGCAGATTTATCAGGAGCATAAAGACGAGGACAACTTCCTGTACATTGCATACAGTGGGGAGAGCACTTTCGGATGCTAATGTACTCTTTATATTTTGTCTAATACTGACTGCGTGTATTCTTTTTTTCACAAAAGCTCGCGTATGCATGATGATATGCTTCAAATTTTGTGTCTATATATGAATATATATGAATATATGTATGAATGTATACATGTATATATATACATGTATGTATATATATATATATATATAATAATTATCTATAATATATATGAATATATTCCTATATAATTTTTAATATATATGAATATATATTTAATATATATTCTAATATATTTTAATTTATTTTATATTTTAATATATTTTTAATATATATTCATATATTATTTATAATATATATGAATATATTTATATATATTTGAATATATTTATATATATTCATATATTCATATATATAGTATTCTATATGAATAATATATATGAATAGTAATAAACCAGACACTAAAGTCCTTTATGGGTCATTTACTGACAGTAAAATAGTAAATATTTGTTGACTACTGCAGAATATTGTAAATTAAAATGATGAGGCAGACATCTCTGTTAGATATAATGTGATTATTTTGAAACATTTTAGCTTTGAATCTGTTTCTTCTTCAGGGTTTGGTGGCTAATATATCATCAGAATAATCTAAATATACTCAGATTGGTATTTTAATTAAATTAATTTTTGTATTTATTTTTTAGTTTCTTTTTTAAGGATGCTGTTACATTAATTCATGTCGCAGTGAAACAAATTCTTTTACAATTTTAAATTATGTGTATAGTTTAATGTCGTTCTACCATTCGGAATTAGAATTGAAAATTAATTTCAAATTTTGGTAAAACTGCATCAAAGTGAGCAAATGGATAATGAAAAGGGCTTAGAACTACTTATTTTTATTGAATGATATAGTTGATTAATTAATAATCTTGTTTAATTTAAAAGGATATATATTTATAATTAAATCATACTGTTATATTCAAATATGATTTACAGAATGTTAGAAAAAATTTGATCTCACATTGGATGCTGCATATCCCAATGGCTTGATTTTTGTAAACTTAATTAGAAAACAGAGGTACGTAATATGTACACCTATTTTTGTAATAAGTCTGCCATGATGTTGAATATGTCCATATGGGTACTTATATAATTTACTGACTGTATGCACTTGTGCAATATCAACAAATATCTGTAGAGTCATTTACCATATGATCAAATGACGTTAAATTTGCTTTCGTAGATCTATCATGGTTGTTTGTTTATGCTTCGAAGTGTAATCTTGTATTAAAAAGCTGGTAAAGGTAATGTTAACGTCAGTTTCTTCACTCGAAAGCTTTGTCAGTGACGGGTGAGCTCAAGATTTGGGAATGAACGCACACATACTAATTAATTAATGCATGTGTGCTTGATTGAAGATTGACAGGTTGAGTTGACTATTAAGTAATGCATAAGTTAAGCATATATCAATTACTATTCTAATATTTTTAGTGTTTGTATTACTAGTGCAATTTGTCCTTAAGGAAATTCTCATTTCTGCGTAGGCTCACTATTATAACCTAAGTGCTTTATAATGTTTTCTATGTGTTGGTATAATTATGCTCTACTATTGATTGTGTTTGTGGGAAATCAATCCAGTTGTGTGAATGAGTGTGTTTGTTATCGAATCAACTCAGGTGTTCTGTGTTTGTATTTTAAAAAATTACTGTGAAAAGTAATGTCTAATTTAACGAACAAAGCTGTGTACTGCATATTTTTTCAAATTCCTATCCGCCGGTGTGTGTATTATTTGTGTGTGTATTTAGTTTTACAGATGATAACTGCTTGATTATAACTATCAGAATTTTACACTCCCATGAGCCACTACTTATATACTCGTTCAGCATCATCATCATCATCTTCCTTTGAATCCAATGTTATCGACGGTCGGAATTTTTATGAAACTTTTGCATTCGTTTTATAAAATTTTCCAGCAATTTCTGGAGCCTAGACGTTCACCCATCCTTTCCGACTTTGGTTAGAATCAAGCTTTGTCGCCTTTTACGACACGTGCAGTCCACGGTTTGTTTATTTTTCAGCAACCCGGACACAACATTAAAGGCGGTCTGACTAAGTCTTCCTTGCTTATTGGACAATTGTACAAGTAGCTTATCCTATGCTGGACAAAGAAGGGGCTAGGAATAATGTGCAAAAGAAATATTTTATAGGCTAACATAATTTCAATCAAAAATTCATTAGTGATTTGTGAAACTATGAAGTGAGCTTTGACTTGCTATAAAGTACTAACAAATGATGTCTACAACATCAGTTACGAGTGAGGAAACGGACGTTAAATCCTCAGTATGTGAATGATTGATTGATCAGTTATGTTTATGTGCTTCAAGTTGAATTGAGTAGATCTTATTATGTGTGTTATTTATAGTAGCACGCAGTACACACATCACATTTATAACTAATTACTTTTACATAATTAGTTATAAGAATAAGGAATTATTGTAATTAGTTTATAATTAATTCCTTTTAAGTAATTAGTTATAAACTAAACAGCTAAATTTTTATCATTTTAATGCTACTATGATTTTTCCGTGCAATTTGATTCCATTTTTAGGTGACAGTTCGAGTTGTTTTGTGATTTTAAATGATCGTTTGCGCTAAACTCATAATACAGTAAAATGTAATATGTGATGGAATTACAATGAGACTGCCTTTGCTGCTATATATACTTACTTAGAGTTGATCGTACTGTGTATTTAAATATTTTATATATTTTAAGAATGTTTGCAATTTAAACCATAACAAATAAATTGATTTACTACTGAAATGTTTTGTTTGATTAAGCTTATTTACAGACGTGTTATATTCTCATTATTTCCATTCAAACATTCTTTTAAAATTATTTAGGCTGACAACGCTTCCTTTTGTTAATTCTGAAGACGTTTAAAGATGATAAAAACCTGTTCGAATTTCCGTCTTTGTCGGCTCATAGTTAAATAAAGCTAGAGTTAACGTCAGTTTCTTCACTCGAAAGCGATATCAGTGACCGGCGACCCCAGGATTTGAATCCCCCACATACTGATCCGCGGTCGAGTATCTTACCGACACCGCCACTGGTTCCAGCCAGTAGGAGAGGAATTGTAGGTAGGAGAGACAGGTTTCATCATGCCATGGCAAGTACTTATCTTCGTAAACTCAGGAGGGTAGGTACATTTTTAGAGCTTAAGCTGCTACATTTGTCGCATTGCATCGTTTTAATCCGTTTAAGACATTGAAAAAATTGTCTGGGAGAGCGACATTTGAGAATATTAAACCATATTTCCCCGTGATTCTGCTGATAACCTTGACCTTGTTACTCTGAACATTCCTGAGACACTACAGCTGCCTGAGCATCATTACGTCAGGCGATGGTTGCCAATCATTACGTCACCATTACGTCATATGATGGCTGCCCATCATTACGTCATCATTACGTCAGATGATGGTTGCTCATCATTACTTCATCGTTACGTCAGACGATGATTACCCATTGATCTGATTTAATATTTCTCTAATATACTTAGAGAACCACTGAACTAACTAAAACTTGATATAAGTAGCCCAGGCTCCCTCTAGTTTCTTGAACTGCCTTTCTTTATATTGAATTTGAAACGTGTTTTTATTTTTCATTCTACGGTTTAGTCTTGACTCCGGGGTGATTGATGTTATCATGCACTATTAATAACTCGGGCACTACAAACAAATAGATTGCTACACATTATACAGTATATCGTTAGTTTTTGTACACATTACAATACGTATAGTGTTGTTGTACACAATACAATACGCATAGTGTTGTTGTACACTTTACAGCGCGTATAGTGTTGTTGCACACATTACAACGCGTATAGTGTTGTTGCACACATTACAATACGTATAGTGTTGTTGTACACAATACAATACGCATAGTGTTGTTGTACACTTTACAGCGCGTATAGTGTTGTTGCACACATTACAACGCGTATAGTGTTGTTGCACACATTACAATACGTATAGTGTTGTTGTACACAATACAATACGCATATGTTGTTGTACACTTTACAGTGTTTGTTGCACACATTACAACGCGTATAGTGTTGTTGTACACATTACAACGCGTATAGTGTTGTTGTACACATTACAACGCGTATAGTGTTGTTGTACACATTACAACGCGTATAGTGTTGTTGTACACATTACAACGCGTATAGTGTTGTTGCACATATTACAACGCGTATAGTGTTGTTGTACACATTACAACGCGTATAGTGTTGTTGTACACATTACAACGCGTATAGTGTTGTTGTACACATTACGATGCGAATAGTGTTGTTGCACATATTACAACGCGTATAGTGTTGTTGTACACATTACAACGCGTATAGTGTTGTTGTACACATTACAACGCGTATAGTGTTGTTGTACACATTACGATGCGAATAGTGTTGTTGTACACATTACAACACGTATAGTGTTGTTGCACATATTACAACGCGTATAGTGTTGTTGTACACATTACAACGCGTATAGTGTTGTTGCACATATTACAACGCGTATAGTGTTGTTGTACACATTACAACGCGTATAGTGTTGTTGCACATATTACAACGCGTATAGTGTTGTTGTACATATTACAACGCGTATAGTGTTGTTGTACACATTACAAAGCGTGTAGATTATCGCAGGCTGTTGAATTAGCTCTGCTGCGTCCCCCGCCCATCATAGACCTCCGCCTATCCTCCGTCGACACAGCGTCTTTCCTCGCCCCCCTGCCGCCTAGAAGCTTCATCACTATATACTCTCGAGCCTTCACCAGGCAGCCCCGTGAGGCACCGCCGTCCATCTGAAAGTGCGCGATCGAGAGGCGATGCTCGCCTGGGCTGCGGGTCGACGACCCTCCCCCGCCCGGACTGCGCTGAGGGGACACCTCGGCCGAGCCCTGGTGGGTCTGGATGGAGGGAGGCTCGTGGATGACTCGAGGGGACGTCGAGAACCTGATGAGGGTGAGCACCCCTACTAGAAGCTCATTGACGTTGTGGTCGATGGCTGTCGATACCTCGATGTATTTACTGCTGTAGGCCTTGGCCGCTGATCTGCCCTCTGCAGGGGTTCAAACAGTGCTGAATTGTAGTTATCTTATGTAAGAATGATAGTAATAATAATAATTTTCGTTTAAGGGCGAACACGTGCGAGACTCAGATGTGCCCCTGCGGTCATGAAGTCCGGACGGCTTGACTTTAGTGCCCTGGTGCAACGGTAAATGTGCCGTATGGGACGTCACGGTCATTGACACTATGGCAAACTCCTACCTCAATACGACTTCAGTCACAGCCGGTGGAACTGCTGTTCATGCCGCCTCAAGGAAGCTGGATAAATACTGTGATCTGTCCTTAGGATATGAAGTTGTTCCGGTGGCCATTGAAACCATGGGCCCGATGAAACCCGAAGGAGTTGACTTTATTAATGGCATAGGCAGACTTATTGCAGAGCAAACCGGCGATAAGCGAGAGACATCTTTTCTTTGGCAAAGGCTTTCTATGACTTTGCAAAGATTTAATGCAGTCTGCTTCAACAATTCTTTTAAGCCGATTGATGTCCTCGAGTAGCCGGGCGGCGATTCAGCATGTATTGCTTGAATCGTTTTTATCAAACCCCAGGTTCTTTACATCGGGGTAAAATTTAAATAAAAAATAATAATAATAAAGGCATACCGTCCGTTTCCTCATCCAGAGATAAGTATCACTGATTATGTACTATACATGTAATGGATTTAATTATTTAGTGACTTTACGCGAAATAATAATCGCGTTAAGTCACGTGCGTATATTGAGGTGAAAGAGGGATAGAAGTGATTAGAAGAGTTGTATACCATAGACCTGTCGTTAGGCAGTACACACACACACACACATACACAGAGAGAGAGAGAGAGAGAGAGAGAGAGAGAGAGGAGAGAGAGAAAGAGAGAGAATAAATCTTGTCTGATGTAGAATCAACTAAGTAGGTATACGCGTAAATGGGTCTAGCACATGCTAACAAATGTATTAAGCAAGTTATTCCTTTTTATAAAACTGGTATAGTATTCTCCCAAAAAATATTTAAGATGCATATTTCTACTCATTGTCTGCCTTCGCTTTCTTTAGAGAGCACTGCACAGTATTGTCTAACTGGTGACTCAGTCTTCAATTAAATCTGATTTTAATTTCTTTTCATTTTTTAGATCATACATTAATGTACAGGCAGCAAAATTGGGCCAGTATCATAGTAAGTTAGATGAGTCCGTATTACCCATATCTTATAATTACGTTCTCTCACAGCAGAAATCATAAGAAAATCGTGAATATAATTTTCACTGGACTATATCGTAATTAGCCAATTTACAGAGTTCGTGCATTGCTTTAATTAACTATATTGCGAGATAAAAGCTATTGTTAACGTCAGTCCACATTCGAAGTCCAAACTCAGTGACGGGCGAGCTCAGGATTTGAACCTCGCACGTACTGATCCTCGGTCGAATATCTTATCGACATCGCCACTGGTTCCAGAACAAATAAACACGTAAATATAAAATCTCGAAATATTTACCACAAGATTTGGTTCGCATACGAACCTTGTTCGAGAATGACCCTGGTCCTAACAAGGTCTATCTTGTTGGCTACAAGGACCACCACTGCGGTAGAGGGGACGGACCATTTGCCTCTCCTCATGGCGTAGAGGCAGTCAATGGCAGCCTGGAAAGACCTCCTATCCTCCACTGAGTATAGGACTAGGTAAGCCGCCGGCTGTGTCTGGCTTAGACGAAGCTTTGCCAACACCGATTCTGTTTTTATCTGAACCCAAGTAACGCTTTGATAGAATTACTCGAATTACATGTATATTTCTAAAAATATAGTCCAAAGTAAAACTTTGGACTGATTTTCTGGATTTTGGAATTTGCACCGTTTCTGGACCTTCTTTTTGCTCGCCGGCTTGATTTTGTCTCAATAGTGCTCGATGTTGTCATTGATGACTGTAGCACTCTAATTGTTGTTATTATTCAATAACATTTCTACGCGTGAAAACATTGAACAAAGTGTAGCCAAAGAAATGAAACCAAGTGTAGCCAAGTTAAGTTCAAAGTTGAATGTAACTCGTAGCTATTAGGTAAGTGAAACGATCAAAGAGATAGTGCTACAAGTTAAACACAATCAATAATATTTCAGTATCAATAAATGGAGCTTCAGCTTTTAAATATCTTTAAGTTATTTATTAAAAAAAGTGAATTACAAACTATGATTAATATATGTTGTAAAAGTTTTATTGATGTAGGTCTTGAATTAAATACAAATAAGTCATACTGTATGAGATTCGGAAAGAGATACTGGAATACGGGACCTAGCGTAACGGCCAATAATATGAGCATACTCTGGGTTAAAGAAACCAAATATCTGGGTGCGACCTTTGTAGCTGGGAAAAAATTTAAAGTTTCATTTTCAGATGTGAAATGTAAATTTTACTCTGTATTTAATACTTTGTATTCTAAATTAGGTCACTTGTCTAATGTTAATGTTACAGTGCATCTATTAGAAACAATGGCTATCCCAATCTTAACTTATGCCATTGGGGCGCTTGATCTAACAGCGTCTGATTTAAATAGCCTTGACTTTACTCTAAGTAGAGCTATATGCAAGATATTTAAGATTAGGGAAAAAGATAATATTACATTATGTATGAATATATTTGGAGTGCAGAGCATCAAAGAGAGATATATTAAACATCAATGTAATTTGGTCATGAAGGCTTGTAAAAGTCAAAATTTAATTGTAAGAAATATATGCATAAATAAAGCGAAAGGTCTAACTAGCCATGCATTAAGAAGATAATCTATGCTATATATTTGTAATTTTATTTCATTTTGGTTTATTTTCAATGCAGCAGTATTTGTTGTAATGCACTGTGGTATTTTTTGTTTATTTGTTTATTGTAACTTGCTACCACGTTTTGAAGGTGTAATAAAGATTCATATTAAACGGGTCTACTTTATTGGTTAATGCTATTTTTGAATGATATGAGCTTATATCCTGTTATTTGAAGCGTCAAACTATTGGCGCTGTTTACTACAATTGTAACTTATAAAACTCTAAAACAACTTTTTTTAGAACTGTATAATGCAACAATCTAACAAAAAAGCAAACATTTCTGTGACACACGTTACAAAAGGAAATATACTGCGGCACAATAAATTAAAACTCAAGCGTATAGTCCAGTGTATTAATAATTTTTTGACTACATATTAATAAATCTGATAATATGAATAAAATCTCAAATTGACTATCTATGAGGAACGGGAAAGGAGTAAATTCCTATGAACAAACCTGTTCAATCTCGATCTCTTGAAAACGCAGAGTCGAGAACTGACCATCGAGCACTATGGATACGTCGCACCGGTCCTTCCTACTCACGTCCATCAGGCAGTCGTCTCCTTCTTCATAGCACAACTGCCTAGAGCTGCCTGAATCTATAACATCATCATCTTAAACATCATCATCTACAACATCATCATCTACAACATCATCATCAACAGCATCATCATCTACAACATCATCATCTACAACATCATCATCTACAACATCATCATCTACAACATCATCATCTATAATATCATCATCTACAACATCATCATCTACAACATCATCATTTACAACATCATCACAGCTGCAGTGGAAAATATCCAGGAAATACTGCGAAGTAGGTAACCTACTGTCAACCTACTGAAAATCAGTCCCCTCCAGTCATCCTCAGCTACTGTCTTTAGTCGCCTCTTACGTACATGCAGCATATTGTTTGCTGTTGCCAACCACACCCGAGCACAACACGGGTACCATATTACCATATCACAAGAAAAGGTCTAGATAACGGTGCTTAGCCTTTATAATTATTGAAATGATTCAGCTTTGCTTACGTCTGCAGTCGCTTACAATTGCGTCAACTAATCATCTCGAAAGCAAATGAGATTTATTAATCTAAACAAGTCTAATACCACGAGGTTGTAGTAAATCTAGCAACCCGGGATATTATATCTACAAGATATCACTACCGCGCATTCTGCGGTTTAAAGAAAGTTCAAGCAACTGATATAACACTTTACGTGATTATAACTAAATCTATGATTATTCATTGCATTAAATGACAGTAGATAACAAAAGAAAATTGGTTAAATATTTGTTTAGAATGTTTTTGAAAATTGTAATTTATGAGACACGGCGTAATTAAGTAAAAGCTAAACTACACTTTAAGGCTTTATAACTACGTTGTATACTTCTGTAATGGTAGATAGTCACTCCAGCAGTTTGAAAGATGTCATTGATACATCTCCAGGGTATACACGCAAATTATAACACATAAGTGACTTTGAAACCTTCTCGCCAATTATTTTGCAGAATAATTGCAATAAAAATCGACAAGCGAAATCTGTTGAAATCATCGTTATGTATTTATTACAATAAAAGTCTAGAATCCAACATACATGTATATAATAGAAAACGTACGAATGTAAAGAATAGTATATAAATACCAAAATTACAAACTGACGTTGAAACTCGATTGACTTAAAGTTCTTGATTAACTGAACTTAAAATAAATAAAAGTTAGAAGTTTTTTTGTAAAACGAATAAAAGGTACAAGTAAACCGTCCGCAATCAATCAACAAGCAATAAATTAATCAATCAATCTATCAATAAATCAATCAATCAATCAATTAATCGTAGTAAATAATTAAACATTTCAATAAAAGTTACAAGTTACCTTGAGGCAAATCGGCATCGGTTCCCAGACTCTTACGAGTAAAACCTGGCTGAAGAAAGCGAGACAGAACATCACTTTTTCCAATGCCTGAGCTGCCGATGACCCAGATGTGATGTACATGGGTGTCGTCGGGCTGATCCTCTGGTCTATCAGATGTCTTGGACCCCCGACGTACCGATCTCTGACGGCGAGGAACTGAATTAGAGCGAGCGAAGCGCTGAAACTTTTGAACAAGACTCTGTCGGGGTGACCAACCTTTTAGACTGTTTCCTCTCTTCATCAAAGACTCCCTTTCTTCTCTGGAATCTTCTAGAACGTTAACAACCGAAGCTGATCGAGGTCTTCCTGCCCGATGGCGAGTCTTAGGCAGCTTCAGCTGATGACTGCCAGCCCGTTGAAGTGATTTATCTACATACGAATAACCTTCGAACTTTAGTCCAGTCTTATCCACACTGAAGTTACGCAATAACCGAAGATCACAATATTCTGAAACATTTTCATCTGACTCAGTTGGTTTGTTGCCTCCAAAAACTGATAATGTATTGACACCACAAAACCTTTTCTTCGAATCCCTCATCCCATCTGTGCTGTCGTATTGATATGGCGATTCCTTTCTCGTATTCTGTTTGGATTTGGGACTTCCTCCATGATACGATCGACTTCGTCGTTTGCTCGCTGTCTTCTCATCGATAGTTTTACCAGAAGAAGATGGGTCACGTGGAGATTGGGATCTGTCACGCGGTGTACTTCCGGTATAGGGATCTACCGTCCTGCTGGCCGCGTATGTAGCAGGTTCACTGGATACTCTCTGACGAATCTTTGGATGTCTTCCTGAAACTCTTTCACCGTTCTCGGCTTCCTCTCCCATCCTCCTTCCTGAATTACTTCCAGAAGACCTGGAAACAGTTGGCAGAGACACTGTCGGCTGCCTCGTCAGACTTTTTGACTTAGATTTCAGACGTTTGGCTGCATTCTTCCACAGATGACCATAACTGGCGAGAGACTTTGAGCTGAAGCTACTACCGCTTGAGTCATTTTTACTGGCGCCCCTGGACAGCATGGTGAGCTTCGATCTTGCGCCTTCTCTTCTCTGGATCTGATGTGCAGGTGACGTTAGAAATCCTCCGCTGTAAGATCTAGCACGATATTCCTCAAAATCATCCTCGTAAGTTTTTCGTGATACCCCACTGGCCGCCATGATGTTGAGGTCAGCTATTCCATTTGATCTCCTATTCTGAATTTATTAAATATGGTTCTTATTCGAACAATTCTCAAATTTGAAGTTTTAAATAGTATCACATTTTAGATTTGCACGAAAATTTTATAATCTCGCGCTAATAAATAGCTTTAATGGTAATTTATCGCGATAAAGTTTTGGTAGATCTCAATATTCTATATCAATATCAAATTTAAATATTTTGAAAGCTGATTCAATCCCCGCTGAACTGAAGCACGCATTTAAAAGCGTGCTTCAGTTCAGCGGGGATTGAATCAGCTTTCAAAATATTTAAATTTATTAATAGGTTTGCTTAATATCGTAATTCTTTTCAGGTAATGTAGTCATAGGCCTAGGCCTTATTATGAATTGCTTCTTTATTTCTATTGGAATATTATAATTTAAAAAATATATATTAATATACTGTAATATCTTAACTGTATGTGGTTGCAGATAATTTTAAATAGATACACATTTGTAAAGCGTGTCTTAGGAGATAATTGAGCGTATAAACTGTAACTAAGTTATGCGGTACGAATCCTGTGCAATCCCCTTCAGAAGTCGTGCATGTTAAATGTAAGGGATGTATTTGTCAGTGATTTGGTGTTGATGCTGAAATAGAGACATACCTCTTTCTCTCTCTTTCTCTTTCTCTCTCTCTCTCTCTCTCTCTCTCTCTCTCTCTCTCTCAAGAATTAATGAAGTTTCGATAAAAGATTACAGTAATAGATTCAAATTGTTTTCTTACCTCTATTCCTTATTTATATTTGTTAGCTTACTTTTTATAACGAGGTCTTTGTTAATTTTATGGAAATTTTAATTTCCAAAGTTGAAAATTTGTTTAGCTAGTTGTTTAACATTCATAACTCCACTGACGAAATTTGAGTAATTTGAAAATCATTATCGAATATATTGAAAAGATTGATAATGTAGGCCAATTCGTCATGTTAACTAAGCCAAAACCCACACCGTATAGGCAGTGCAGGATTTCATTAGACTTTTTAACTGTTTAAGCTCCACTGGGATGATGAACTTGTAAAATACTATCTATAGTAAGTAATTGTGTAAAGCAACTTATCTTTCTTTACTATCTCCTCATTGTATGGGATTTATGGTTTGGGCTCATATTTTTTATAGAATTTTCTATCCCGCCAGTCGTTTTGACTCCGCAGCATCATCGTGTTCGTATTATCAATACAGCAGTACGCCTGTGTCGTGGTCGTTTATCGCTCAAATATTGTTGATATAAAATATTAACTCTATAAGGCATAACTATAGAGAAAATAACTATTAAGGGTGTAAAAGTAATTACACTCTTAATTACTTCTTAAAAGCAATTGGAGTAAATTAATCCGTAGTTAAAGGCAACCTTAATAAATTGTTCCTTAAAGTGTTCATTTACTTTAAGTACGTTACCTACTTGTGTTCATTTAGCTATACACACGACTCTACGCACGTTTCTACAGGTTTTATTGATCGGTTGCTGTTTTTATAGTTTTATTTATTTAATTATCTTTCTCTGATTTGAAATCCTTTGCCTTTGATAACTGATTGCATAAAATGATGCAAAAATTACCGTACTACTTACGTAGGCCTACTTCAGCAGTGAAATTAGCTTAGTGTCAATAATTTTCTTTAGTTTAGACACAATTTTATTTAAAGTTCTTATTTTGTTTAAAATACTTATTTAATATTAGCTGATCTGAGATGTAGAAAGTATCACTTATATGAAACGACTCTACTTCTCTCTCGAAGGTACGCAGCTTACATTCATTTATATTCGCATGCAGCTGACAATCACTGCACTGGTTAAACGGAAATGGTCTAAATTGCCTAACGATTTAGACATATTAAAAGTGATAGATATCAACAGAGTTGATCAATTCACTATAAAGCTTGTTTACTTTACTTTACTTATGATCTGACAAAATACTAAACAATTTTTATTTCTTCTTCTTCTTCTTTTCTCTGCGTGACGTCACTTTATGGACACCAGAGCAGCCTCTTTTACCTTCTGTCTCCACCGATTTTTGTTTGCGTGAAGGATAGATATTATGATAGATATCAACATAGTTGATCATTTCACTATAATTCTTGTTTACTTATGATCTGACAAAAATACTAAAAAATTTATATTTGCTTGAAGGTATCTATGCGAGCTAAACCATTCAGAGCTTCAGTGGCAGATAAGGCTCTAACAAAACTTTTCACTTCCAAAGTCTTCATACTCTCTGGCTTAGCGTGAACGCAGATTTCCTTCATAACGTACACAGCCTCCCATAGAACAGTCTTATACTGATCCTGCTTAATCCCAGCTACTGCTAAATTAACTCTTAATAGATACAAACCGGCCAACATAGTTATAGTTATCATGCAAAATAGATTTGACAACATTGTCCAACCTAGATGAGAGAAAAAGTAAAACATTAAAAAGCTTCCAACGCAGACTAATATAAGTATACTTCCGCCGATTATGAACCATATCATCCAGAATTTCATTTTTCTTAAATGTTCGTTTTGCTCTTGTTCCATGATAACGCTTTTGAATTTTTCAAGAGCTCTTTGAACGTCACGATAACCTTCAACAGCGTTACCAATGCGAGCGATAATAAGGAGTAGAGTTGCAGAAGTTTCAATGGAAGTCTGAATAATATCTGCGGTTGCGTTGTTTTGTCGTAAATCGAAAATCTGTTTAGTTGCTCCGAGAAGTATAGCGAATACGTGTAAACCGTACAGAAAGGCCTCGCTCCGTATGAAAGCCCAAATTCTTGGAAATATTCCACGATGTTTTTCTCGAATGCAGCATGGAAAGCATTCTTCCAGCATTACCTCCTCACAGAGAGGTTTGGACTGCTTCTGATGATCAATCCGGTATCGAGTGACGTACGTGAGAGAATCCAGTTGGGTGGGATTGGGTAAAACAACGCATCCGGTTCGAAGTGATTTACCTCCGACTGATTCATTCCTTGAGGCAGGACTTTCATCGCTGTGGTGCACTGAAACAGTCCGACGAAGTCGTCTGTGACTGTCCATGATAGGGTATAGTGAGAGTCTAAAGACAAGTCCTAGAGTTGATGAACTATACGATATCTACTTCTCTACCTGAGGTTGCATCGAAGCATTGACATTAACATCGTTGTTGTCGAATCTGTAATATGATAGTCGGTTGATACTACTACAGTGTATGTTGGATTGGTCGATATACGAAACTAATTACGACGGCTGATATTATTGTCCATATATTTGCTGCAAACATAGAAACGGTTGAATTTGAATTGTGGTATTAGCAATAGGCCTATTTAGTATACATGTAGCTCGACTCGCAGAATGCTTTTTCTTAAGATTCCCTGAATATCATTATGAAATGAAGACATAATTAATTAAAATGAAAATTTGATATTTGGATGTTTGATGACATATCCACCAAATAGTCTTAATATTATTCAGACAGTTTTCATCTATAGATTTACTCATTACGTCTAAGAGGTAGGCCTACAACGATAAAGTATAAATATGGGTGCAATAAATTGATATTTTATACTGTTCAATTAGTAAATTCAGATACAATAAAATACAGCTTTAGTTTGAACCTATGGCCTGAAGTGTAAGCTTGATTTCTGAATACAGTATCTATTCAAATCCTGATATCGCCCGAAAATTAATTTCTGCGGCAGCAGCGCCTGTCATTTGCTTTCATCAAATGATTTGTTTTAAAAATTCTTTTTCAGTTAAAACGAAACAGTTAAAAGTTTTTAGAGTCCTCTACAGCTAGCGCAATATTAATTTCTTTCTAGCAATGTGTCTGAAACTCAGTACCGCCTTACTCTATTAATAATCCATTATAGGCCCGCAAAACGGGATTCTCTAAATTAGTCGAGAGGACACCAAATAAAATGCCTTAATATCAGTAAATAAAATAAAATAAAGTTCGTTTAGTTAAAATCTTTACACTATTTGAGACATACATTCAACACAGCTTCCTAAAAACTAATCTAGCACTGAAATTATAAATCGTTGCTAAAGATTGAAATAATCTAAACTATTTAACTCTGTTCAATGAACTTAATGGTACGTCAACCGGTCAAAACTCGACATCATAACATGCCTTCAGTACTTAATAAATTCAAGCCAGCCAGTAAGTGCTCTTATTTGTTCGTTAAAAAGATAACATTCGCCGACACTTTGAGGCAATAAGACTATTTGATTACATGCATACAATGTTTTATTTGTGACTATTGTTTTCCTTTAAAATTTTATCACTACCGAGGTAATGAGTTTTACTTGGGGTATTAAACTAAAGACTATTAAGTAATCAACAAACACTAGATCTGAACAATATAACTTGGACACAACTGTTTTGAATGATGTGAGGATTTGATAGTATATTGACCCTCGGTCGAAAATCTTATCCATTAAGACCCAGAATCAAATTGTTCTATCATATCACATGATCAAATCTTATCTATCGTATCACATGATCAAATCTTATAAAATCACATGATCAAATTTTATCAAATCACATGATCAAATCCTATCTATCATATCACATGATCAAATCTTATCTATCATTTCAAAGAGTCAAATCGCGTCCATCAGATCTATCATATCGCAGGATCAACCATTAGAATACATTTTATTTTATCTTAAATTTTTAACCGTATTAAAGGTTTAAGGGCCAATCATAATCTGAGCTTAAACGTTGTACGACAATTAATAGCCCTTCTTCTTTCAAATGACCCGGCATCAAGAGCAGATACTGGATTATTTTATAAAAATAGTAGAACTAAATAAATTATTCAAAATATTGATAAACCAAAATAATTTTCAACGAAGCCAACATTACTTAATACCGTAGTTTTAGTATTTGGCATTTCACTGCCAAGTGTGTCTATTTCGACAAGGCTAGATCACTGTAAGCCTTTTATATAAATCATTTTTTGTGTAAAATTCAATTAGGCTATTATATGCTTCGTCTAA
This sequence comes from Enchytraeus crypticus, assembly GCA_905160935.1. Lineage (NCBI taxonomy): Eukaryota > Metazoa > Annelida > Clitellata > Enchytraeida > Enchytraeidae > Enchytraeus > Enchytraeus crypticus. The sequence goes on along the minus strand of CAJHZI010000647.1, from coordinate 857,201 downwards.
GGAATTCTCATCTTAGGTAATTAATAATATACAACATGGACCCTACGGACAACTATTTACAAATTTCTCGCATACGTTTAGTAGCCTATTATTCTTTGTGTAATTATAGCATTTTGCTGAAAATTTAGATGAATAAATAAGTGAAGAGATAATCGTTTCGTTCTAGATTAAATAGTGGCACTTAAATCGTATTAAAACCAACAAAAGATATCTTGTTTCTTCATTCACAACTTAGACTATCTATGACGGTTGTCTGATAAAATTGCTGTTATGGTCACTTTAAAATCTTTAGTGGTCAATCTTGTTTTATGCGTAAAGCTGTAGCATATACATGTAAATCAGGATTGTGAGATTGAAAAATGTCAAAAACCCCTGCATTGAAAGTCATTATTGACACAAATCCAAGTTGGCGAGCATAAAGAATGTCCAAAAACGGTGCCAATTCCAAAATCTAGAACAGCAGTCCGAAGATAAAGGGAATTTAAGAAAGGTAGCAATTCATGGTCACTGGATGGAAAAGATTGATCATCAACTGACCATGGAACTGCACATAAATACATGCTATATATATGTTATATACATGTTATAATGCTCCCCGTGTTGTGCTCGGGTGTAGTTGGACCACTGCAGAATTGGGCAACCGCAAACAATCTGCCGCGTGTACCTAAGAGGCGACTAAAGGCAGGATCTGAGGATGGCAAGAGGGGACCCACCTCACCATGAAATATTTTCCCCCAGGATTAAATGGAAATTAATCCACGTAACTGAGGAAGGCAACGGGAAACCACCTCAGAAGTCATATTTTCCCAAGCTATAGGCTACATAAGGTATGGATAAGGCAGACTTTGTGAAGGGATTAACTTGTTGATCTAAGGAGTGCTCATATAGTGCACAAGGAGTGCTTAGTGCTCTTATGGAGCGAGATAACAGACTTTGAGTATGAATATGTACCTTGAACCTGCCACTTGGCAGTGCTCTGAAGAAGAAGATAATGCTTATACGGCTGAATAATACTCTATCACAGTAGTAAAGTACCTAAACGCCATGCATCATTTCATACTGCTTCTGACATCTGGTGAATAAAATCAGGCCACTAAAACCATCAGGTAAGTGAAACCATGACCTACCTAAGATTTATAATTAACGAGTTACCTATTTAGACGAAAGACTATAATAATCCAAGCAAAGTGATATCTACGTAAAAGTATGCTTATGTATTATATTAGTCGTATGTGGTCGTTCAAGCAAAGATGAATGAAATACTAATTAATAATAACAGTGACCTTCGACAGTTTTTAAAACAGTGTCATGACCAGTGCAAGTCTTCGATACTGCTTTGGAGGTTCCTGGCAGGTTATTTTCAATCCTTTTCACTGTTAGTCATATTTTGCTATCGATAGCTTTGTGATCATAAGTTTTATGTGTGTTTCTTATATTAGATTCTTAATTTAATTCATATCTGTAGCAGTACAACATTTAAGATAATCTTAATAAATAAATGCGGATTGAAAATTTCGTTTTAAATGAAGCCCAAGCTTGACACAAAATTTACAAAGACACACATAGAGCAACGAAAATGTTTTAATCATTTTGAAAAAAGGCAAAAATTAACTTATCAAAAGAACATAAAACAACAACATCATTATCATCTTCGTACTGTTGGGAGGTAGGTCTAAGTAGGCCTATTTTTATCGCAGTAATATTTTTGTGCTGTAACCCCTGATATTTTACGATTTAACCCCTGCAAAAGACAGCCATCCCAATGAAAGATAATCATTGAAAATTATCGCATGTTTTTATACAGGGTTGTATTTGTTAAATTTTTCAAAGGAGGGTCTTTGAAGGAAGTCAAAGGCTTTCCGGGGGGTGGGTGGTCATCCTGACTGTGTCATAGGGAGGGTTTAGCAGAGATGGTCACAAATCTATCAAGGAGGGTTTAATCTCCCAACTCCACCAGCAAATGCCAAATACAACACTGTTTGCGTAATGAATAAAGACTGCGTTCAATATTGCCAGTAGGAAAGGAATTTTCGCATAATTGTGCTCCCCCAGATTTTCGGTCGTGGTTACGCCTATGGCGCTCACCAACCGAATGCCATTTCTGAAGTTGGTTTGAATCTTAGTACGTTAATCACTTTCTACTTCACGTGCGGTCACCGGCTGGTCTACTCTTCAAACAACCCGGACACAACACAGGAACACAAGAGCATACAACAAAAAATTTAAATGAAATAGTTTACATTTGCATTAGCCTACAATTTATTTTCTACAATATACTTGTATAGGCCTATTATTTTAAATTTGAAGTATATTTTGGAGATATTTACTCAAACTTATTTCTTACTAGTCCACACACAGATCTCTGCTCATGGTGTATGATGGGTCAACGCTAAATCATTGTAATTATACTAAACCTGACCAGTCAATGTCTGTCATAACCGAGTAAACGAAAGCAAATCGAATCGACCTAATGCATGGGAACGGCGTGTGAAAATGATATCGAATTTCAGTTAAACGGTCTAATTGCAACGGAAATATTCGTGAACTTTAGGCAATGACTGCTTTCAAGCTTAGAAGCTAACAGTAGGAGTCCTGAAGTACTCTTTAAACCAACGAGCTTATCCAATTTACCACAAAGGATTTGCTTTCTTATTATTCCTTGAACGAATTTTCAGATTTTGTTAATCTCTTTTCATCTGATAGCTTTAATAAGATGTTTACAAGCGTCCTTTTGCATGGTTCTTCCCTGTCAATTCTGTTCTCTATGTTAAATATCTATGTTAAATATCTCTCAGCTTCTGGTATTTTAAATATATATTTTAAATAAACGGCTTTTGTTTTGGCTTTATAATGCCTGATGTTAAAAATTAAACACGCATTATAGTGAAATGATTAACTATATTGATCTTTATCACTTTTATTACCACACTTTTAAACCATTAGGCAATTCAGACCATTTTCCGTATAACCAGTCCAGTGAATGTCCGAGATTTTACTCTTGGATTAGCGCGGCTGGGATTCGAACCCACGAGGGTTTAATTCACTTCAGGATCTGTCATATAAAACTTCATGACGTTACCCTTACGCTAGTAAGATATGCCATTATGGATATTTTATAATGAATTGTTTGCTGCTGTATTTTTTTAAAGTATGAAGATGCCTTTGCTTTATATACTAATTCCAGTATAGGATTAACTTCTCAAACTTCCGAAGTGGTTAATTATCGTCTACAGTTTCCGCTTTGATGCTTCTTACGTCACGTGCGGTTTTGCGATAGGTCAATTATGCGGTTGATTGAATATTGCACAAAGAGGTAGATATTATAACGGGTAAATGTAGCTCATCAAAGCCAAAATTTTTGTTAGATAAAGAAAAGGTTAAATTAATTTCAAATAAATTTAGATTTAGGCTATTTGATGAAGTTGCGGGGCCAACTTGACAGAGCTGATTACCGGAGCCTACTTTGCTTGAATTATAAAAAAATACTTTCTAATTATTTGTAGACAAATTAATGCAGTTTATAGAAACCTGCTGCAAAAATCATTTGTTTGATTTTAATTATCCGCTCTCTCTTTCTCTCTCTCTCTCTCTCTCTCTCTCTCACTCTCACTCTCTCTCTCTATCTTTCTCTCTCTCTCACACAGCCTCTCTCTCTCTCTCTCTCTGTTTGTCTCACTCTCTCTCTCCATATGCACCTCTCTCTCAATCTCTCTCTCTCTGTCTTTCTCTCTCTCTTTCTCTCTTTCTCTCTCTCTGGTTATTGCTCAAGTATCGGGCCTAAGATATATATTTCAACTCGTACACTGTGTTATGTTGTCTTTAAGAGACACTCCAACATGCTGGATAAGCCACGAAGTTAATTATTATTATTAAATAATTTTATTTTAATAATTTTTCAGTTTATTCCATAATTGCAAGTTAAAATCAAACAAGCATTAATAGGTTAATTCTGAAGGGCGCGTAAATCTAATGAACCGTGACCAGTTTATTTAACCCGTAAATTAGCGTAATCAGTTTACATAACAGATAAATTGACATAACCAGTAAACCTAACCGGTTCTACAATCATCCAACCGGTTCGCCTCTCGGCAGTATAAAAGCTGCGGCTGATTGATTGTAACATTCGTCGTCAGTTAACTGAGACGTTAACAAGGTGGACTGCCCGGGGCGGACCGCTAGGAGCGGACTACCCGGGGCGGACTGCCCGGAGGCGGGCCTGACCAGGGTGAGCCCCAGCAGCAGCCCCAGGGACGGGGCAGCAGCCCCAGGGACGGGGCAGCAGCCCCAGGGACGGGGCAGCAGCCCCAGGGACGGGGCAGCAGCCCCAGGGACGGGGCAGCAGCCCCAGGGACGGGGCAGCAGCCCCAGGGACGGGGCAGCAGCCCCAGGGACGGGGCAGCAGCCCCAGGGACGGGGCAGCAGCCCCAGGGACGGGGCAGCAGCCCCAGGGACGGGGCAGCAGCCCCAGGGACGGGACGAGGCAGCAGCCCCAGGGACGGGGCAGCAGCCCCAGGGACGGGGCAGCAGCCCCAGGGACGGGGCAGTGGGGCTTAAATTTCTAAGAGAATGTTGCGATAATTTGACGCTGGCTCCAAAATGGTACAAAACAATTGCGATCATCGCCTGAAATTTTACTAAATTTGGTTTTATTTGATAATATTATTAATTAGTGAGATAAGTTATAATCTCGTCCCGTCAACTGCCGTAAATTACAATTTTACAAATGTTATTAGATCCACTGCTGATTGCTATTCTATTATGTACATTCACACTAAATTACTTTTCATTTAGTGTAATCTGGGAGTATCATATAAGGCTTATATAAGTTAAAGAATAAAGATAATAATTGAAACCAACACTTAAGTTGTGAGCGATTTTTTTCAGAAAAACCACATAAGTGGCTATGATTGTCTTTTAATAAGATCGCGAAATTGTCTCTAGATTTAAGCTAATTATCTTTGAGTGCCTTGTACGAGAAATAATTCTGCTTCGCTATCTCGAGTATCCCAGTTGTCTTATCTTGCAACTAATTACCAATTACCATATTACGTAGAATTATTGTTGTAGCCTTTACCGCATATGTAATGAGTTAGTTCAAATGAGAACAGGTGTTTGTAGCTGAAAATTCAGTAACACATAGGCCTATTTATTAAATCATTATAAATTATAACACGTATATAACTATAATAATAATAATAATAATAGTAACAATAATAGTTGCCGTTTGGGACGCCACGGTCATTGACACTATGGCAAACTCCTACCTGAATACGACTTCAGTCACAGCCGGTGGTGCTGCTGTTCATGCCGCCTCTAGGAAGTTGGATAAATACCGTGATCTGTCCTTAGGATATGAAGTTGTTCCGGTGGCTATTGAAACCATGGGCCCGATGAATCCCGAAGGAGTTGACTTTATTAATGGCATAGGCAGACTTATTGCAGAGCAAACCGGCGATAAGCGAGAGACATCTTTTCTTTGGCAAAGGCTTTCCATGACTTTGCAAAGATTTAATGCAGTCTGCTTCAACAATTCTTTTAAGCCGATTGATGACCTCGAGTAGCCGGGCGGCGATTCAGCACGTATTGCTTGAATCGTTTTATCAAACCCCAGGTTCTTTACACCGGGGTAAAAATTTTAAAAAAAAAAAAAAAAAAAAAAAAAAAATAGTAACAATAATAATAACAGTAATAATAAAGGTTTAACGTCCGTTTCCTCATCCAGGAATGATGTCAGGGACGTATATTAAATCATTACATGCTATATATATATATATATATATATATATATATATATATATATATATATATATATATATATATATATATATATATATAGGGACTACATGTATATATATATATAGTATAATATATATATATTATACCTAGGCTTAAATCTGGTCTTACATGTATGCCGTGTACAGAATGCTTTGTTAGAATCCATGGTATCACAAATCACGAGCCTACCATTCAATGTAAATGCTAAGCACTTAAGCAGGATGTAGATTTAATTTAATGAATATTTATACATTAAAAATAAGTAATAAATTGATCTTCAATACTCACTCGACACAAATTTTTGTGTTATTTTAATAATTATGTATTAATTGACACACATCAGATAAAAATAGCTTGATAGCTAATTACTATGAGAACTTTTCTGCATCATACTGACAGTGTCAAGAGTTGATATTATATTTGTTTCTATGTCTCTGTTTTTATCATGAAAATGGTGAGTAAAAGCTGTTAAAGCTATTGTTAAAGACAGTTTCCTCAGTCGAAAGCGATGTCAGTGTCGGGCGAGCCCAGGATTTGAATCCCGCAGTCCCGCACATGCTGATCCGCGGTTGAGTACCTTACAGACATCGCCACTGGCTCCAGCCAGTAAATATTATATATAAGCGACTTATTGGTTAAGTAATACTGCACTCGTCGGTTGTCCTTTGTAAAGTATTAGAACTTGTAATGTTCCTATACTCAACTTTTTGTGAAGACACCAAACGACTTCTATGCTCTTGATAGGGACTTCGCTGGTGACTCCAGCACTTTGGGTTAGGGTGGAGAATAAATCCTAGATCTAGTCTAAACATAAATATAATCCTTTACTGTACTAGATACGCAAAAGTTTTGTTAATATAGGTCTATATGATATCAGATACAAATCATACAGTATCATGCACTAAAAGATGTATTATCAGATACATTATTATATATGATGTCAGATACAAATTATGTAATATCAGACACCAACAGATATATTCACATATATACTGTTGTATCAGATACAAATCATAAAATGTAATAATAATAATAATAACAATAAAGATTTGACGTTCGTTTCCTCATCCAAGGTTGATGTCAGGGACTCCCCACTATAGATCAATTCACTCAGACCAATCTGCAAAAGAGATGTACTGAGAAGATATCAGACACTGATAGATATATGTATATTATCTGATATGATTGTAGCCTAATTTTCTTGCTGAAGCCATGAGAGCTTGGGGGAAAATTCCCCCTTGTCACAGCTTAACGGAGAGCCGTTTCTTGGAGCAGACAAACTTTCCCATGTCTCGACTCTTATTGATTCAAACTCATTTAAAGGCTAGAAAACCATATTGTTAAGTCTATTTAGTTAAGATCAATACAGCATACCATACCTATGTCCCATTCATAGAAATCTAACCTAGCAGTATGCCATTAGATTTGGAGGCATGAGATCGATAGTAAACTTAATTTTAACTTCGAAATGCTTTCGTAATTTAGTTCTATGATATCTTAATTTGTTTTTAAAAGTAACGTTAGCTTCTCATGCTATTCTGTAGAGTACAGATTAATGTAAGTATTCAATCAATCAATCAATCAGTTGGAATTTAACATCCGGTTCCTCGCCATAAGGCAATGTCAGGGACGTCTCTTGCAGACACTACACAAACAGGCGCCAAAGCACCACACGATGACGACTGAGTACACAGAGACCACAAGAGAAAGCGAGATCAAAGCATTGCAAGTCCAAGATCCAAGGCAAGCCGGTCAAAATTTAGACCTATGGCGGAAAGAGATGGATTTTTAGTGCTTACTCCTCCATTTGCAGATGATAGATCATACTTCTTTGAGGATGATCGTGATATTTTATTAATGTCAGTGTAAGAGTATCTCGGTAGTAATGAAGAAGTTAAGAACCGAATAAAAGAAGGTCAAGGTTTAACGAGCCGTTTCAACACATTCGGTGGTTTCTACATTGAGGCTTTACATTTTACCCCTATATCATCTACTAGGAAACCACTTAGAATGTTATATTCTATGTTATTCGTGCAGTAGCTGAGAATAAAGCTGATCTCTCTATTATCTGATATGACATCGCTGCGTGTCTCTTTAGTACAGCGGGATTTCTATATGAATTTATACGTGGAACTAGTTATGATTAGTAACAGCATATCTTGAAGAAAATCATGACCCTAGTTAAACTGGGGGTTAAGGGAAGATGATATTATATCTTGAAGAAAGTAATTCGTGCATATGTATGTGATGAGGATTGTAAAAATAACAAAAGTAATAGTGTTCGTAAAAATATAATGGGCTTGACACTCATTAACATCATGGACTTCTAAATGCACAGTATATTGTATGTAGATGTATATTGCCAATATGCATTAGTGCTAATATACATTTGGAAGTCCATGTTTAACATACAGCTATCTATCAATATAACATATATCTATCAATATCATTATCGTTGTTATAGTGACATCAGGTTTGAATAAGGCATAGACCTTGTGAAGGGATTAACTTGTTGATCTAAGGAGTGCTCTTATGGAGCGAGAAAGCAGCCTTTGAGTATGAATATGTACCTTGAACCTGCCACTTATATTTACACTGAAAAGAGAGAGAAGAGAATGGCATCGTTGGCATGAAAAGATTCTCAGATAATACCAATATAAAATTGCTAATCATCAAAACGTCCACTAACTCGATGTAGACCTATACTCAAGGGTTTTCATTTGATTGAAGTTACTGCTAGACAAGCCTCAGGCTGCATTTACCTCGGAGATCTGTTCTATTTGTTGCTAAGAAAATTACTAACGTTAGCCGCCAGCTATCGATCATTAGCTCTGGTTATATTAACATTCATGTTTTGGCACATTGCCACTTTGCTTATAGGTTTGACTTGTAAATACATTGAAGATTATGCATTATGAATGCACAGGTAGATTAGGTAGGTACTAAGAAGTATCTAAGTAATAGTAAGTATGTAATGTATGCATCTACTCGTTCTGTTGGACTAATAGAACGTTAGGCTCAATTATTTTAAACTTTCTGTTCCTGTAAGCTTATCACAAAAATACTGTCAGTAAAGTAAACATCTTCATAAAATAGATAAATAAAGCAGAGAAATTCCCGAACTAATATACATGTATAGTTAGGGAATTGAAAAATTAGAACTTGCAATATATTATTAGTGAAAAAGGGTTCGATCCCGTTGCTACAGATAGACTAAAATTTAAGCAAAATTAACGGCTAAAATTTATCAAGAAATCTGTGATATTTATCAAATTTTTGATAAAAATATTTATTTTTCCTCTCATTCATAGAAAATCTTTTAGAAAAATTATGAGAAAGGTTCTGAAATACCAAGGAGTCTTAAGAAATAAGAAACGTGCATATATTTATAAAGTATTAAATTTTTATTTAGTACTCAATGGTATAAAACATTTCTACATAGGAACAGTCTTCATCAGAGACCTGTGTGACACTGTACACAAGTTTACATTCAATACCTCTTTCATAATGAACATTGCATTACAACGGAAAGATAGGCTCTCCTACATTGGAATATTTTTCAGTGATATTATTTTCATGTAATTTGATATAAGGATTACAATGGTAGGTTTAATTTTCATAAAAATCTATTTTAATTAAGTCCGAACACAATTCTTATTTTGACTGTAGGCTGTAAAATAAGCAGACTTATAATTTTCTTAAAACGATCATTTCTATAGCACTGTCAGGCCAGAGACTGGCCTTCGAGACTACTTTACAGATTTCTAACTTGTCTTTTAAAACTCCCTTTTTCATGATTAATATTTTGTTTGCTGTTGATTGAAATATATATATATATATATATATATATATATATATATATATATATATATATATATATACTGTATAGTGCCAAATGGCAGTAGCTCCGAACTGTGATTAACCTTCCAGGGGCGCTGGGGATATCCATTTGTTGTCATCTGACTTGGAATTTGAACCCAGGTCGTTCAATTGAACAATGTAACCATTGCGTCACTACATGAAGAGAATTGCGGTGCTAAGGTTGTCTGATATTTTTGAATTACTGCAAAACCAGAAAACAATATACATTTCATGTTCTCTATTTCACAAGAGGTACATTCAAATTTCAAATGTCAGTCAATGGACAGAAACTTTAATGGACTAACCGATTTCTGTAATAAAGTATTGATTGATATAGTAATTGCTCAATTGTATTAATGATTGAATGATAAAGCAAGGTGATAGATATACTCGTAGATTGCTTTTTTGAACTGTTTGACAGTGGTTCAGTGGATTTAGATAATATCCGACTGATTTCTTTTAAAATTGAATGCCTTTAATTGCACAGTACCTTCTGACTATTTCCTATTCACTAGTTGCTTGGCTTCCTTAGCCATATTGCTCTCAGTAGCACAGGCCTACTTGTCTTGTTTGCCTAACACTCACTGAACAATAGAGACTCGAGATATGGGAGCATCGCTTTACTTTTATCGATTTCGTGGCGAATTATTGCCATTCCAGAAGAATATTCAATTGATTTCTCTTCTTCAGTCTATTTCAATCAGTCAGGTTATATCTTGACAAAATTATCTCAAATAAAGAACACTGTTTTATGTTATTTCCAGCGAGATAGAAGGTTTTTACTAAAGCGATATATATTCTGGGTTGTTTTTATATGGACATATCATAGAGCATTTAGTAAAATGAAGCTTTGTGTTTGAGTTTTGGATCTGTAGCCTAAGCTTCACTTTTAAGGCATACATTTGAAACAACGCATATTTTCTCTTATAATTTGTTTTAATTGATTTACATACAACTCATTTCTGAGTTTAATCAGACTGCTCTTGTTTGTATTCTCGTCCATGTATAGTTCAGCATAAATCTACTTTATTTGCATAAAGCTCTGGGCAGATACGACTCATTAAAGCACCAGGGGCATCATCTGTTGTCCTGACCAGATGTGGTTGTAAAAGTTACTGCTGGAGTTACTTCACTCTACGAAACTTTATTCATAGACAAATTAAAATCGATTTCTGTTTTCTAGTGTTTGTCTATAGTTAGGATGCATGGCATATGAGAAGTCATATCAATAGAGTGCAATCGGCCATGGCTGAATTTGAAGTTAGGCATGACATATGTAGGATATTGACTTGCTATCAACGGAGTGCTCTTTAAAGAGCATTAGAGTAATTTTTGATTAAGAATAGGCCTATGTAACATAAATCGGCCTTTTAAAAATGTTAGAGAAGTAATAATAATAATAATAATAATAACACACATTGTAGTGAAATGATCAACTACGTTGATATCTATCACTTTTAATACCACATGTTAAATTCGTTAGGCAATTTTGTCCATTTTCCGTGTAGCCAGTCCAGTGAATGTCCGAGATTTTACTCTCAGATCAGCGCAGCTGGGATTCGAACCCACGAGGGTTCAATTCACCTCAGGGTCTGTCATTTAAAACTTCATGACGTTATCTACGCCTCTAACCATTGCGCTATTCAGACATTCATATCGAAAGCGAAATAGGCTTAATGTGTGAGAGATAGAGATAATGAGAGAATGCATCGTTTTGTATTTAAACTACTTAATAAGTTTCTTAATGATTTTATTGAAAAGAATGGAGTGGAAAAGGAACCTAAATGCAATTATGACAGTGAGTGTAATTTGTATTTAGCAAAGAATGCAATTTATATTTGAAATTAAATATATTAAATTTAAAGAGAATGGAAAAAAGTATGGATTTTATATGCACTTTTCAGAATTTTCAACCGATGCAATAACGTTTATGCATAATAAATTTCGACAAAATACTTATACTGATTTATAAAATGAGTATTTTTGGTTAGTTTTAAAATTAACTGCACTTGCAAGTATCTAATATGGATATTCTAACAAATCAACAAATATTTTAATTTAGAGTAAAATATAACACTGTTAGGTTGAACAATTTGCTTAAGTTTCTATTTATTGTCTTTCTGATGATATAGATTTCCTTTGTATGCAGGCATTTCATATAGTATTTCTAGCTGATGTTATTTATTTACCTCACAAAGTTAGGCCATCAGAGGTCATCAAAGTCTCTAAGATTTGCGATTAATAGAAGCCTAGTATTAAATCTTTGTCTTATTACTGCTTAATTAACGGAAGATTTTCTTATTAGAAAATAAGTTTCAGACAGTTTTCGAGTAGTTACTAGTGTTTAAAAACTTTAAATGCTTATATCCCAATTGATAGAAGCATATTGTGATCCTTATCGTTAAATTTATGGCTGCGTTTATAAATGCATAACCATCTACATTACATAAGACTTGTAAATCACATAACACAAGCAGCTATACTATGCAGCAGCGTCTAGCGTTATAATCTAATATCACATTTGGCTAGATCAGTAGGACACAATATTCTGATTATGCTTAACTAGAAGGTGTGTTAGCGTAATACGATATTGCTTGTAATAAAACAGCTAAGCAAGCCAGCCACTTACGTATCGATCAGTGGTTCCAAGCACTATCTACTGAATAAGTAAGATGTAATGATCTACCCTAGTTGTTGAATAGCTAGAAGTTTTATTATGGTCGTGACCGTCGTAGCCTTTGTTGCAAGCAAATCTTATCAAATCTTACGATATAGACCTCTAGGTAAGAAATCCTGAGTAACTACTTACTTAAATAAAAGACCTTACTAAATGTACATTGCTACATTACTTAAATTAAAGTAATGGCAATGTAATGTGTGATGTGTAAACTGTAGGCCTATATACATGTAGGCATCATAATATTTACTATAGCCTACATTTATTATACGATGAACTATATATATATATATATATATATATATATATATATATGAACCTAAAAATATATTGTCAATATTGTATACATTATATTTTTAATGCTTATACATGTGGTCTATATATAATATTCGAAATATATACATGTAGGGCCTATACATCTGTTACATACTGAATAATAGGTACATGTGTGCACTACATATATGAAGTGTACAACAGTATATACATGGACGTGTATTTATTGTTGATTTACATTGATTTACTTAAAAGAATCAAATATAGGTCGAAAGGATATTTGATAAAACGAGAAGTAACCAGAGAGCAATTGATAGATAGATGGAATGTAGGCCTATGATAGATTTAATGTTTTAGATAAAGCTTAACATAACTTAACAAACATTATCATGCATTTTTCATAAAATACCTTTCAGTACACAGCTTGTAATCATTTCGACATTTTCGAGGAAAAATAAAATAAAAATTCTAAAATATATATAGGCCTCTACTGGATATTTAGAAAAAGTCAAAATGGACGGATCCTTTCCTCTACTGCACAAGTATATATTCTCTCGCAACGGTAAGCAAATATACATACATTTTTGTTATATTCTCAAATACTACTGACAAATAACATCAACAGAGCTTAAACTTACTTTTCTTACCAAGAAAGATACTGCTGGAAATGTTAAATTGCCAGGAAGCAAGCTGCTTACCAACTGCACAAATAAAATGCTTCAATATATTTAACTGCCATAATAGCTAGGAGAAAAGGGTAAAGCCAAGGTTAGCGTCAGTTTCCTCCTGGATAGCATGCCAACTAAAGGTTGAGCTCTGGATTTGAACCCTGCGACTACTGATCCGCTGTCGTGCAGCATGCCAGCATGTCACCGGCTCAGCCAGAATATGCCAAGTATTTAATATGCTCAGCCAGAACTCAAATGTACTAAGATATATTAAATTCGAAAAATAATATTTGACTCGAGGCTTTGGGACACCCGTTAACTCCTTTATGTAATATTTTAGTCCAGTTAGAGATTATTCCTCGTTATAAGCAGAATCCCCCAGAATTGTGGTATATTAAAAGGACTGCTATGAATGATTTGGGGGTCCACTCGTGTGTGGGCATGGGGGGAAAGCGGAAGATAAAGATGGGTGGAGGCGTTTGTGCTATGGACCTGCCGGTAGACAGTGCAGTAAGAGAGATAAAAATCATTCCTAAATCTATATTCATTTTGGCAGAATATATTAGCTATCTAATCATTTACTGTAAATGTTAATCGTTAGATTTTCCTATTTATTAATTTTTTGTGTCAATTATATCGCTTCTAATACCCTCAGTATATATATTTTTAAACAATCTGACTTAGATGAGTCTATAGATGCATGGATAAAACTGCTAACATTCAAATATTGTGTATGTTGTTCATGTAGTGATACACTCAAGCTGTGTGTGTGTGTATATATATATATATATATATATATATAATATATATATATATATATATATATAATATATATATATACAGTATATATATATATATATATATATATATATATATATATAGGTTATGTTAGGTCCTAACAGTCCTATTTCGCTCATTCATACAATAACTCGTCCTCATATGAATTACTTAGAAAGACCTTACTGCACTTTGTATCGGCTGTTGATCGATCTGACAGCCCACATGTCTTATAAGTTAGAGGAAATTCTAGCTGTACCGTCTCTGACAGTTCACTTGTGTTAAGACAACAGACGTTAAAATTAGTCCTCATTATTATTTTTGGAGACAAAAGAATAACATCCCAACCATATATAAAGTCAGTTTCATCTCCTGAAAGCGAGATCGGTAACGAACGAGCTTAGGATTTGAATCCGCACATACTGACCAGCGGTTGGATATCATACCGCCATCGCCGCTGACCCCAACCATGTAATAAAATGTTGGTTTGATGGATATATTGATAGCTATCTTGCCTTATAATTTAAAATAAGTTAACATAAGCCGGAGGTCACCGGTTAGAATCACTCCAGACCTTCTGTGACTTCATAAATTGCGACAAGGAAGCAGTAGCAAAGCTTATTGTTAATACCCATACAAAAGTATAAGTACTTACGTTCCAGTATGATTATAACAATTGACATTCATTATATGCTAGATTACAACGCTGGTTAATTTCAGATGATCTGAATTCGAAAATGGCCAAGTTGAACTATCGCTTGTGCGTGAGAGAGATATCTGCGGTCTTGCAAAGCAGAAATCCGGCGTCAAATGGATCCAAGTAAATCTTAATTAACGCTCATGTACCGTAGTTCAATTCCCCATCAAATGTGAAGTACGGATTAAAGCTAAGCATGCTGACGCTATAGCCAAGTTTAACGTCAATTTATTACCTGGAAGCGCGACAGTGACTGAGACAGCACTGATTTTGAACCATACACCTACTGATCCGCATTTGGACAACTTATAGACATGCTGCAGGCATTTGTCATTCTCTGGCATGATGCCATCATGGATAGAGCCGATGATTAAATCTGATGACAATTTTAATATTGTGAGTAATCTTCAGGGCCAAAAATGAGAAATAGCCTGCCATCTACATCTGATTATATTTCTATTTCAGATTGGTTTCTTTCAGTTTGAAAAAGCTTTCTATGTCCTCAAAATACCAGAACTTTGGATCTGAGCAACATAAATAATATGATTTTCTTTAAAATATTAATTAAATAAGAATTCTTCAATAACCACAAATTACGCTGTTTAATAAATATGATTTGATTAAATTGAAATCTTACGTCCATTGCTTTTTACGCTGTTAATTAAGCAATTCGAGTTTCTCATTAAGTTAAAACACGCTTCTTGAAAAAACATAATTTCTGTCAATGTAGGAAAAATGCCTCTTTCTCTCCGCCATGTATTGCATGATTTATATTGGATGTAACATTTATTTGTAAACTAATGTATAGATTTCTATACGATTTACTTTATAGACCTACTTGAGTTATGGTGAGATTGTTTGCTCACACAAGTGTATTCGATTGCTTTCTTATGTCATTGTTTTGCAATTACAGTGACGAAGTAGAGGCAGATGCGCTTGGAAGCGAAAGAGAAAATACGATAGAATTTGAAGGAAACGATTCTGAACTATCAGGCCTTATCATATCTAACGGATACTTAGGTTAAATGCGCAGTAAATAAACATAATATTCTTATATAATTATTAAGTAAAGATTTTTTTAGATATTTGCTAACTCAAGATATACTGTAGTCTATACTAAATAATTATTAGCTAAGAGAATTCTTACATGGTCGTTAAGTAAAGAATATTCTTGCATAATTATTAGTTAAAGAAGTTAAATAATGAAAACATGTGCTAGAAGGTTATTTAAACATAGGCTGTTGTAATGTTGTATGTACAATATTATAACAGTCTGTCTCAGAAATCACATGATACTTGCTTAATATAAAATTAATCTGAATTTTTAATTAACATCAGATTTATATTATTATTGAATTTATTTAATGCATGATATTAATGATATTAATGAGTATTAGTTTATTAATGCTTAATATACAGATACATAAAATATTAAAGAGAGTAGGACAACACTTATTATATTCATTTTCAATTATTATATTCATTTCAATTCATTCATAAATTGATATATTTAATGATTTCGCTATTTTATGTATAGACATATTATTTGTATATTTTTAATCATTTAGGAATGATACAAGTTTTGCATGAAGGTACATGTACATGAGTGAAAATTCCGTAATGTTTAACTATTGATTAGATGACAGCAAATCATCATGTAGGCCTATCGTATTTTCCTGCTTTTGCAGTTACTAATATTCGAACAGATTCCATTGAGATTCAATCAACATAAATTCCTTTATTACTATATTTCTTAAGTCTATTTCATGGCTTCAGCTCATATCTACGTAATCTTTTTTCTGCAACCGTTCGGGTCAATATTAACTATGCAATTTTTAATTAATTAACATTGCTTTCTGATGAATTCGTTGACGAGACACTTAATTCTATTTTTGTAGGGATTACAGAAGACGCGGATGAGTTGAAAGTGCTTTCAGGCAGTCCTGTGGACACACAGATCTCGGACTCTGAAATGGAGATAAAAGAAGAGTCTGGACTTATGTTATCTGGAAACAGTCTGGAAAATATTCCACAAAATATAGGGGGCACTGAGAACCTCATCTTACAAAGCAGAGTGGTACAAAATTTCATAAACAACGGTAGAGAGGAGAATCAAAATAATAGGGTGGAGTGTCAAAGCAGTATGGAGGATAGTCAAAACAATATGGCGGGGATTCAAAACAATATGGCGGAGAGTCAAAACAATATGGCGGAGAGTCAGAACAATATGGCGGCGAGACAAAACAATATGGCGGAGAGTCAGAACAGTACATGTATGGCGGACAGACAAAACAGTATGGCGGATAATTACTTGAACAGTGAATCGTCTTCCAGTTGCTGCAGTAGCAGGAGATGCAGCCGAACCTCTGCGTAAGAATTTCTACTGACTAAATGTGCATTCGATAAAATTATAGCAAAAGAACATCCTTTATAAAATTTTAAATTCTTACAATAATATACCATTCACGCTTGACTAAAAGATTCAATCTTTTATTGATGTATTTAATTACATAAATACTCAATAAGCAGAGATTTCATTGTGCTATTATTTATTATTTGCTGTTAAACTTTTGCTTTTGTCGATTTTGTAACAATAACAGTAATATAAACATACTTAACTAGCAAATAAATAAATAATAAGAAAAGGAAGGCTATCACCAAAGAGTCTAAGCTCTGTGAGGTAATACAGTTAGTAGCAACTAAGAAGAACAATGTCGATTATTACCTATTCTACTATACTGCAGAACACTATAGAATCTATGGCAACCATACAATTTAGCTGCTCCTCATATATTGCGAATATTCTTTGTACAGCGATGCATTTCATATATTGTATTGCATCCTACTCTGTACTGTACATGTACTGTAGGCCACTTACAATACCGTGCTGTGTTGAATTGTAGTGCATTAAATTACATTGTATTATATTGCAATGTTTTGTATTGTATTATAATTGTACTGTGTTGCATTGAATTGCAGTGTCTATTGTATTGTATTGTTTTTCATTGTATTACATTGCATTGTACTGTCTTGCAGTGTATTGTATTGTATTGTATTGTATTGTATTGTATTGTATTGTATTGTATTGCATTGTATTGTATTGTGTTGTATTGCATTGCATTGCATTGCATTGTATTGTATTGTATTGTATTGTGTTGTGTTGTGTTGTGTTGTGTTGTGTTGCGTTGAGTTGCGTTGCGTTTCGTTTCGTTTTGTTGTGTTGCGTTGCGTTGCATTGCATTACATTGTTTTGTTTTGTATGACATTATTTTGAATTGCTTTGTATTGTTTTTTTTTATTGAATTTTATATTTTTGTCGATTTTTATTGTAGTACATTACTTGTGATGTGCCTTGATTTCCTGCACAGAAATCGAGAAGATGGCAGGATTAGAAGGAAGTCCAGTTCAACACTAAATCCTGCATATCTTCTCTCCGCAAGTTCTTCTGATTCTGAAATGAACATGGAAATACTGAATATTAAAGCAAAATCTTCTATCCTTGGTATGTCAACTTTTAATTGCGTTTCGTACAGTGGCGAGTTTTTCACTCGGTGAAGACGTAAGCTTCTTTTAGATAGATTGATAGTCTATAGCGTAATTTCAGTTTCTACTTATGTCACGTCTGAGGTGAGTATATTTGGAATGTCTCAATATCATAGTGGTTGGAGGTGTTGCTAACGTCAAGTTTTAAATGGGAGATCCTGAGGTGAATTGAATTATTGCGGGTTCCATTTCTTATGACATTTCTGGCCGAGCTGATCTCAGAGTAAAATTTCGGACATTCACAGGACAGGTTACACGGAAAATGTAATAAATTGCCTAACGGATTTATCATGTGGTATTAAAAGTGGTGTGATCGGGTGTGGTTGGACCACTGCAGAATAGGGCAGCCTCAAACAATCTGCCGCGTGTACGTAAGAGGCGACTAAAGGCAGGAACTGACGATGGCAAGAGAGGACCCACCTCACCATGAAATATTTTCCCCCAGGATTAAGTGGAAATTAATCCACGTAACTGAGGAAGGCAACGGGAAACCACCTCAGAAGCCATATTTTTCCCAAGCTATAGGCTACATAAGGTATGGATAAGGCATAGACTTTGCGAAGGGATTAACTTGTTGATCTAAGGAGACCTCTTATGGAGCGAGAAAACAGACTTTGAGTATGAATATGTACCTTGAACCTGCCACTTGGCAGAGCACTGAAGAGAAGAGTAAAAGTGATAGATATCAACGTAGTTGATCATTTCACTATAGTGTTTACATGTTACTGAGTTGAATGTGTATATTAAGATTCAGAGAACACTAAGATCCAAAAAGACGACAGAAAGGGTATTCGGCTGGTGAGCGCACAGGCTCGAGAAATTGCTGCAACATTGTTTAAAATGTAAAACGAATGGAATGTATACTCCCGACCCCAGTTAAACTGGGATTCAAGGGAAGAAAATGGCGATGATGATGATGAATGTGTGCACATTTTAAACTCAACATTCGACGATTTGTTCATTCGTGGAACTGTTCATTGTTGTGGATGAGAAATGAAATTTAACGTTTATAATTATTTAAATTAGTGTAATATTACTTTTGCTTTTATCACCATTAGAATATAACTCAGATGATGAAGATGATGAAATAATTGAAGAAGAATGGGAGGCGGACCCATCGTCTCCCGACTCCTCCCACTGCAGGCCTACACCAATAGGCAGAGAGAAAAAGGAGGAACTGACAGGTGTCATCACCAAACCACCCAAAAAACCACCTCGGCTTTCTGCTAGCGAAGAACATGGTAGGTCTTGTGACTTGGTTCTAAAGTAAAATCATGGCATGTCTTTACTGTTTATTCATTGTATGATAATGGATTTTCTTTTAAAATTTATGTTTTACAGAAATATGGGGATTTTCATCGCCATAGCAAGAGCCAATGGCGATGTAAACAACATAATATTTGATATTATTAATAAATTTGTGCGCATGTCATGTTTTAAAATAAATTCAATTGAAGATTAAGCAGTTTTCAACGATGGTACTTTACAAAATACTTAATCTGCCTCGAATGTCATAATAGCGCAGTGATTAGAGGCTTCAGATAACGTCATGAAATTTCAAATGACAGACCCTGAGATGAATTGAACTCTCGTGGGCTCGAATCCCAGCCGCGCTGATCTGAGAGTAAAATCTCGGACATTCACTGGACTGATTGCACGGAAAATGGAATAAATTGCTCAATGGTTAACATGTTTATGGTTAAATAGCCTAACGGTTAACGTGTGGCTAACGAATTAAAAGTGATAGATATCAACACAGTTGCTCATTTCACTATAGTACGAATAGTTTATAAATTTATTATGATAGGTCAAACAGAGGCTATAAGTTCTGTATCTCAGCTCTCTCCTGCCAGTACGAGTATGCCCGAGTCATCCGTGGCCAAGAGAAACAGAGAGTTCAATGAACGGTACACGCGCATCTACAGAAATAACAGTTTTAAAAATCCTCCAGGTAATAATTATTTAGTCGTCAAATCAAACATTAAAAAACGCAGATATAGCAAATTGAAAGCGAAATATGGAAACGTTTGTGTGAACGGAAGATACAGGCCGTAGAAAGCGATTACATATTCCGGATTTAGTTCATTAAAAGTATAAAAGGCTTAATTAATAGAATTTTATTATCCTACGTACAAGAGTGTAGGTAATAGTAGGTAAAAATTATTTATTCTGTACTGTTTAGATTAATTTCTCCTGTAATTTCTATCATGTCAAGTACATACGCTCGGAGAGTTTTTTACTTATCTCTTTAGAATTAAATTTATTCTGGATTAAAATAGTTTTTTTAAATAAGTAGATTACTGATATGTTGTTTTCGAATTAGGCCCGAGCTACTCGATCATTCTGACAGGCGCTGGAACGACCTATTACCTGATAGTGACCTTGATAAGTTCAATGGTTGTAATACTTGTATATTGGCATTGGTTACGAACCCAGATTCCTTAGTTAGTTGATCCGAAGTCATCCACTATCATCTCTTTGCTTTTTTTTAATTCCGTATAGTTACACACATGACATATTGCATGTGTTTACAATGTTTCCTTTCTTAAGTTTCTGTTTTTGTAGTTTTCGTTATTTCCTCCATTCCTTTCCATGGTTATTAGTAATCGTTGCCTTTTGTTGGCGCTCTAATAGCAGCCGGCGCGGATTTAAGAATAACCTCCAACACCCTGGTGATTTTTTTGAAATTAAAGTCAGCTGCTTTAAAGCAGCTGACTTTAATTTCAAGCAGTGTGTTTATGAAAACTTATGAACTGGTTAAGACTATATTCTATTTTCGTGTCTGTCTAGGTGAATCTAAAAGCTGTATGAGCGTTGAAGACGCCCTTAGTAGATTGAAAGCCCCGAGTAACCTAGGTAACCTACTAACACTATAATTCATACTATTCTATTCAATTTAAATGTTGTAGGCCCTACTTTCTGACTTTTTTACGTATGTTTCACTTGCTATCATGGCATATAAATATGATTTAAATACAATGTTAGCTTTCAATATTCTTACAATTATTTGCAATTATAGCGAAAAGCTACAAATGCAGCAGTTGACTTTATTAGTCTTAACAGCTGGAATGCATTATTAGTTAAATGCGACATGCATAGCCAGTTGCTCGATCCATTCTAATATATTCCACTAATTCTAATCATTAACTATTAATAATAAAATACATTTAGGATAGATATTGATCTTTAGAGGATTGATACAGCCTTGGATTCGAAACATTTAGGCAATATCCTTGCACTACAGAAACAGAATTGGAACTTATCTTCATAGATTTATAAATAAAGCAATTGTGTACAATAAACTAATTCAATTGAAAAGAAAAGAAAAATTAAATAGTAAAATTAGTTTAATTCATTTCATGTCTACCACTATGGTAGATTATTTCGCTAACTTAATTTTTTTAAAATAAATTAAAGTTTTCTTAATAAGTTAATTATTATTCATCGCATTTTCAGGTGACATTTCACTGCACGACAGAAGAATTAATCTGATGCGTAAGTTAATTATTAAATTATTTCATGTAATAATTGATATTTAGTTTATTAAGTAAATAATTAACCATTATTAAATTGTTTAATGTGCTAAATGATATCTAATAAATCTAATAGTGTTGTTGTTGTTGTTGTCGATACCTTAGACATAGGCTAGATATATTGTCTTGGTCAATTGACGTCGGTAGTAAATTCTGATACTGTATCAGAGAAAATAGTTAATTTAAATTTTAATTATAATTTATTAGATAACTTATTTTGCTTTTAATAAGGCTAGTATTTGAGTATTTACAAATCATTATAAATGAACTATTTGAAGAATAAAATAGGTTCTATTTGTTGAATTGTAGGATCACTGTGGAGCTATTCTACTGATAACCTTCGACAAAGTCTATCTATCGAAACAAAAAGTATGCATTTATTTCTTTACCATAGATGCCTGTGTGTCTTTATTAAATCTAATATGTTCATTTCCTCATAGTAGCAGAAATGCACTGCTATTTAGAAATTAATTTATGTATAGCTAATATATGTAACCTATATTTAACGAAGATTTTGCAATATCGCAGAAATGATTATTAAAATTACGTGCCCTAGATTATTGAAGTAGTAGAGGTTTCTAGTATACAATATACTGAAATATATCAGAAGGAATCAAGTCGTGACTTGAGCCTTGAGTATCAATTTAATTTCTGAGTCCTATTGAAGAGTTTTGACTACTAAAGGCCTTTCCCAAATTAGTGCTTTTTCCTTTTAATTTTATGTTAGGATGTTAGAACATAAGCGATTTGCTTTGACGCATTCTGCGTAGATCTGAATTAACTAATGAAATTAACTTAGTAACGTCCAAATAATTTAATTACTTAATTCAGGTCTGCTATCTAAAGAAAATATTGTACTGTAGCGATAAGTGCATTGATTTGCCTTTTAGATACACAAAACAACCGACCAAGTACAGTAGCCCCTCGAATTCTGACAGAAATTGAAGAAAATATGGAGCTACAGGGTTAGTAGAAATCTACTACTTAAACTCTAGATAATTTTTCAGATAGAGATGACAAGTCTAATTTACGACATTAGCTTTATATTTTTAGATGATCAATATAATCATCAGGTTGAAATGTCTACTTAACCTACGCGTATAAAAGCTAAAAAAGCTAATGTTAACATCAGTTTCCTCACTCGAAGGCGATTTCAGTGACGGGCGAGCCCAGGATTTGAACCCCGCACCTACTGATCCGTGGTCGAGTATCTTACCGACTTCGCAACTGGCTCCAGCCAGTTTAGTGTATACGATATAGTTCTATTTATTTTTTGCTTAAAATTCTTAAGCTACTTAAATGGACTAAATACTTAGATATACTTAAATGGACTTCTGAAAGATACTGCCAAGTACATAATTTTACAGCCCCCTCTTCGAATGAAATCTTTAAATTGATTGACAGCTGTATTCCTAGATTTTACGGTAAGATTAATGGCTGGATTTACATTTAAATTTTCTTATCAAAAGTCTTCTTCTTCAACAAGACGTAGATTAACTTCGTTCGTCTTGCAAATCGAACTTTTCCACTATCGCTAATTAATGTCTAATATTCTGATTCTCTTACATTATCAAAAAATATATAAGTCTAAAAGTTGAATGATGATTGGTTTTGTTATCCTATACATGGAAAATCTGAATGATGATTGGTGTTGTTATGTAATAAAATCTGAATGATGATACGGTTGTTATCTAATATAATCTAAATGGCGATTGTGTCGCTATCTAATGCAGCTATAGACAACCGTATTATGGAGAATCACAAGGAATTCACAGATTTATACGAGAAAATTCTTCAGAACGACTCTGAAACCAAGTTGCAAGTCACTGCCGTTCCAATTTCGACGAAACACACTGCAAATGGCGACAACATTTCAAAGAAAAAATTAGACCTTGAAACTAAATCAACAACCGTTATACGCATTCCAGATACAGAAGAGCCAACAAATGTAGCTCTTCCATTGTGCTTTGCTGTCGAGAAAAGGGATAAAAGTAAAGGAAGGTCGATTAGAAATTTCCTTTCAAGATTTCGGAAGAGTTTTATTAGATCTAGTAAATCCAGTAGAACGTCAAAATAATAATTTTATGTTTGAAATAGATAATATTACTGCATTGCATATGCAGCAATGTGTTTCGAAATACAGTACTTTCGTAGTGCAGAACGGTATGACATATTGGCATGCATATGCAACTATAGATGTTAATTTGTCATCGAATATTTCATGTACATGTATATACTGTATAATACACATAAAAACATCACGGCAAACTACGTGAGGAAGCATAGCTGCTTGTTTAAGGCCAATTTTCTTCTTCCTCTCCATGGTTGTTAGTAGTTGTTGCCTTTTGATGGCGCATCCATTTAAATCGGCGCCGATTCAAGAATAACCTTCCAACACCCTGGGATTATTCATTCAAAGCTGTCAACATTCGGTCTTCCAAGCTGATCACTCAACCGTGTACTAACCGAGGCCGATGTAGCTTAACTGCGATTACTGACGAGCAACTAAGTAAAGTGCGCTACGTCTCGCCTAAAATGAAAATTACGAAAATTCAAATTTGATCTTGTTTTCGAAGAGTACGTAGAGAGTCTAATTTCGCAGCCTTAGTTTCGTGAACTAACTTACAATAATTAATTGGCCTTAAATGTGTAATCGATAGTTTTTCGAACTAGAATAATAATCTGTAAAATGTGCATATGTCTATTTATCTAAACCATAATACATGTAATGCAACTGTAGTAGAGATGGGAATCGAACCGAACCCGAACCGAACCGTACCAAAAAATCTGGAATTTTGACCGAACCGAACCCGAACCTAGACTCTGGCCGAACCCGAACCGAACCCGAACCCAGACTCTGACCAAACCCGAACCGAACCTGAACCCTGTCTTCGTCCAAAACGAACTGAACCGAAATCTTGAAGTTCCTTTCTTCTTCGCCAGCCTGACAGTAGGCCTATATAAAGATAGTAAAAACAATACAAATATAAATTAGTTTTTGCATTTACATATCTTACAGTATTCAACAGCATATATTCAGGTAAGGCTGGTGCCGACACAAATTTAAAGATTAATAAAAGATAGTAATATAAAGGAATGGCAGCGTTACAAAGGAATTGTAGCGGGAAGCGAGACTGGTCTACAGAAGTTAATGGATAATCTGAATGATATGGCATTGAAATATGAAATGAAGATTAACATCAAAGAGACAAAAGTAGTGAGAGTATCCCAGAATAGAGGTGAAGTCAATATAATAAATGTTACGAAATTTGAACAGGTAAGGAGTTTCAAATATTTAAGTAATGCTATAACAGATGATGGGAAATGTGAGACGGAAATATATAGTAGGATTGCACAAGCAAAAGAAACTTTTGATAATAGGAAACTTTTAACAAAAATCCTAAAGAAAGACACTAAGATACAGTGTTTTAATTTTGTCTTTTGTACTTGTCTACCATTGAATTGGTGAAATAAATAAATAAATAAATAAATTATTATAAGTAATGCTAAACAATTGCAACATTATCCAAACCAAACCATTTGGAACTCGAATCGAACTCTTGAGAGTTTGAAAGCAAGCCGAACCCGAACCGAACCCGAACTCTTGTTCTAACCGAACCCGAACCGAACCGAACTTTCATTTTCAACGAACCGAACCCGAACTCTGAAAATTCATAAAATTCCCATCTCTACTCTGTAGTATACATGTTTTTCTATGTTAGATATCTGCGATATATCTATATTCTATGCCTATGCTATAAATCAATATATCTATACTATGTATCTGTTATATACCTTTAATTTAAAATTTTTTTAGATTTGTAAAATTTATTCAATTTCATAACACTCTAAAAGATAAGTTATAATTAAAGAGTGATAGCATGCATATTTATTCGTGTGACTTACTGTAAATCTAAAGGGAAATGACTGGTTGAGAGCATTCGATTCAGAAGTGTCTTACATATTATGTATCATCAGTTGCCGTCATCTCTGGCCTACACGTTGAGTGTTTGGAGTGCATTTGGTTCAGTAAAGTGCCAGTAAAGTATTGCTACGAAATATCACATGAACAATATCTTAGCTCCTATTACTTGGCGATACGGAGATAGAGCTATATAAATTGTACTTAATTCAAATTCTATCGTTTAAACTACATGTATAATACACTGTATAATATATATATATATATATATATATATATATATATATATATATATATATATATGTTGGTAGTTATCTAAATAGTGTAAACTATTAGCGATTCATTAAAATCAGTATTCAAATATTTTAATTAAATTTGTTTCATAAATGGACCTCGTTGAGAATTTCTATTTGTTGCATGATGAAGAACGATAAATTTTTCATCATTAAGAGTATTGAGAAGCTTCTCGCATTTATTGATCACTGTATGGGCTTGGTCCATCACTGATATCGCTTTCGAGTGAGGAAACAGACGTTAACATTAGCTATAGATTTTTTAATGGATTTTACAGTTCATATGCTGACAACGAAATGATTTTAAATTTTCATATAGCAGCTGCAGTACCTGCAATACATTCTTTAAAAGCTATAAAGCTTCGTTTACATCTGTACATTATCAAAAGTACAGTTACTTACAGTTCACTTTAGCGATGATTTTGTAAGGAGAATCATAGAATACTCTGAGAAACTTCAAAATTAATATTTTGGAATAATTAATGTCTCTAAGCTTCACAGAGTAACCAACTTTTTCTACTATCCGAGATCATCGGCGTAATATTCAACATTGGATAATAGCATTAATCATTACCTCATTAATAGAGAAATAAATATAGAAGCAACTATTATATTAAATTAACATTGTTTTTCTAGCTTTTTAAATATTATTTCGTTTAGTTAATTTATTTGTTTACTAGCAAAACAAGTAAATTGGCACTAAAGAAGCAAGTATTCAGAGTACATGTAGTGTGCAAATTGAAAAACCAGGGAAAGGTTTTTTGAAGCACATTTCATCCTTGATTGCATACAAGGATTAAATACCTGTGCCTTGGATTTTGCCTTGAGCTCTGCCTTGAGTTTTGCCTTGAGTTCTGCTTCGAGTTCTGCCTTGAACTTTTGTATTCCGTCAAGGATGAAATGTGCATCGAAACAACCTTTCTCAACTTTGCCAATTTCTATACGGCTATTCAGTGTAACAATAATTAATTTTGTTAATTTTTCTGAATTAAGCTGAAGTGAACATGAACTCTTAGGACTAACTATGATCATTTACTATTTACCTAATCATAATTGAAATCTAAACATGGCTGGATATCCGGTATACTTGGGAATGAGGAAATTGCTGAGAAAGCGAATTCGTCGGATGAGAGAGAAAGGTAAGATTCAAAGCTAATCAGTTAATATAATTTAGTTGATATATTTAAAATTTGGACATTTTCTCTGAAAGAACTTAAGAACTTAAAATGACTGCCTGCCTAAGTGCAAGTCTCATAACAAATAGATATTAAAAATTGATTAAGTATTTTTATTAAATTATAGAGCATCATAATACTTTGTATCGTTATTATCTGGTATTATATTATTGCTTTTAAATATTAATTGAAATGCATTATGTCTATATGTTACTGTTACTTATCTGTGTTTAAAAAAGTAAACACTTTTTATAATCCTTTAAATGTAAGGTTTCAAAATTTAAAAAAGTTTCCAGTAAAGTTGCGAGTATTAACCAAGTAATATATTGCTTAATTAATATCTTAACAATAATATAAAACTTATTAGAACTTAGTATCAACGAATTGCTTACAACTAGTTTAGGCTACTTGTTGATTTCATTAGCTTACGTAGGCCCCCTCGATTTCGTTAAACTATCAGTTGAACCTTAAAATTACTTAAGGAATTTCTATATTATTAATTGCATTTTTACCACAAAGTAATAATTTTAAACTCCATTTTAACTCTATTAAACTCAGTTTTTCACAGTTTACGATTGTATTATTAGTCTGGATATGCATTAAATTTTGGGAATAAAAATATTTCGTAGTAATCTTTTGTGATTTACTCCTCTCACATTCTTTTAGTGATAGCCATTACCTTTTCGAGTAAACTAAACATTGCTCATTCTTTCTTTCTTCCTCTCCTTTTCTTCTCTCCTTTCTGCGTTTTACGACTGACACCTTAGTACTTTTATAAGTTTCATGGAAATATTTTAACTAATTTATAAAAAGTAATTTTAAGTCTACTAATTATGGTATTGCCCCACAGAGCTCAGACTCTTTTATTCTTGGTCTCCTTCTTGTTTGCTTTTCTGATTACATGCGTGTTTCTCTCAATAAAGACAATTCTTTACTCAAATGTATTTTGTATTTCAATGATAACATTTCGACATTAGTAATATTCAAAATTAAAACTTATATTTATCAAAAATTCAGGCATGGAGGACGCAGAATTTGCGAACAGAAATAGAGCTTTGGAATTGTAAGTACGTTGTGTTCAATTGTCAAGCTGCAACAGATAATTTATACAAGCTAGCTTAGCAAAATGCAAATGTACATGTATATTTGAGATCATGAAGAAACACTATTAATCATTAAAAACCTCCATTTTCATGAGTAAACTCTGATTGTCATGAATAAATCTTAATAATCACGAAAAAACCAATTAAGAATACGCGGTAAAATCTAAGCTAATATAAATACTAGACTCCAAGGAAAATCATGATAGATCTTATTTTTTAACTTTCGTATTTCGTAAAGTTTAGGATGACTTTTTACAGGGAAAATTTCTCAGGAATAACCTAAAAACCGTATTTATTTCTCGTATTTATTTCAGACAGGAACCGGTTGGTTTCTTCATAACCCACAGGAAGAGTGGAAAGGTTTTAACTATCGAGGATTGTAAGAATGAACCAGGAGTCAAGGTCATATTATGTGAGAAAGCATCCTTGAGTGATGGCCGCTTCCATCAGCTGTGGTACCTGGATGAGGCTGGAGTCATTCGATCAAAGATGAATGAATATTCATTAGATGTGTCAGGTAAGCACCTTTAATCTTGCACTTAATGAATTAGGTTATTCAATCAATGAATATTCATTACACTATTCAATGAATTATATTCATTAGATGTGTCAGGTAAGCACCCTTAATCTTGCAATCAATGGATTAGGTTAATAAATCAATGAATATTCATTGAATTATTCCATGAATGAATGAATATTTATTAGACGTGTTCGGTAGGCAGCTTAACTCTTAGACTGAATAACGTAAATTCGATCATATGCTTTTATAAAATATCTTACGTTAAAATATGCCGGTATTATTTTAAAAGTACGCGTTAAAATTGTATAATTATTTAAAGCTTTTATTGAGGACAAGATATAAATGAATTAATGTTAGTAGTCTTAAAAGTCCACCTCTACTAGTCAGTACGAAATTCTCGCTACATACCCTCGGTGCTCAGGCTTCTGACCTTGACGTTAAGCCCACATTTAAAAAGAAAATAGAGCCTCATATCAGGCAGACCAAATCGAAAACCAGGAGCATCAAAGTTAAAAGACATATGGGTTTATAAAGCTATTTATGTGGCTAGTGATTTAGATCCCAATTATATTCTCATTTTCTCTATCGATGGTTAGTACGATCATGGCACTACATGTTTAAGCTTATAGTACATTTAGGGCAGATAGCTACAAATTTCATTATGTCAAAGAATTACAAGTAGAGTTACGAAATTGTTGAATGATGAGGTTACATATACTGTAGGCCCTGCCGTGTCAGCAAAACATTTTATAATTAATTTAAAGTGTGTTATTAAATTTGTTTGGAATCGAAATACCAAACGTCCCGGGACTTTCGTCCCTTTTTCCACTACCTACGTAAGAGCAATGATCAGTATTAGTAAGTTACATGTAGATAGCCTGTCCTGATTTATTCAGCAGAATAATTAAATATTTAACGTAATTGTTCAGCGGCGCACTCTCCATAAAAATTTCTTAGTTAATGTATTTCAAAATCAATAGCTCAATTTCAAAGTCAATATTTATTTCAAAATAAATATAGGTTTTTAACTAACCAGATGACTAACCTGACTAATAAGGCCTTAGTGAGAGTATGATTAAGCTAAATCACTACTAAATTATTTAATTAACAACCATTATCAGTTAAAGATTGTTTTCCACTAATTGCTGCAGATGAAGGAAACAGGATAGTGGTTTCGGCTTACAGCAAAGAGAGACCTCAACAGCAGTGGAAATTTGACGACGTGGAGGGATTTACAAACGCTAACATGGAGGAAATGCACATTGTGGAAAAATCCGGATTTAATCTCTTCAAACATGAACTTATTGCCTGCGTCAAGGTCCCGGATGATCCGTCTCAGTTTGAGATAACCCGAGTAGCATAGTGCTCGATATCATCGTAGACCACAGTGAAATTTTAAAAGAACAAATTCTGATAGAACCGCTCAGTTTTATAATAATAATAATAATAATAATGCAGTCTGCTTCAACAATTCTTTTAAGCCGATTGATGACCTCGACTAGCCGGGCGGCGATTCAGCACGTATTGCTCGAATCGTTTTTATCAAACCCCAGGTTCTTTACACCGGGGTAAAAAAAATAATAATAATAATAATAATAATAAAGGTTTAACGTCCGTTTCCTCATCCAGGGATGATGTTAGGGACGTCCAATTAGAGTAGAATGATTAGAGTTGAGACTTCAATCCCGCCTGCACTCGAATGAGAAAACCGCCACTATATCGTTATAACTGATGTGATGATGTCTTAAATATTACTCTGATCGGTTGATTGCCGTCTAATGAAAAATTACGATAATATAATATACATATGCTAATAGGAATAGTGAATTATTGTTTTTATGCTGTCGATTGTAAAACAGCTCAAGCAGATGGCGAAAATGATTTTAAACCTCGGACTTACAATTCGACAGAATACTTAATGATAACACGCATTACTAATATGATAGGGCTAGTTTACGCTAAAGGATAAATATAGCTCAAGGGTAGCTGACATAAAGAAATTATAAAATAGAATTCAGTGGTGCAAATGATGCTATTGAATTTTACAAGTGTCTGCATCATAATAACTGATTCACATAAGGTGACATAATACCATAATAGACCGTACACTATAGCCTATAGGCATCGAGCATACTGGCTTGCTACTGAATCATTCATCTGCACCCCGTCTCGAAACGAGCCGTTGAATAAGTTCAGTTACTCAAAAAATAAAGCACCGATTCACTAGACGTTTGGTACACGACAAGACCTGACCAGTCTGTCCATGCTATGTATATTTCTACACATTACATAGGATCAGTAGGCCTGCCTACAGAGTGCTAGTCTCCATGCTTAAGTCTGTTTAAATATATCAAATTTATTTTTCCTTTTTTGTGACACTAGAAGGGAGACGCCTAGTAGATAATAATAATTTCTGCCTTTTACTGCTTCTGAAACTCATGAAAAATCTCCACTGCTGCAAAAAAGCGTCCCAAATTGACTTTATCCATTTACCCTGTTCAGTTAGTTATTCAATTTGTTGACGCTGTGATTTGAATGTGATCATTTGAGGTGAAATCCATTTTTAAACTTTTGAGATTTTCGGCTGCAATGAAAGTGATCTACGCAGTTCAGTGTGAATTAATAATATCAAGAACCTGTAGATTCTACAAATCAATTTGCCTTTTCGGGTTCGGAGAGGTTTTTCCCGCTATCGTGGGGAATCCAGCAATTTGTAGGATATTTAGAAAGATCACGTGATATTTATGTCTTTGCGGCTAACGCCAGATCGCGCTTGGAGGTTGCATACTGCAGAAGCAATCATTGCACTACAATCATCATCATCATCATCATTATCATCGTCATCATCATTATCATCATCTTCTTCTTCTTCTTTTTATTCTTCCTTTAAATCACAGTATAACTAAGGTTGGGATACGAATAGACCTTCTTTTGAAGATTAAAATTCATTAAAATTTTGTAACAATTTCTAGAGTCTTGGCGCTCATCAACCGAATTCCCTTTCTTCCGCTGGTTTGGATTTTGTTTTTATGTCGCTTTCCACGACACGTGCATATTTACACGGTTGGTCTATTCTTCAAGAAACCTGGACCCAAAAAGGGAAAATCCTTATACTGCAATCATTATATTTTAATTGCATGAAGAAATCAGTCAGCGATTATAAGATTGTATAATATGAACTAAGGATAGTGGAAATGAGGTCTTGAGTCCATTTCGACATTCACATGCATCATTAGCTAAGGTTCTAGCCGATATTTAAGACTTCAACTCTTGCAGAATTTTGTTGACTTAAATAACATTAGTTTCTTATTGCTATGCTTCTTATCTACCCTGTAAACCGACCGTTGATAGTACAATAATTATTATTTTTTTCTAATGGTAATTAATTACCAATGAAATTGATAACCAGTCAACAAATAATTAATTGTTTTTAATAAAGAAGTGTTTAATTCGCTTCTAAATACTGCTCAGGTATGATTAGTGCTGTGGATTTTTCATCAGCATGGCAATAAGCTAGCGTTATAGGTTATCTAATGCACAACTAGTCTCAGACAAAAGAAAAGCTAAGGTAGAAAATTAACGTCAGCAGCAGATCCCATCAAATTTCTACTAGACAATCTTCTCAGTGACTTCCAAATCTGAAACAAAAAACAATAATTACTATTAAATATAGTATAAATATTGACCAAGTTACATGTGTCCCTGACAGTGAAGAATAGATAAACCATTAACTGCACGTGTTGTAAGATGCGCACAATATAAAGCCTGAAATATATATATATATATATATATATATATATATATATATATATATATATATATATCGTGAAACGCACAATAATGACATGTGTATTATAAATATCAGCTGGGTAACCGAATGGATAGAAAAATAGCCTTATAAGCAGGAGACTATTGATTCGAATCCTAGCCAGACCGTCTAGATGATGTGAAGATTCAATATTATATGGAAAATAAGAAAAAAAACGGAAGACAGAACAAAGTGAAGGCGATATAGACCATGGACCTGCCAGTAATATGTGCACTAAGAGAGAGAGAGAGAGAGAGAGAGAGAGAGAGAGTAGCATTCGTCAATTTATTAAATGAACAAGAATTTGAGCTACAAATGTTAACAGAATAAATATTTACCTTACGAAGTCATTAATATCCCGACTCCAGAACTTTCTCGAAGAAGGTGATAAATTCTGATAAACTGACTTTCTTATCATTGTTCTGATCCATACTGGCGATCATGTCCTGAAAAAAAACTTTACTTATGCATTTATTTTATTTTTTTGCAGTGTGAACTGCAATAAAATTAAAATAGTTTATCAGATAAATTCTGATAAACTGACTTTCTTATCATTGTTCTGATCCATACTGGCGATCATGTCCTGAAAAAAAATAACTTTACTTATGCATTTATTTTATTTTTTTGCAGTGTGAACTGCAATAAAATTAAAATAGTTGAACTGTAGTTTTAATAGAAGAGACTACGTTTTCAAATATGGAAGAAAGCTCTGGTAAAATCAATTTTATACAATAGAACACTCTGAAGATTATTTGAAAATATTTTTGACCCTGTTACTCTAGAATGGAAAATTCTTTATGACACCTCTTGACATTTTCATTTGTATAATATGCGGCAAATATTGATTTCCTGTTGAAACATGAAGATTTGTAAATATTTACAATACAATACAATGAAGAAAGTACCGGTAAAGAAAATACATTTTTGACTCGAGATTACTTCTTCTTGTACACGTAGCATTACAATTCAAAGATGCACTCTCAGATTGGACTGCTAATGATATCTTGTATTATTACATTGTCGCGAAGAAGTTAGGGTTTCAACAGAACTCTTAGTATTCATTTATCATGCTCAATGTAATTGCAAGGCTAAAAATAACGAACTGTCTTTTGTATACATGGAACTGCTGGAATTGTCAGCAAGTGGAATTCTGTGAAGTCCATTCTCAAGAATATTTCTTTGTTGCGTGAAGAGTCTCGTGGAAACAAAGAGTCAGAAATGCTTAAATAATTATTTTAACATTTCATTTCTCTCATGACAATTGGCACGACTGAAGTCGATAAACCAATAGCGAAAGAAACAAATTTGGACAAAGATTAGCGAGAGTCTGCGTCATAAATATTTTATGACACCCATCACGAGAAATGGCGCTGCTAAATTTCGCGAAGTTTTTTAAATTTTCCTTAATATAGGCCTATTTCAAGTACTATATATCACCAATTCAAGGACCGTAAATTGACGGGCAGCTATAGTTATCTAAGAATTGACTGTCAGCGAACGTCGCTCGGGAAAAAGGTCGATTCTTTTACCACAATTTTTGCTATCAATTTTTGAAAATGTTGCATTTGTACATTGCAAATATTTATAATTTCAATGTATAGATGATAAAAATGTCAAAAACAGTAAAATTTTAATTTGGATGCTACACGCCTATTAGAAAATTTAATAAATTACTGGTCATAACACCACAATATCCTCTTCTAAAGGAAGAAAGCGTAGCTAATTGATCACTCGGTTGTTGTTAGTATTGATCATTAAATCAATAGATTACAGTGTATGTAAGAATTTTACGACTGAGTATGTCAGGACATGCACACAGACACTTGATCTTTATGACACGTGTTGCTTAGTAAGCAATACGTGTAATATGCTGATAGAGCCTAGGGCTAAATGTCATAAATCAGAAAGGCTTGCATAAACTAACAGACCTAATAGTTTACCGGTTGCAACACCTACAATATTTAAATAAAACACCGGGAAGTCTCTAATCTATGTATGTTTAATGTCTGATAGAGTATATCATTCCAAGGCATCTCTGTACTTTACAACAATTGCATACAATACCTTCATTGCTGCAACACTAATGCTATTCGCATAGTTGAAATGCAGAAAATTGTAATGTTTCACGCGTACGTTGTTGTGACATACATACCCATAATGTCCACAACTTTTCATGGGATGATAAAAATCCTATCGTCCTCTCCGCCCCCCCCCCTCCCAGTGGTTCTAGCTTACCGTCTGTCCTTAATTATTTAATTAATTTGTTCATTAATTGACAGCAAATTATTCAGTTTTACTGCCCCTACACTATGGAATTCACAGAAGCTTGACCTTCTGATCTGCAGAAACAGTAGTCTACTATTTTATGCTCATTTGACCCCTATCGCAGCATTCCTACTTAAACGAAAACTTTGGTAGTGTAGATTGTAGAATTGCTTGTAGTAATAGGAATAATTTAAACCAGTCTAAGTTTTTACAATTTAAAATACAATACCATGAAGAAAGTATCGGTTAAAGAAACTACAAATTTTGACTCTATATTACTTCTCAATGTACATATAGGATTTCAATTCGAAGATGCACTCTCAGATTGGACTGATAATGATGCCTTGTATTATTAATTATTTTAACTATTTACAATACAATACAATGAAGAAATTCAATTTACATGTATATGAAATACAATGAATGCAATTGCACCGAGTGAATAAGGAAACTGGTAGAATGTTTGTCTGCTGTCGAGTGGGACGACATCAGATAAAAATTGTAACTTAATAGTTTGGAGCTTTTACTTGTTAGGATCTTTTAATATATTAGACATATAGTTGAATTAGGTTAGAATTTTTATAGTACCGTTATATAGAAATCACAAGAAAAACACTCAAGTAGAATACACTAAAATTCACTGAAATAGAATTAACTAGAGATAATACATTAAACTGAAACACAATAAAAATACCTTTAAATAGAATTCACTCTAATACACTAAAAGTATAATCCAATAGAATTCTAAGAGCTCGATTCTCAAATTTAGTTTGAATCTTAGCTGGATCGTATCCGATTCCAAAGTCAATTTAAATTTTAGCTAACATTATCTTAAATCTTCATATAATACGATCTCATGAAATTACTTATAGAAATTAGAAATTTAAATTAGTACAAGGATTCTGATGGGGTTACAGGCTTTTGAACGGCATGTGTACCAGTTCATTTTTTGAAGTTAACTATAGACCTACTTCATTTATGCCATGACGGGCATTCTATTGATGAGCGTCTAGACTCCAGAAATAGCTACAAAATTTCTTCAAACGAATGGAAAAGTTCCCCATCCCATAGATAGGAATGGAGAAGGCTTATTCGTATCCCGTCCCAAGTTAAACAGGGATTCAAGGTAAGATAATGATATAGCTCTAGACCTACTCGTGAATATAAATATCGACACTGAGAAGAGCACATATAGGCCAATATGTGCTCTTATTTGTGCTCTCCTATAGTGCTCGATGTTGTCATTGATGGCTGCAGCACTCTAATTGTTGTTATAATTATTATTTGTGCCACATCGTAGCTTACCGAAGCTTCCTTTTTAATCTGAGACTCGTCAGCTTTCTTGCCCTTAAAGTTTGGGGCATTGTAGACTCCTCGTAGAACACGTTCGACCTCCGCAGCTTCGATAAATCCGCTTCCATCGGCATCCACCTCTTTGAATGCTTTCTCCAAACACTGACGAGCTTCAGTACCGGACGCCATTTTCAGTTCTAAATAAATTCTTATTTCTGTAGGTTAACAAAAATAAATTGCATTCAATTAAGTAGTTTAGAAGTCCATATATTGGGCTAGCTAGATTAAAAATTTAGATTTTTCTGTTACACATTCCTTAGGAACTGTCAGTGATGGGCTGCCTCTAAATATTTAGAGTAATTATGAGTTTTCATAAAAATTTTATTTTACTTATTTCACTAGTTTATCGCATATAATTTTTTTAAAACGTCTCTCATTTATTAATACATCTCTCTGGTATTAATAAATATATCATGTATTAATATATGTATTAAATACATAATACTACAATAATTAGTGACTCCATTAATACAATTAGATTTACTCAAAAGCAATTACTGAACCGCAAGCGATGAAGAAAATCAAAATTATCACTGGTGTAAGTCCATCTACCTTAAAAGCCAAAAAGTGTAAAAGATTTTAAATACCTCGTAAAGATAACAGAGATACAAATTTGCGTAAAATAGCTAAATCGGATGAAATTGGCTTTATAGCTCATTAACATTAGTAATTTCCTATACAGTAAACAATTTAGTAGGCTACTTTTGATTTAGGCGTAGCTAGATATATCTTAAAGATTTCCATTTAAAATTAATTCCAAAATGATTGTTGATGTAGCAATTTCTTTATTAAATTTCTTATTATAACTGTCTATCAGTCAAAATATGCAAACTTAAATACAACTGTAGGCTGCCGTAAGCTTTGTATATAACGCTATTCTTGCAAACTACAGGAAAATACCGAAAGAACGACAGAAACATTGAAGCTAGCAGTAGACGATCTCACACTCTAGTGAGACGTTTCTTTCATTTGAACAGCGGTCAAAAGCTTTCTATTGTATAAATTATGAAAGGCAACGAGCTTATGAAATATTTAAGTAGCTTTTAATGAATCACACTCACATCCGGCAGCGTAATTCTGTCATCAGGCCTACGATACTACGACCACCATTTTTACAGGTGAAGGACTCATTTTTAGGGAGATTAATTTTTAGAAAAACACAACGAACTACCAGAATTATTTTCAAATTTAAAAGAAATTATTCAATAATTTTTTCGTCCACATTTTCTTAAATTTAATATTATAAATGTTTAAATTTATATTATAAATTTCAATAAATTAAAAAGAAGTGGGCCAACATCCCCTCTTATCCCGCTCTAAAAGTCATCGATGTCGCATGAAGCCTCTTGGTAAGGTAAGCTCTGCCAAGGCCTAATATAAGAATATTACATGAATAGGCCATTGAAAAATGTGAGTGTCGATGTGCCGTGGCGGATCCAGGGGGACCCGGGCCCCCCGGGTACGCCAAAAAGTCTTTTAAACTATATTTGCATTGTTCCTATAGCAATTCCGATGTGTAAACATGTTAGTAATGGCAGTGGTTAGGGGGGCCGGGGGGATGTAAGACATGTAATGAAGTTCCAAAAACTCGATTTTTTATAGGCTATACTAGTATAATGGAAGGGGCCTGAAAAATGTTGATCGTTTCACTAGCTCTCAATTTTCACTTGAACCAATGCATAACCAAATTTGAGGAAAAAAGGGTGTAAGTAAAAAATGTGCACTCTGTCCCTTAGCAGTGGTGCAAACTGGAAGGGGCTTAAACCCCCCCCCGCCACTTAGGTCAAATTAGGTCACTTTTGCAATTCGTAGAGATCCGCAGTTTTTTCAGAGGGAAAAAATTAACCTACTTTTTACAAAACAAATGTAGGACTTTAGGTTTTCCTCTGACTTTAGTACGGATATGAGCGGGGGAGGGGGGGGGGGTGGGGATATACTCGCTTTATGAGCCGAACGTAGTAGTGAACAAATTTTGAACCCCCCACAAAAATTTGTCTGGTTGTGTCACATGTCTAGAAGAAGGCGTAAGCAAAAAAATGTACTCTCAAAAAAAATTAGGGTTCCCCCCTTAAGAAATTCCTGGATCCGCACCTGTGTCATGTACGATGTACGATGTGTGATGTGTCATGCACCTTCTATATATTGTCAAATATTCTAATAAAGCTGCCGCCCACTAAGCTACCAACTGATAGTATAATTTAGAGAATTTCCTTTTATATTTATTATCAGTTGATTCATTTGCAAATATTAGTCAAATCTGCATTTATATCTGCATTTTATCTATAGCCCCCTAGGCTTAACTAAAACATTTTCCGTAGGACTCTTGTAGACATTAGCAATTATTCGAATTAGAATCATCTGAATGTATGCAGGAAATTGCTTTAAAGATACACTTGATAAAGGTACACTGAGTAGCCTAATGTTTTCACAGACTTATCGTGAATTGACACCCGCCCTCTTGAGAATAATTCAGTAGAAGTCATTAACTCTACCCAGTCATGCAGATATGACAATAACGTTGACAAAATGAAATAACAAAACAAAAAAATTTTTGTTCGTATAGTTACACATCTGACATACCGCATGTGCTACATAGTTCACTTTCTTACAGCTGCGGTTTTTGTAGTTTTCGTTATTTCCTCTATTCCTCTCCGTGGTTATTAGTAAACGTTGCCCTGTGTTGATGCATCTATTGCAGCTGGCGCGGAGTTAAGAATTAACTTCCAACACCCTCGGGATTTTTTAATTCAAAGCTGTCAACACTTGGTCTTCGAATGTGATCACTGACAAAGTACTAACCGGGCGCGATGTAGTTTAACTTAGTTCAATTGATGCGCAGCTTAACCGAGTGCGTTAAATCCCGCTTCATAAGAAAGTATTTTATTTTAAAAGTGAACCCTCCATTTGGAGTGTCTATAAGTGCAATCACTTTAGTTTACAATAACTTTTAACGCATTGGACTCATGTATACCTATCTATTTCTCAACAAACAATAAATGTGATCAAGTAAATATACGAAGTTGCGTACAAATGTATTAACAACAAACACCAATCGAGAAGTCTATAGAGATACTACTGCTGGCTGTAATTGCTAAGAACTTATTAACTACACACCTGCAAAATTCCCTATTTATTTACAGACCCATATACAGTACATATCTAGCAGAATATTTGCTCTTAAATTTGAGCTCTAAATTAAGCGAATAAGCTGAGGTATTTTTATCTGACATCGCGTTCGAGTGAGGAAACTGACGTTGACAGTAGCTTTGCCAGCTTTTAAAATTTTAACCATAATTCTAATTCTAGTTTCTCTCTCCCTTCTTCCATCCTTCCCCTTCTCTGTGTGTCAGTACATTACCTATAGATCTGAATATTTTGTCAAATCTAGTACTATCAAATATACAGTATGTTCACAATGTACAGTATATTGGGTCGACACATTCTTACAGAATATATTACAATGTATTGTATCAATAAGGGGCGGATCCAGGAATATTTTAAGGGGGGAGCCCGAAAAATTTTTAATTTTTTTTGGAGAGAGTACACAATTTTTGCTTACACTACTTCGTTCGGCTCATAGAGTGAGTGTATCCCCGTATCTTCACCCCCCCCCCCCGCTCATACCCGTACTAAAGTCAGGGGAAAACCTTAAATCCTACATTTGTTTAGGAAAAAGTAGGTTAATTTTTCACCTCTGAAGAAAATCTGCGGATCTCAACGAATTGCAAAAGTGACCTAATTTTGGCGGTAGGGGGGGGGGGGGCTTAAGCCCCTCACAGTCAAGGCTCTTTGCACCACTGCTATGGGACTGAGTTCTCATTTTTTGCTTACACCCTTTTTTCCTCTAATGCAAAGGTTCATATGAAAATTGAAAGCTAGTGAAACGGGCAACATTTTTCGGGCCCCTTCCATTATACAGAGCTCCTAGTATATCCTAGACAAAAATCGAGCTATTGGAACTGAGTTTCCTGTCGTACCCCCCCCCCCCCCACCCCCTCCCCGCTCCTACCCCTACCCACTGCTATTACTGATATATCTACACATCGAAATTGCCATAGAAACAATAAAATATAGTTTAAAAATTGTATCGGCGCACCTATGGGGAGGGGCTGGCCCCCCCATAGTTCCGCCACTGGGCCTTACAAGCATATTTACACATCGAAATTGCCACTAGAAACAATGTAAATATAGATCAAAAAAATTTTTCGGCGGGCCTAGGGGGGCCCGGGCCCCCCTGGATCCGCCACTGGTATCAATAGAATATCCACAGGAACTTTGTATAATATATAGGTATGTAGCTATAAGCGGTTGAAAGCTTTTCTCTTTGACCTCTCTTATCCAATCATTGTACAGGAACTGAGACCAACACGGAAACCTCCATTCCACAGTACCCAAGGGAGATATATATATATATATATAAATATATATATATATGTGTGTGTGTGTGTGTGTGTGTGTGTGTGTGTGTGTGTGTGTGTTTATTTCAGCATCAACACCAAATCACTGACAAATACAAATAGAAATAAACATTTAAATTAAATTAAATTTAAAAATTCCCAGAAACACAGTGTGTCAAACAGTCTATAAACACCGGAACAACGGCCGTCAGGGAAGATGATACACATCTTACCTAGCTGACCACCGTCTATAACTCATTAATGACATATATAATGTAAAATCAACTGAAATAAAAATTTATATCAGAATTAATGAACAAACTAAAAGAAAGGAAAATAAATTTCAAATTAATCTGATAAGAAAGCAGTTAGCTAAGTCACAATTCTATCTGAACATTTACACAAAAAACCAAATTATAGACATTTACAAGCCA
This sequence comes from Enchytraeus crypticus, assembly GCA_905160935.1. Taxonomy (NCBI): domain Eukaryota; kingdom Metazoa; phylum Annelida; class Clitellata; order Enchytraeida; family Enchytraeidae; genus Enchytraeus; species Enchytraeus crypticus. The sequence goes on along the minus strand of CAJHZI010000647.1, from coordinate 816,127 downwards.
CCAAGGGTCTCATAGGACGGACTTCCTGGATTTTGGTTTGCACCTTTTTGGACCCCACATTCTGCTAATCGGATTGGATTTGGTACCATAGTGTTCAGTATGGTCATGGACGACAGTAGCACTCTAATTACGTTGTTGTTGTTGTTACTAGGGTCACAGAACTGACAAGTTGTAAGTAGAAGTAGCGTAGCAGGACTTGAACGAGATTTAGCATTGAATACCTGTAGCATTGAATACCTGTAGCATTGAATAGCTGTTTTACAGCCATTCAGAGTTAGAACCAAGCTCTTTTATAGCTATGACAATACCGATAATAGTAATAAAGGCCGTCATATCACTTGAAATTAGTTGTAACAAGTCTATAACTATGAGCTTACATACATTCATGCATCCGTGTATGTATTTATGTATTTATGCATGTATGTATGTATGTATGCACGTACAAATAATTATGTATATGTAGGTATGTAAGTAAGTAAGTATGTCTGTATGTATGTATGCTTGCATGCATGTATGTATTTATGTATGTATGTATATAATTATGTATGTATGTATGTATGTATGTATGTAGGTATGTTTGTATGTACGTATGTATATATGTATACTATGTATGTATGAATGAATGTACATCTATATATGTCATGTATGTATACGGGATAAATGCAGTAGAAACGTGGCGTGGGAAGACAAAGCACTCGTGCTAGAATACACAAGAATGGGCTTAAACGCTTAAGTATGCCCATAAATAAACAAACAAGATATTAATGGTTGTAGTTGCAAATGATTGGCCTGGAAAATTTTATTAGAATTTCGTCTGAAACTACAAGCGCCTCTCAATAGCAGACAAGAAAAAATAAACAGAAGAAGATAAGCAGATAAGAACGAAAAGCAGGTAGAAAGGATACGCAGATAAGATAAGATACGCAGACAAAAGAGGATAAGCAGGTAAGAACGTTAAGAAGATAAGAACGGAAAAGCAGATAAGAACGGAAAACAGATAAGAACGGAAAGGAACAGAAAAGAGGATAAAGAAGAAGAATCATAATATTATATGGAAGGATCGGCTGAGAAGAGACTATAAGCGATAAGAAAGGTTAAATAGATAACAATAAAAAAGCAGATAAGAAATGTTAAACAGATTGGAATAGATAAGCAGATAAGAAAGTTCAAACAGATAAGGATAGATAAACAGATAAGTAAGGTTAAACAGATAAGAATAGATAACAATCGCAGTGACCTCTAGTCAATATGCTACCACTACCTCCAATACTAATTAGCAAATGTAGGCATGCTTCATTAATATAGTTTACGCTTGACTTCAGTCTAGAAATTAGAAGATGACGGTTTATGAAAACAAGGCATCACGCTCTCATGGTGGAAGCTAGTGTCAAAATTTACTTCAATTATCATAATTCCTTATTACACTGAAATTGACTGTGACATTATAAAACGGCGATGCGTTAATAATGGATCAGAACGCAACAGAATCACAGCTCAACATTGGGACACTCTACTGAGAGCAAAGCTTAACTTAAATCCAAGTTAAACAATAACTGTCTACCAATTAGATAACAGTCGATTAAACTACAAATAATTGAAATAGACAACATACTGGTCTATAGTTTTCGTTTAGTTTTATTTTAAATGCAGGAAAGTTCAAAATTATCAAAAGTTGCACATAAGACAGACAGAAGCATAATTATAATAATAAAGGTCACCACTTATCAAGGTCATCAAGAATCATAATTACAGGCCTATAGCACTGCAGGGTAGGTTTGTTCATCTTCATAAATGTCTTTTATAATCTTTCAAACTGCAGACTAATCCAAGTTACATATAAAGAAAGCTAGAAAATATTTAGTAAATATTTAATAAATATTTAATAAATATTTAATAAATATTTAATAAATATTTAATAAATATTTAATAAATATTTAATAAATATTTAATAAATATTTAATAAATATTTAATAAATATTTAATAAATATTTTCATATTTTCCACAAATTGTTGACAAAAAATATTTTATATTATTACAAAACAAATTTAAAATAAAACAATTACACCATAGTAAATATTTAGTTTGCATGATTAGGACATTAAATAGTTGACGTTTTACTTTTTATACAAGAAGTTACACAAGGAAGCGTATATAATTCAGCAAAAACATTCAAGATGTCTTATCTGTGATTTCAACCTATGTATTTTAAAATCGTTTATTTAGACCCTGCATGATCAGCAATATATTTCAGCACACAGGTTGAATAACCAAATGGATAGCATGCACGCCTAGAAGTAGAAAGTCATCGGTTCGAATCCCACTTATACCGTCTCTGCCAGTAACGTTTGTGACATGAAAATAGAAACTTAAACATAGCTTTGCATCTTCGTACAGAAGATTAGCAGATATCTGATATATTTCAAAACACATGAGAATATTAAGTATCATAGCATTTTAGAACACATCTAGTCAAGGTTTAAAAAAACTGTAATGAAAGAAATTACAGGAGAAAAAATGAAACCGTTTCTTTCGCTAATGTAAATAGATTTAAATTCATTGACAGACTCCATCTATATAATCAAAACATGATTCTTCTATATTTTACAACAATTTTATTTTACAAATTCATTTATGCAACATATTACAGCAAATTATTAAGCTTACATTCTGTTTAAGGGCCGGACTACAGTTGATAATGTAGAATGAATTCACAAACAATGACAGCAAGACAAAGAATGACAACAATGACAAACAATGACATAATAATACGACTGAACAGAAACTAAACGTAGTCATGAAAGAAAATATGCAGAAGTTCTTTTACAAAATACTTCTAACAGGGCACAAGTCAAGCTCTAGAGAATATTAGAAACTAAATTACTGCACAAAATATTTCAATGTCCAACAGTCATAAATACAGTCACTGTAAATGAAATATGATTCACTATCAGAGATAATGGAATCATCTTTGAATGTAATTGTATAAGCACTTTATTGACCAAGCTAAAAACCCCTCACTGTTTACACTACACATCAATATTTTGACCTTCTCTCCTCGGATCTTGGACTGGCACTGTTTTAATCTTGCTTTCTCTTTTGGTCTTTGTATACTCAGTCGTCATGGTGTGGCGCATTGGTGTCTGTTAATGAAGAGTAGGATTAATAAGATGTCCCTGGCAGTGCCTAATGACGAGGAACCGGACGTTAAATTCTTATTGATTGATTGATGAGAAAACAAGCGTGTATGTAATACTCACACGATTATCACTATTGATGAATCATTATTTTGGGATTAAAGGGATGACGAATGAATCATTATTTTCATCAGATTTAATGTACATTTCTACAGCCACAGACTGCATCAGGTTCATTATAATCAATTACTACTTTAGAATACAAGTTATTATTAATAATTGCAATAATAGATTAGTAATAATAGTACTAATAATAATAATGAGCGCAGAGGATTAATATTAAATGCTTTTATTTACATTTTTAACTAAATAAAAGATTTTATGTCTATTTTTAGCCCAGGATGCTGTACAGTCCAGGAAACTACTTGAAACAAATATTTGAAGCTACATTTCGTAATTCCCACAAGAACACTTGAGTTCTTTACAAATGCTACAATTTTAGAAATTTTCGATTCGATAATTTTTGATGATGGAATCGGATATAAAGTCATAGTAAGCGATTCAAAGTTCAATTAATGATTTTATATCTATTTATATTTTTTATATCTATTTTTGTTATACTAATTGTAGTGAGATTATTACTTTAAATCGGATCTTTATTCCCTATTTTCTTCAATATTTCTACTTTAAATTAGTGATTTATCCAATATTGCATCAAAATTATTATTTCTAATTAGTAAGAAACATAATAGATTAATAGTAATACTAGTAATAATAATAATAATGAGTAATTTAATATCTTCAAAATTTTACCTTCAACAAATAAGACGTAATAATATCAGTTTTAGTTATAAACATACCTAGTAAAGAGGTCTATAGTTTTTAGCGTTGCAAATAACATGTAAACAAGAAACCTATCCGTTCCAAGTTCAAATCTCATCTCAGCCAACACAAACAATTTAAAACCATCTCTTAGGGTAAACTGTAATAGTAACATGACTTCTATGCAAAATATAAAACTGGCAGTATTTACACATGCATTTCAATGTGAACTCATACACTTTAAGTTAGTCCTACAATTCAGTGATTCTTAAACCTTTGCAATACTTCTGATTTTGTAATTTGTGTGCTTAAGCCTTTGCTACATTTCTCTCCAAAACAATTTAGAGTCCGCCCCCAACTAAAAATTCTGATGATTGCCCTTCAGACTGGCGGTCTTCTTATCAAGTAACGAAAATGAAACTAATTTACTTACTTACGAAAGTTTTCTTTTCTAGGGTGCTAGGTGGAACTCTTTGAGAGAGGAGGTTGTGAATGCGGTATCGGTGAATAGTTTTAAAAAAAGCTGGATGTTGTAATCATGTATGATTGGAGAGTGAAATAAGCCCTTGGCTTTCTTTCCTTTTTCCTGCTACCTAAGTTAGAAGAAGGATTGGAATAACGAAAGATGGTAGCAGTTCTGGTACATTTAAAGACCATTTCAATAAATCACTCCACATTTTTTTACCAAGAGACAAACAAACTTTAGCCTTTCAAACTGCCCCTAAAATCTCAGAAGTCACAGGATGCTATCTTCTCCTTCAAGGCAGTGATATTGAAGCCAACTCTGGATTCATTGCTATAAGTAATTCCGTTACTTAAAGAGATGAATGGAAAGAATAGTATCATTACACAAAAGAGATTACTCGTTAGCATTAACATTTATTCAAAATGTTATTACTAAAAAGTTATATATATTTTAAATAAATATGGAATATATTTTACTAAGAACATCAGTTTCAAAATATGAACATATCAAATGAGTTGAAATGACATAATTGTTTATCCTTTATTTTACACATTATTTATGATCATGAACAATTACAAATCAATTACATGCAAATCAAAATATCCTGTATCAAGGACAAAGTCAACATCTCAAAATTTACAATAAATCTCCTTGCACTAAGAATGACTTTTTCTAATATCACAATGAATCAAATTTCTTTACATTTTATTAAATCGCCTCAAAGCAACAATCTTTGGCTTAGCTTTTGTCTTGGCACACTACACAATACATTACATCGAAACATCCATGAACCAACAACCAATAAATAACTCAACATCCAATCTTTCCTCAGTATAAATAGCGGCATCTGCAATGAAAAATTCTAAAAATTAATAAATTATGCCGAGAGGGAGTACAGAATCAACGACTGAACAAAGCCTGCAGAGCAACTTAGTTTGAACGTTAATGGCATTACTAAAACAATAGGCGGTAGTTGGAAAAATGGAACATGTATCCGAATCTAACGGCTGCTGTTCAACCCAGGTTTCAGGGTAAGTATAAACTGAGGAGTTGTGGCTGCAATCCAGCTACTTGGAGGCTTAGGTGAGTGGACAAAATACAAATACAAATAAAGACAAATCAGACAACGCTCACATTTCAAACTTTCATGCCTTGCCACTAGCAATACGCTTTGATATCAACTCTAATGAGGAACAGAAGCGAAATATTTACTCATTATAATTTATTTGACTTCACCAAATTAAACGGTATCATTGGCCTGTAAGTCTTAACCATGAAAAAATAACAAGCCATCAAACGGAGCAGGCCCAATATGTAGAGAAGGAGTTCAAATATAATTATCACAAGAAGCTATGAAATGAGAGTGCCAAGAGTACTCGAGTTTTGGTGAGAATTACTATAAGACGTTTCATCTTCCATCAATGACAAGCCCTGGTTGTTCGACGATACCATAATCCCTGTGTTACTAATACTACCATCAATGGCAGCAGATATATCTGAAAACTTTCCAGTGTTAGAATTTGAGTTCTTCTCTTCAACCACCTCACTCACAAAAATACACTTCTGATTTATTAGTTTATTACTATCGATATTTGTACGTTTGTTGTTGTCATCGGCATTACATTTCTGCTGCCCAGTTTCTAGGCTGACCTCGTTACTCTCTATAACAGATTTATTCGACTTCTTTGATCTCGTTTCTAGAGGCACGATCGTTTCGGGCTGACCTAACTCTGACACTACCACCTGCAGCGTGTATCCCTTGTGTATCTTAGCGTCTTCCACTCTTAATCGATCCGCAAGCTGGCGACCGGCGAAGAACACTCGCTGTCGAGACGGTTCTATTCCTTCCAGTTTGTGTATCTGACGCTTGATGTTGAGAATATTGTCGGTTGATCGAACGGTTAGACGACAATCTCTTCCGGTGGAGAGATGGAGACGGATTGGTATTTCCACGCCAGACGTCTGACCTCCAGACGAGAGGTCATCCAGACTGACCGTCGGCTCGTTGCTGCTGGAGCTGGCTCCGCCCTGCATGCCTTCCTTCAGTAAGTTGATTGGCGGGCTCAAGACATAGACTGGCAGTTGATAGCGAGTGCCCAACTCGTCATAGCATTCTAGCAGCGTGCCTGCAATCAGTAAATTAGGTTATTGCTACTCCAATTATTAACTTAATTTATTCACTGAACTAACTCATTAACTAAAGCTGTTAAAACATATGTAAATCAAAATTGTTATTCATATTATATTTTTAAATTTTTATATCCATTGAAACCATAAATATGAATTCTGAACTATTACAAGGTGATGAAGGCCAACACTGTTTAAAACTCTCGCAAATTAAGAATAACATACTAATAATAGAGTACTATATAAAGTTCTATTTTATATTATGTTAATATTATTATTTATAAAAGTTTCTATTCCTTATGATATTTTCAATTGTCTATTTTTGTAAGCCCTATTTATAATGAAAAGTGTTAATAGGGTTGACATAAATTGACAATTTATAAATATCATAAGGAATAGAAAGAAGAACTAGAAGGGTCATGTCCTTAGAGGGAATGGTTTACTAAAAGAGGTAATGAAGGAAGAATGAGAGAAAAAAGGTTCAAGGAAGACCGAGATTTGGGATGCTGGAAGATTTGATAACTAATTCGTATAATGATATTAAGAGAGATGCAGAGGATAGAAATATGCGAATGAGTTATATGAAGTGGACCAGCCAATATGCAGTGAACTAAGAGAGAGAGAGAGAGAGAGATCATGTTCTCCAAATTTATATGCAAAAGGAAATGTTTATTAATGGCAGAATCCTTGCACTGAGCATCTAAGGCTGATCCTTCATCTCTGACTTTTTTCAGCAATGATAAATGGATAACTAACTAAACTGTCTGATACAAACTGTAATTATACATATATATCCAACAAATTGTTGATATCATCAAGTGCAATTATTTGACTATATATTAAACAAAAATTCTAGAGAATTCATCTCATGAAGGACTGCTGCGACTGACTAATGACAGACTGAACTTGGACATATTCTCACCGTTTGGCAGTGAGATGTTGGCACCATCCAGTATCGCCTGAGCGAGTTGATGGTCTCCTGAATCTAGAGCCACCGTGCAAGCCTTCAGGGCGTCCCAGATCTCCTTGCGACCCTCAAACGCTGGCGCAGTGTCCCAGAACTCATCCCGCTTAGCCTGAAGCTGAGCCTCTGTCAGTCTCACGTCACTTTTCCATTTGGGTCGTCTTTGTTTCAGAGGCTTGTTGTGTCCGACTGTACGGATAAATAGCAATAGAATCTATGTAGTGTTCTACAGGTGATTGGTTCCTAGTACATTTTTATACTCAACAGTCTGCCTTTGTGTACCATAAAGAGTAGTAAAGAGAGTAGATAAACAAGTTATCACTACACAAATGGCTAAGCCTCCTTATCCATACCTTAAGCAAACTATGTTTGGAAAAATATGGCTTCTGAGATGATTTACATCGCCTTCCTCAGTTCTTGCTTAGTCTTCTCTTACGACATGTGACAGTGCTGTTACCGATTGCATTATTCTTCAGAGTCCTCTCACTCAAACAGTAAATTGTGCACTATTTACACAAATTAATGTAGTTAAAATTAATTAAAAGGTAACATTTTTCATTCATTAAATAATCATAGTAATAAGAAAAAAGGGCAAAAGTTAGCAAAATCAGTCGATCAACCTGTTCCAGATAGCTCGGAAGATTCGGCACTATGAGGAGTTCTGTCTCTTTGTCTGCCAACACAGCCTCCCATTGTCGAATGTTGAGTCTGATCTGCGTATGGCAATCCCACTAAACCGTCCCACAATAAAACTTCTTATAATTTAATGTAGTAATCTAACCTAAGTTGAACTAGATACAATTATGTCGAGTGCTATCAACTGTTAATTCGACAAACCGAAATTAATATTAAGCCTTGAAAGACCATCAAATTTCAATTTACGCCTATAATATAAGCAGTCTTAATTATTTTGCATACGATATTTGATAGCATTGGACGATTTATTTTATTACAACTCTATTTACAAGAAAATAACTAAAATCCTAAATCCAATTCATTTTACAATTTTACAAAATAATTTTTGTTATTTTTTTCCTTATAAAAGAGCACACTTAAATACAGTGTACACTTCAAACAAATGAATGTGCAAAACATAAATTTAGCCCATTGATATGTGATAATTTTCTTTAGTAAAAATAGCAGTAAGCAGTTTTTACAGCAGTTCGTAGAGAGCTACAACTTGCTAGTATTATAAAGCTATAGCGATTTCTAAGTCATTAAAAATGTTATTAAAAATGATGCACTCACGCTATAATTATTGAAGAGTTTAGTCTCTGCTATTGTTATTGAGTTCGTAAAATTAGCATGAAATCCACGGCTGATTAATAGAAATCATTTGAAATTTAGTCAATGAATTTGCAGAAGCACTATTATTTGCATTTTATAAGATCTCCTTAGGCTATTCTTACTAGTTTTTCACATTACACACTATGTTAATTGTCTATCATTGAATTCTTCAGTTATACTTTTTCTTAAATGCCAGATTTTACACTGAAATTAAAAAATTCATGGAAACTGCGCCATTTAAAAGAAAAACAACATTGGAGAAATAAAGAATATTTTTAAAAATGTAAATAATTAATCGTGTACTTTGTCACTTAAATCGCATATTTTAGCCTTTTTCACTGATAAGAGACTTTATCAAAAGCCTTTGTGACAACTAGGTGCACTGGATCCATTGAGCTATATGTAGCATAACATTTTAGTGACCAACTTGAGTGACTCATTTAGCTACCTTCTTAAATAGACTTAGCAAACTTACAAGACAATCAATTTCGAGTTGGCACAAGTAGACAACTTTTAATTATCATAAGGAATAGAAAGAAGAGTTGGATATGTTATAATCTGAGCGGGGATGGTTTACAAAGAGAGATAATTGAAGAGAAGTTTAGAAGAAGACGAAGACTTTGGCTGTTGGATGACTTGGTAGCTTATTCGTATGTTGATTTGAAGAGAATAGCAGAGGATAGTAATATATGGAGAAGTTACATCCCATGGACCTGCCAATTTACAGCTATAAAACAGTTAGTGCTACTGTTGTCCATGACAACATGGAACACTAAGACAAATCCAAGCCAGTGTGCAAAAATATTGTTCAAAACGATGCAAATGCAAAAATCCATAAAATCAGTCCAAAGATAAAGTAAACAATATTAATAAAAATAATTATACTATTATTATTATTTGTAAAAATGTAGTTTCAGTGTGCCGTTAACCCCTATTCGGGGTCGACTCGGAGGGGTCTAGATAGGAAATGGAAAATTAAGGTCAGCTATCCTTTGGCCTGACACCACCAAGTGTACACGACTAGGTTTTTATTTGCCCTCGGAAGAGAAAAACCCACATCGTTACACAGTCTCGAATGCGCGACCTCTCATTCAAGAGGCAAACTCTCTACCTCTGTGCATAATAATATAGGTGTTCCATGAGGAATAAAGTATAATAATTATTATTATTATAATAATAGTAGTAGTATTAATAATATTATAGTAAGGATTGTATTTTTTCATATTTTTCCCAAGCTATAGGCTACATAAGGTATGGATGAGGCATACACTTTGTGAAGGGATTAACTTGTTGATCAAAGGAGTGCTCTTATGTAGCAAGAAAACTGACTTTGAGTATGAATATGTACCTTGAACCTGCCACTTGGTTGTGCACTGAAGAAGAAGAAGAAGAAGTAAGGATTGATAATAATAATCATAATATATAACAATAATAATATTCACTGAAAGAGAAAAACAATAAATATTATTCAATAAAATATGGCAGCTTTCTGTCATGATGAAAATTTTTATCACTTACATAAAGGGGGGGTTTCAACCCCATAAATTCCCTAATAAACAAATTATATATAAATAGATGTAGTGTATATATTGAACTTGAATGGATACTGTACGATTGTTATATGCTGTAGATTAAAATGCGGTGTGCTATATTAATCTCCTTGCTACTCTGTCTTTTATATGTGGAAGCGAGACATCATGCCAGATATGTTAGACGAGTTGATCGGAATGAACGTTACGGTAATACTTCTGTCATTAATGGAACCAGTGCTTCTGGAGCTGACAGATCGCGAAAAGTTACATTTCATCGAAATAGACATCAAACTTTGGCATTGACAAACACGACTACATTTTCCAATGGAATGCACAAAGTGTCGAAAGAAAGCAGCGGCGTGTTGTATACTTCAGCTAAAAGTGATAGAAAACATAAATATATAAATTCTACCGCTGGCAACAGAGATCACAATCGTAAGGATCGACACAGATTAGAAAAACCAGAATTTAGAGGAGAAAAGGGAGATCGTATGAAGGGATCACTTCCGGTAGGTGCTGTGCTTTTTTGGATCTGATTTTATCACCATGTTATCAACTTCTATATTCTAGTCTAACAACTTTACTGAAACTGGTCTTTGAGGCTAATTTACAATACATTGTGTGTTTTTTTCATTATTAAGATTACATTTTGGTGACCTATATGGCAGATGCATGCATTTCAAATGTTAGTCTCTCACTGAGATCCCATCAGGCAGTTAATTACACGTCTTTGAAAATTTTAGATTTGGTCTAGTTGTGTATTGTTAACTTACACTTCAAGCATTTTTGAATTTTTTCAAAAACTGTTAATCTGATTTAACTGTTTTCTGATTTAACTGTTGAATCTGTTAATTTAACTGTAAGTCAGTTAAATTTTTTGCAATTTTATGTATTTTTTGTTTTTCAGGGTTTTTTGCCTGTATAGATTCTAATAAATGACTGATCTCTACATCGATATTTTAAGCAGGAGATTTTGAGTTTAATTTTTCAGGGTGACTGTATCACACAGCTACCCGTATACTACTTTGAAAGGTATTAAACTTAACAAATTGTACTTCATTTATTTTACTAGTTTTGATACTCTATTTTGGCTTATAATATGATTTTGAAGTATTAATACAATTTTTCTATTTTGCAGCGTCAAAGATTGTCTAGAAACTACAGAAGAAGAGTTCACTATAATGTTAATTCGACTACCTCTAATGCCGGTATAATTGGAAAAGTTGTAGTTTCAATTAATCAAAATATTATTTAACTACACCATGCTTTTTAAAATTTAAGTAAATTTTGATGTATTTTTATATCGAATACATTATATGACTTATTGTATTTTAAGATATAGATTTAACATTTAGACTAATCTTTATAGTATTTAAGTTAATATATGCCTGAAATATTTGACTAATTTTCAAAAATAATAAAAACATTAACCAGCATAATTTTACTTTAGCAATACATTTTAAAATAAAACTGAATTGATCAGAAGTTATTCAGGCACATTACTTTTATTACTTTTATATCCCGATCCTTGTCAATTGTCATTTATTCTAGAGCTAATTTTTAATTTATTATTTTGCTCGTAGTTGAGATGCTCTGCGCGAACGTGACCTGTTCGCGTAAAGAGGAGTGTATCGTTGATGTCAGTACCAATGAACCTATCTGTGTACCTAAATTCTCCAGGTACTCTTTGTTGATCACTATTTCTTGCCGTCTCTGAAAAATATGTTCACACATTAGTTATTATATTGTATTATATTTCAGCTTTCAGCTTTCAGCTCATTTATGTAGTAGATGAAATTCAGCACCATTTGATGCTTTGTACAACCATTAGCTGCTTTAGTGTGGAAAACACATTTTATTTGTGTTGATAATTATTTCTGTAGATGGTTGCTACGGCATATTTGACATATTTTTAGTTTTTGAAAGTACGTAAACTGTTATATTAAAACTGTTGTATTAATCTGCTTAAATTTAATTCAAAAATGCTAATTTATTGGATGATAAATTAATATCTTAGATCATCTTATTCAAAATTAAGCTAGTGAGCTGGATTTAAGGTTTATACCATGAATTAAATTTTGACATTAAATGAATATAATAAAATAATGTAATAATTTTTAAATGTTACCACCATTATAAAAATAGTAAACAGGATAGTTTTCTCAGGGATTGACACCCCCTGCCCGGTATATGTCAGTCAAAGCTGAGGAAGGCATAGGGGGCCCACCACGTCAAAAAGCACATCCCCCAAGAAAATAATGGTATATCACGACAAAAATGAGTGCCCCCAGTCCCGTGCACCCCTTAAATGGGGAGGGGGTGGTAGGAATCCCACGGCCAGACGGCACCTTGGGTGCCCCACAGATATACCAGGAGGACATTCCATGCGCCCTAAAAGGATAAGTGTGGGCACATAAAATGTGAGAACTATGAGTGAAAGGGGAAAGTTAGAAAATGTAAAGAGGGAAATGGAGAAAGGGAAAATAAATGTCCTAGGAATGAGTGAAGTAAGGTGGTTGGGTACTGGAGATTTTATAAGCGATGAGTACTGGGTTATATACTCCGGAGGAGATAAAAGGGAGAAGGGTGTGGCAATAATATTGGATAGAAATTTAAGTGAACGAGTAAGAAAGATTCTTCAGTGCAGTGACAGACTGATGTTAGTGCGGATCAAAGCAAATCCAGTAGATTTGGTGTTTATCCAAATCTACATGCTTACATCAGCCTCAGAGGATGAGGAAATTGAAGCGATGTATGAAAAAATAGAAGGAATGATTAAAGAAGAAAAAGCCACAGATCAAGTGATAGTTATGGGGGATTGGAACGCGGTGGTGGGTGAAGGGAGAGATGGAAATGTAGTTGGGGAATATGATCTAGGAAAAAGAAATGAGAGAGGACAGAAATTGGTTGACTTTTGCAATAGAATTAGATGAGTGGTGTCCAACACTTGGTTCAAACATGAGAAGAGAAGGCGTTATACATGGAAGAAACCAGGAAGCACCGGAAACGAGGGAAGATACCAGATAGATTATATTCTGATAAAGCAACGGTACAGGAATAGTGTGAGGAATTCAAGGGCTTATCCAGGAGCCGATATTAATTCAGACCACAATCTAGTAATGGGCAAAGGTAGGGTTTCAGCTGAAGAAAATACTTAAGAAGAAAAGCAGTAAGAGATGGAATTTGAACGGATTGAACTAGAAAAGAAGTCAGTTTCAGGAAGCAGTGGAAAGAAAAGTTAAGGAAATGAAGGATTACGAAAGAACAGGGGTAAATGAAAGATAGTGTCAGCTAAAGGAAGCTATTAAAATAGGTGCAAAAGAAGTTTATAGCTTTCTTAAAGCAAATACAACTAAAAAAACTTTGGATCACAAGCGAGATGCTAGACAAAATGGATGGAAGGAGGAAATGGAAAAGTATTGACACCAATCATGCCCAAAGGAAATATAGAAGCTTAAACAGTGAACTTCGAAGAATTACAGACAAAGCAAAAGATCATTGGTGAGGTGAAAAGTGTGATGATTTAGCAGAATATGATAGAAGAGGGAGGTTGGATCTATTATACCAGGAAGTCAGGATATTAACAAGAACCGATAAGAAAAAGAAAGGAGATGCAAAGAACATTAGTATAATGGGTAAAGATGGGGAATTGAAGACAGAGCTGGAAGAAGTAAAAGAAAGATGGAGAGAATATGTAGAGGAATTGTATGATAAGGCTGGGAAACCAGTTCAAGAGGATTTTAAAATAGAAGAAGAAAATACCATAGAAGACGATAAAATGGGCCCCGATTTAATGAAGGAGGAAATTTATTCTGCAATTAACAGTATGAAGAAGGGGAAGGCAGCCGGAATAGATGAAATCCCAGCAGAATTCTTGAAAATGTTGGAAGGAGAAACACTCAAAAAGTTATGGAGGTATGTATGGAAGTGTACAGTACAGGTATTTGGCCAGATGACTTTACCAAGTCAGTGATGATTCCTATTCGCAAAAAAGCCAATGCTGTGGAGTGTTCGGATTACAGAACAATCAGCTTAATACCTCATGCATCGAAGATCTTATTAAAGATAGTAAATAATCGCATTCAGTCGAAAGCAGAGATGATACTGAGCAAGACACTAATTTAGTTTTAGGACAGGATGCGGCACAAGAAAAGCAATAGGAGTAATGCGGGTTCTTTGCGAAGGAAGCTTAGAATATGGAAATGACATTTTTGTATGCTTTGTAGACTTCGAGAAGGCCTTTGACAGGATTGATTGGATAATGATGAAGATATGGTATGAAGATTAATATAAAAAAGACCAAGGTTATGAGAGTGTCCAATAATAAAGGTGAAGTTAATATCACAATAAATGGTACGAAATTGGAACAGGTAAGGAGTTTCAAATATTGGGTCATACTATAACCGATGATGGGAAATGTGACAGAAATATGCAGTAGGATTGTACAAGCAAAAGTGGCCTTTGGTATTAGAAGAGAACTATTAACAAGAAGTCTAAAGAAAGACACAAAGATAAAGATAGTGAAAACTTTGGTTTGGACCACGCTATTGTATGGATGTGAAACATGGACCTTAAGGAAGGAAGATATTAGGAAACTGGAGGCATTGGAAATGTGAAATTGGAGAAGTATGGAGAGGATTAGCTGGACTCAAAAGATTACAAATGAGGAAGTCCTGGAGAGAGTTGGCACAGATAGGCAGTTGATAAATGTATTAAGAAATAGGAAAAAGAGATGGATAGGACACATTCTGAGGGGGAAAAGTCTATTAAAAGAGGTCATAGAAGGTAGAATGGAAGGAAAGAGGCAGGGGCAGGCTGAGATTAGGTATGTTAGATGATTTAAAGACCCACTCATATGTGGAAATGAAGAGGAAGGCGGAAGACAAAGAGTGGAGGCGTTGTGTACCATGGACCTGCCAGTAGGCAGTGCACTAAGAAAGAGACCACCATTATTCTGGACGGTTAGATTGTCTGCTGCGAGTGTTAATCTGCAACGGTTCTGAAGGTGCTCCTATCCGTCAACTGACTTTTCATAATGCTTGCTACATTTATCTAACTAATCGTTGATTTGCAGTTATGATCTCAATGCTTGATTGTATGTAGAAACGTAAAGCAAATGCGCAGACAAAAAGAAAACAAGAACTCTAAAGAAAGAAAGGTGGTTAGTGTTGTCATATGCAAAGATATTTAAAACTAAATTAAAGTTAGTGTTGTAAAGGATATTAAATATAGGATGTTAATAGCAAGGATATTTAAAACTAAATTGAAATTCTTCTTATGGTGTCCTTATACAGCATTAATCCAGCGTCTGACACAATTTCTCGCCCGATCATTAAACTCTCTGAGATCCTCACGCGTGACCCCACCACCGGTCAAGTTGCAGTTCATCAAATGATCAATGTCCTCCTCCTCCAGGCCGCATTCACATACTGTAGAACCATTATAGTAACCCCATCGGCTCATTGCAACCTTTGTCCGCCCGACACCTGTCCTAAATCTATTTAAGCATGACCAGGTTCGTCGATCCTCATCGCACCCACACGGAAGACTTTCTGACGCTTCTACACATATTTTATCCTCTGGAACTGATTGGAGATGTTCTCTCCACATCTGGAGACGAGATTGTTCCACTGACTGAGATAATGGCGACACTGAATTTAAGAAGCTGTGCCTTGATTTGAGTCGCGATCTCCGAGGATTTTCACCATGTAATGGATGTCGTTGATCCTGTTCTTGTCTACTTCTTTCAGCTTGGCTAGCGACATTACGTCTGATGGCTGGTGGTGCTATGCCAGAGAGCAAGTACAGACTGTCCTTACTTGTTGGTTTCAGGCAACCTGTTATTGGTTTCAGGCAACCTGTTATATGGCGACACGCAGCATTAAGAGAACTGTCAATTTTATGGGCATGTGTGGAGCGACCCCAAACAGCGCAGGCATACTCAGCGCTAGAGTAGCAGAGGGCTAATGCTGTGGAGCGTATTGTGTTGGCCTTTGCACCCCAATGAGTGTTCGCCAGTTTTCCTAATATTGAATTTCTTGTACTGACTTTTGCCGTCGTCTTTCCTACATCCTGCTTGAAACTCAGAGTCCTATCTAAAGTTACATTAAGGTATACTGGGTGTGTACAGTGTTGTAGTTCTTCACCTTCCCATGTAACTTTAAGCTCCTTACTAGCACCCTTATTTCTTAAATGAAAGGCGCACACTTGTGTTTTTGTAGGATTAGGTTTTAGGTGATTTTCCACATAATATACCGACAGTGATTCTAGGACTTCATTTAGTCGTTTTTCAATGTCACTGGAATTCTTAGACTGATATGCAGAACAGTTGTCATCAGCATAGATGAAACTTCTGGTATTCTTCATAATTGGCTGATCATTCGTGTAGATGTTGAACAGAATAGGCGCCAAAACACTCCCTTGAGGAAGACCATTCTGCTGCTTCCTCCATCGGCTCTTTGGGTGACCTCCCAGTTCAACATAGAATCGACGATTCGTTAGGAGTTGTTGGATGAATTTAGTCAATTTATAATCCTTCGTTATGTTGTACAACTTTGTGATGAGTCGTCTATGGCACACAGTGTCGTATGCGGCTGACAGATCCACAAATACAGCTCCAGTAATGAGACCCTTCTCAAAGCCATCTTCGATGTATTGTGTTAGATTTACTATCTGTCTGGTGCATGATTTCACCGGACGGAACCCACATTGCTGCTCTAACAACTTTTCATCGACTATTGGCAGCATTCGATTAAGGATCATGTGTTCTAGTAGCTTGTACGTATGGCATAGTAGTGATATAGGCCTGTAGGGCCTATATCACTACTTGTTGCCTCATTGGGATCTTTTCCAGGTTCGAGTAAAGCTATAACTTGAGCTTGTCTCCATAAGCATGGTATTGTATAGTTTGTTATACATTCATTGTACAGCTCTAACAACCACGCTCTAACCTTGATTCCAAAGTGCTTGATTAACTCACTCCCTATGTCATCTATTCCACATGCTTTGCTATTCTTTTGACAATTGATTGCAGTCAGAAGTTCGTCTAATGTGAATGGCTGCAATATACAACCATTGACATCGGAGCAACGCTGATCTGGTGCTATCTTTGGCCATAGTTCTTTTCGCGAACCCGTGGGGCTCTTACCATTAAGTATAAGTTGATGGGCAACCTGGTTTGCTGTTACACTGTTATAGACTTTTGGCTTTGTGAAGTCGTTTGTTAGTATTCTAATATTTGACCAAGCCTTCTTGCTATTATGTGTCATATCGGTTGACTCAATCATATTCAGCCACTTCTTTTGTCATTCATCTGCAAGTTTTACCAAAAGCTTATCGCCCATAGTTATAGTCTCCTCGTCAAATGGATCCTTTTCATAGGCTTCTGTATATGCCTGGTACAATTCTTTGTTTTCTTGTGTTAATCCGGGTATGTATTCAGTCCTGCACCCTCGAGGGATATGCTTTCTTGTCACTCGTTTAATTTCCTTCACGAAGATTGTATAATCCTTGCTGCATGGTTTGATCCTATTGATAGATTTTTTAAGCTCATCGCTGAAACAGTCCCAGTCAGCCTTCTTGTATTTAAAACGGCATTGAAATGGAACCTTATTTGGTGAAACCACTGCCTTGATCTCCACAGCTATTGGTCTATGTTGTGTGTGAGGTATAGGAGACAGAACCTTTTTTGACACATCTGTGATATCCGCTGACTGACAAAATGAGATCTGGGTTGTAACCTCTGCCCCAGCGTCCACTGTTGAATGAGCTTGACTGCTTAGGATCATGGATTAATGTGAGCTGATTCATTTCTGCCCACAATTCCACCCTTCGCCCATCTTCGTTGCTTTCCTTGTAACCCCAGCTAGTGCTGTGGCTGTTAAAGTCCCCCACGAATATTTCTGGCATTCCTAACTTAGGAACTGTAGATCCATCTAACTTGAATTCGGTATTTGGCGGTTTATATATTGACGAAATTCCGACTCCATCAATTTCTATTGACAACTTTTCAATACCATTGCTATTTGACACTGACACAGCATCGGCCTTCATGTTGTTCATGACGTCCCTGACATCATCCCTGGATGAGGAAACAGACGTTAAACCTTTATTTATTTATTTATTTATTTAATAAGTATGGCGCTGCCGTATTTAGCGTGTGGTATTTCTGCGATTAGAGACATTCCATATACATTCGGTCTAGTGTGTGATTTATCTCTGTGGGTTTCCTGTAGACAAAGTATATGACAGTCTGTTGCCCGACATATTTCGGCGAGCAACTGCAGCTTTGGGGTCGATAAACCTTCAATGTTACAAGAAAAAATGTTGAACTGTTTAGCGCCTCCATCTGCTGCTGCCACCTTGCGAGTGTTGCAAGTATGATTAGGCATATCTGCTGTACGGTATCTGCTGTATAAAGTTGTAGTAGTATTGACCGGGTCGCGACATAAAGCGCTACTACTGTGACCCTTTTAGTTTCTGCTAAGCTGGCATCAGATTTTGTTACTTTCCATTGTCTTATGCGACAAAATCCAGTCAATAGGCCGCAATTATGAAATAATTAAAATTATTTATAATTTATTTGAGAAAAATAAACAGAGCGCCATATTGTCAGAGCTGCCATCCCTCCTTCATTAATTGAAATTAATGTTGTGATTAGCAAAGACATCTAAAATTAAATTGAATTTATGGATCTTTAGTACTACCATTCTCTGTTATATAAGGTAAACAATATCAAACCACACCTCACCTCTAGGCAGTAGTTCTCGAAGGTGTCAATGTGATTACTGTGTGGCTGGAGCCAGTGGCGATGTCGGTAAGATATTCGACCACGGATCAGCATGTGCCGAGTTCAAATCCTTTGCTCGCCTGTCACTGACATTGCTTTCGAGTGAGGAAACTGATGTTAACCTAAGCTTTACCAGCTTTTACTCCAGGTGATATTAGCTGTATCTGGAAAATTGTAGGCATTGAGATAGCTTACGGAGCTGTGTACATGGAGAAAGAAAGGAAAACCTGGTTGAAGTTTTTCTTATTTTCCACATTCAGAATGCACAACTTGTCACCTGAGAGCATTATAATTGTTAAAGGTGCTTACAACAAGATCCGCAAAAGGGTCGCCATCGAAAGTAGCGAAGGTAATAAAATCCTTGCTAGAAAAGATTGAGTTTTATGGCTCAGTGCATCCATCTCGACTTTTTGTTTCATTTAATTCAATCATTATACTGTATCTTATTTAATTTCAAGATCAAGTACCGGAATTTCTCAAACTTTATTCGACAATAATTTAATCGTTTGGGATAAATTGCGCAGAAACTGTTTCTATGTGTATCATAAGGAGCTTCTATCATAGTTACTGTCCAATATTCCACTGGTCAGAAGCAGTCACTAAGGCTGAGCTTTTTTCACAATGCAGATTCATCTCATTTCATGTGTTGTGAAATTCATCAGAGTCACCATAAAACTCAGACTCTGAGTTTTAGGTGACCCTGTCACCTAAAACTCGATATTCTTCATATTTGTGGACGACTCGGAATCAATGGAATTTTTGCCTTATATTTTTTATGCTTGCCTTTATCTTTGGCTAATGTTTCAGTTTTCTGACTTATTCTTTACCATTTCTAATCAGATTTGAGTAACTTATTAACAGTATATTTTGAATGTATTTTGATCGCTACGATTGAACTTATTTAGCTCACAGCATTTATCTATCCCCAATTTAGACATTTCCAATGTAGAATGAAATATGCTACTAGGTTTCTGTTATATATTTCTTACTGAACTATATTGCTGAAAAGTAAATTCTGAAATAAGTTGTTGTACATTGAATTTTCTCTGCCAGCCAATATAACTTTTCAATTGTAAAAATCATCATGGTGATATTTCCAATATTCAAAAATTGATCTATTCAATTCTTTTGTCTTAGATTGAGAGAGAGCACTGGAAGGAAAAACCTCTCACAGAAGAAAATTCAGCTAAGGTTGAGATTTTACAAGTCTTAATGAATTCTTGTCAGAGTTACACAAGTTAATTTAGGGAATATTCATATATGACACTTGTGATTTACTATTACTGTGTATACAAATGGTGGAGACCATCAGAGAGAATATTAGAGCATATTTAGAAAGTTAATAGTTATTTTCTGCATGTGTTTTTGTTTCCCAATTTGCCGCATCAGTGTAGCTATCTTTGTTTTCTATTATTTTCGTTTTGATTTAATGAGATAGTTTAGAATATTTTGAATACACAACTGTAAGTCTTCATAATATAGATAGTATTAGAATCTAGTATGTATTGGGATGTTGAAGGATTCAGGATTGTTAAAAGTAAGAAAGTTAGTGACGTCTAATTGAGTAAGTTGCAGTGCTTTTTTTTTCTTAGGTGCCAGACGATAAACAGAAGTCACAACAAGATGCAAAGAAAAGGGCTCAAGAAATGAAAGTAAGTAAATAGGTTCTTTTGCCTAGTATCTTTTGCAAGGTTGGTCATGTCTGTAGTTCTAAAACTGTTCTAAATAAATAACAATAAAAATTTTTCTTATAAGCAGCTAAGCTTTACCTGGAGGCGAATTCATGGCTATAAATGTTTAATTAGTCAATGTTTTGCTTTTATCTTACTACATATGGTTGTGCAAGTTTGGATTATCTGTCGTATTATGAATTTTTACTGTTATTTTAAAAGTTATCTATGCAAGACTCACTTTTTTGTTGTCAAATTAGATTCAAGAAATATTAATTTGAACATCGTAACCTTTTAACAGGAACGGGCGAAGAGCTTTGAACGCCACTACGAAAAGGTTCAAGATGACAGAAAGTCGAGACTTATTCATGGCAATGGCACCAGCAGTCAAAACAGCAGTCAGATTAACACTAAGCCAAAGAACAAGGGGTCAGATGACGGCAAGTGTAAGAATCTTAATTAATCTCTTTAGAAGTCTACTGTATCGTTTCAAGGGTGCTAACCTTACCTCATTCTTTCTGTTCAGAGAGAGTAATTATTTAAGCTTTTTGAGTTTTAGCTTGTGTCAGATTGGAATGATAAGATGTTATTAACTGATCATGCTATGAGGTGTTGACAGTTTTCAGGGTATTTTATGGGTTTGAGCAGTTAATAGGGTATGTTATGGGTTGTTGGGGGCTTATCAGGGCATTCTGTTGGGTGTTGAGTAGATAGCAGGGCATTCTGATGGGTGTTGAGTAGATATTCATTGGGGTGTTTCGAGTTTTACTTTGATACATGATCTTTATTTATTTAACACCATTAAGTTTTTACAAGTACCAATTACTCTTGTGTAAATTATTATTATTATTATTATATTCGTTTATTACTTGAAATCTGACATACCGCAGAAAACGTACAAACATACATGGAACAAAAAGCAAATAGAAAGTTGAATAATAACTAGATACCAATAGTCCAAGATAATGTTTCATAACAGTCATTATACGATATTCTAATGATAAATTCTTAACCACGAAGGGAGTGCGTTTAAATGAAATTTAAAATGGATTAACCCTCCCACTGAGCTTAAAATATAATAAATAAAACTTACGTTTATTTAAAAACAATCTAACAACCGCAGATAGGTTTCATTCGAACATACATTATACGAGAAGATAAACTCCAGGGCTGAGTCTATAATCAGATTAAGCAAACTATAGAGTGATTGATTTAGCAATTGATTGATTACTTAAATGATTGTATATGTGACAGTACCACCATGCTTAGAGGCTTTGAAGGCTGTTCCTCATCTCCTCATTGGAGGAGCTCCTATGTTACCGGCAGGTAAGCACAATCAATCAATCTATTTAATTCTAACACATTAATACACACACAATAGACTGTAGGTGTTGGAGATAAGTATAGCTACATCGGATTAGTGAACCCTTTGCTTGTTTTACAAGAGATTCGCCTGATAGCTGTGACTTGAATGGAACAGTCTTACCTGTGTTTCATGAGAAATTTCCTTTAATGAAATTATGTTGAAATCTTCAAATAGCCAATTGACCGATGATATGATGTAGGACAGAGAGGATTTGAGACTGTATTTTCGTAGCCGGACCCTAGTTAAACTGGGATTCAAGGGAAGATTATGATGATAATGTTGAAATCTTCATCGTTGTTAAGTATTTTAAATCTATATTTTTTTCTCAAAGAAGTGTTATGCTTTGTGTGTAATCATATGCTTATATATTGCGATACTGCGGTGTGTTATGTTCAGGGTTAATATAAAGTGTCTCTATGTGTTGTAGGAAAAATTCTTGCTGAATGCAAGAACATTGATCTTTTAAATATTTATTATATATTATAGTATAATATTTCATTCTATGGAATTGTTTTGTATTATGTTATATTAAATTGTTTTGTTTAATATTATAGTAAACTACAACGTATATTATATTATAGTATACTATATTTTATTATACTATATTGTATTGTATTATATTTTATTGTAATATACTATATCATATTGTATTTAATTGTATTGTATTATGTGTATTAATTGGATTGCTAGATGGATAGCACACTTGCCTGAATAGCAGTTCAAAACCAGTCCGCTTGCCTTTGTCAGTAAAAAAGCTAATATTAACTTCAGTTTCCTCATTCGAAAGCAATGTCAGTGACGGGCAAGCCCAGGATTTGAACCCGCATATACTGATCCACAGTCGAATATCTTACCGACATCGCCACTGGCTTCAGCCGTATCCCGGTTGATATCGAAACAGACGTTAAATTTAGCTTTAAAGCTTTATTTTTGTATTACATTGTATTGTATCGTATTGTAGGTGCGTACGTGCCGGCTTGTGACAGAGATGGCTACTACAGCAGCGTGCAGTGCTCCAGTGTGAGTGGTGAGTGCTGGTGCACTGATCGGATGGGCAATGAACGCAGCGGAACCAGAGTCGTCGGGTCGCCTAACTGTAAATGGTAGCTGATCAGACTACTACTACTGTTTGTATTATCTCTCTCTTAGTGCTCTGCCTACTGGCAGGTCCATGGTATATAACGCCTTCTCCACTCTTCTGTGTCTTCCGCTTTTTGCTCTTCATGTCGACGTGTGAGTGGAGCGCTAAATCATCTAACATTCCTAATCTCGGCCTGCCTCTGCTTCTGTTTCCTTCCATTCTACCGTCTATGACCTCTTTTAGTAGATTTGCCGCCGTAGAATGTGTCCTAGCCAACTCTACTTCCTATTTCTTAATGCATTTATCAACTGTCTATCTCTACCAACTCTCTCCAGAACTTCCTCATTTGTAACATTATGAAATCCATTAGCTAATGTAACATTATGTAACATTAGCTAATCCATTTGTATTATAACAGTGATAATAATATAATTAGTATAATAAAATAAAGATTTTATCCTCTTCTTCATTTTCCTCTGTTGTTCCATGAGCGACAATGCTGCGTGTGGCAGATAACGACATCTGGAGGTGTTGCATTGTCACTAAAATGAACAGCAGAGGAACAAGTGTGGCTGCTTGAAACAAATAACCGTGGTATGTGTGCGGTTTGGTGCAGTAAATAAAAATACTGGTAATATCAACTATTGATTCATGTCTTAAATCTATTTGCCTAATCTATCGATCGATGATCAGCATGACTGTAATGACATTAATTGTTAATACTGACTATTATTATTAATTATTAATTATTTAATTGAAGTGTTAATACTGCTGAATTGGCTGGGAATGTTTGAAAAATTGCATTTGTTATAATTTTTCTATTGCATATTCTCAGCGTTGGATTTAAATGGAGACTGTACATTCTCACGGTGATTTAGCACTTTTGTGTGGTTCTCTTTCTTTTCAACGATACGAGAGACTGAACATTACTCGATTTCTGACTATGATCATTGTTTTAAATATATTTATATTCCAATGGATAAATCTTAAGCAATCTAACTATCAGTACACTATGTCTGTATGTTATTTACATATTGTTGATACGCTGCTATATTGCAGATGGAAAAGTCGATGGAATTGATGGGAACATGTGAGAAGTGTCTGAAGAAGTTCGGCAGGTGAAAAGAAGTTGTTAATGCTGTTGTTCTTGAAAACTGTAGACGTAGCTTAGCATAGAATTAGCTGTACACTTACTACGGACTTTCTTATTGATGTTCTTTGATATTTGTTAATTCATTATCTGTAGATTTAATCATAGCGATATCGATATATGCATAAGTATTATAGCCCTACTTTAAACCCTCATTTTTACAGTTGGTATAGATTGAAATTCCCCATGTTGTGTCCGGGCTGTTTGAAGCATAGACCAGCCGGTGCCTACACGTGTCGTAGAAGGCGGCTAAAGCACTTTAAGATCCAAACCAACGTCAGAAAGGGCATTCGGTTGGTGAGCGCCTAGACACCAGAAATTGCTACAAATTTTTATAAAACGAATAGAAGAGATTGTATGGTATTGACTGATTATATGGTATAGGTTAGAGGAGTGGAGGTTTATTGATATTCCGACCCTTGTTAAACTGGGATTAAAGGGAAGATGACGATGATGAAGTTGATGGTATAGATTGAACTTTTATCTCTCCTACACACACTCTTATCTGACTCCGTTTTTCTTATTCGCTTTTGTGTTGTATCAAATATCTGGTTCAAGGCATTTTCAAACTCCCAGTGCAGTTTGCTGTTGGTCTATTCTGCAGTGGACAACACTGGAATTTAAAGCATATCTTGATAAAAATGACAGTATTACTTTTTGCTCTAACTCGTGTGATAGATTGATGTGCTTATATAAGACTTATCATCTTATTGTATTTTGTAGAATCTCCTGTAATGATCTGTAATACTGCATCAGTTAATCTCTTTTGTTATCTGTTTAATCAACCGATTTTATTTGATATTAGTAGTTTAATTATTTAGTATTTATTCGAGTTAAAGTGGAGACTTTGTACAGTTATTCTTAGATATTATGCTCGTTGAATTGTGCCGCTATTCTTTAATTTATCAAAAATATATTTCTGTGCTTTGTAGTGTTGTAGACTCCTGCCATAGATGTTTTAAGGCACCATAGTTGTGTTGCGAACATTTATCTGTGAGTAGATTATAATAGAGCAATCAATGTGTAGTATTTAATTGCTAGTCAGTGTAGTTATAGCTCTATACCTATGGACTTGAATCATTGCACTTTGTTTATAAACAAGTCTTTATCTTGAGGTAAAATTATTTACTTGAATTATTAGCTAATTCTGGAAATAATAATAATAATTATTATCATTAAGAATAATTATATATTTTATCGCTTTCTAGATATTTGTAAGTTTTATAAAATATGTGTAATAAATGAATAATTAAAATATAGTAACATAGGACTTAATTTCCATATCCTCATCCAAGGATGATGTCAGGGACGTCCCGTCAACAATAAATGTGTGTTAAATTTGCTACGAGTGAGCTGACGGAGCCACTCTAATATCTTTAATTCTACTATTAAATTAGGTAGGCCTACTGCATGTATTTTTGCTGTACTTTCGAAGCTTGAACTTAATGAATCTCATTATTGGTAGTCAATTAAATGGAGCGTTTGTTCGGGTTGAATAAACGTATTAAAATGTTTGCATCTCAAATTTAAAACGTTGCATCTCAAATTTAAAATTTAGATTATTCGGCTATTATATGCTGTAGGAGTGGGAGCGCCTCGTGGTGAAGTGATAGAGAGCTCGCCTTTTGAATCAGAGGTCGCAGGTTCGAGACTGCGTAGTCTCGAATAGGTATAAACGGCATGCTAAATGGAAGTTTTTGTAAGGCTGTAGAAATGTCTGAAGTCTTAACATCAAGTTAGAATTCATGAGTAATTGATGTTAAACCTTTACTATTGGGATTACTGTGTTCCTTTGCATGGGAATTAAGTGTCTATGAAAGAATTATATTTATGTTTATACCAGAAATTTCAAGGGTAAATTTTTAAGTCAGCTATTGTACTATGTCCATTTGAATTGACCTCTATTCCAAAGTTTAAAAATCGGTTCCTTTTAATGAACTTATAGTGTATATTTAAGCTCAATATGTGACATGCTGTGCGTGTTATAATATCTAGGCCTAAAAAGATATGTATGCTTGTTATATAGGCCTAATTGTAAATTGTTCGACACCAAAATTCTCTTCTGTACTGCTAATATTGAAGTGACAATTATATAATAGGGTATATGGGTGCAGCTTTATGTCAGTATTTTCTTAATTTACTAGTGTTTTATGGTAGGATAGAATTTTGTATAATTCGGCTTGTGAAATTGTGTAACGCGTTAACCCAGTGAAATAAAGCTTTTTCTTTTTCCTGTTTATTTCCTTCAGAAATCTAATTATATTGTCACAAAGCGTCCATTTACAATAACATAACATAACGGCACACTGGGTCAGAAAGCACAGATGCTTATTTTTAGACCCATTTCCTCCTTCCTCTCCTTGGTTATTAGTAATCGTTGCCTTTTGATGGCACATCAATTGCAGCCGGCGCGGATTTAAGAATTACCTTCCATCACCCTGGGATTTTTTCCTTCCTTAGCTTTTACCAACACTCGGTCTTCCAGGGTGGTCACCCACAAAGTACTAACCGAGGTCGATGCAGCTTAACTTCGATAATTGACGCGCAACTAAACCAAGTGCGCTACTCCCGCCGTAACAACTATTATAACAACTACTGTTAGTTGTTATAATATTATAATTACTGCTATATTTCATATTTTACAAGGTCAGGGATAAATTAATAGTGCCCGAGTTTACATAGTCTCTATAGGTTTGAGTAATTAAATCAAAGAGAAATTAGATCAATAAAGATTCATCAAAAGAGATCTTAGAATAATTTATATAGAAATTCGATGGACATTTTCTACAATCTTGAAGAATTCGGACCACCGCTGATATCAGCTGGAACTAAACTCGGAAGCGTGGAGTTATAAACCACCTTATTTACTGCAGGATATAGCTCCAGGCTGTCTGCTAATCAGCAGTGCTTGCCAAGTATACAGAAAAACAGTCCAGAAATCAGCAACATCATAGATAATATCAATGAATTAACAATTGTTCGTTATGATTAATTGACAATTATTAGTAATAATGGCTGTCATCATCATCATCATCATCTTCCCTTGAATCCCAGTTCAACTAGGGTCGGGATACGAATAGACTGTCTCAAATCCTCTCTGTCCTACATCACATCACCAGTCAATCCTCTATTTGAGACTTTTCCATTCATTCGTTTAAATTTTTGTAGCAATTTCTGAAGCCTAGGCGCTCATCAACTGAATGCCCTTTCTGACTTTGGTTCGTAAAAATGGCTATACTGTAGTTTAATTAATAGTCATAGTAATTAGAGCAAAAGAATGGTTAGAAAATAAATAATTAAAAATTCTACAATTCTTAGTCTTTTTAAAGCTTAAACAAATTTCCAACTTATTCAAACTGCATGGATAATTTTCAGTTAGTAACTAATAAAGTGATTAAACTTTTAGCGTTTAACTTCGACATTTAACTAGTTCAAGATGATTTTAAAGGCAGGGGAGAAGAAAGGCTATTGTATTCACCGCAAGAACCTAAGTCGCTCTGTCCAAAACTAGACTACTTTAATGAATTTATTTTAGTTCATGACCGATATATGATGCTGCCAATTTGTATATTTAATAGAATTACCGCTCTTCTATGAACACGAAAGCAATCTGTGAGCAAGAATATGCACCTTAGGCCGGTCATGTGACTGGAAATGTAGGAAATTAATAGCCTGAAAGTGCAAATTATTAAAACAAATTAGTCTGTCTATTTAATTTTATGATAAACAATTACTGGACTTAATAATTGTTGCAGGCGTATTTGTGCTTATAATATATTTACATGTAATAAATATCGCATTGCGTGAACGAATGCAATAAATGTTATGTGACCAATTTATTTTCTAATTTTACTGTCCTTTTTAAAGTAGGGCAACGTTTATAAAATATTAATGTATATTTTCTATGTTATCAATATATCACAAAGTATGTTCAGATTTACATACTATACAAGTTTTGCACTAACTTAGCACGATTAAATAGGGTAAGATTAACCAAATGGGAATATGAAAGACACAGTGGATCAGCGATGCACATTAGTCATACAGATTTTAAAACATTTGTTTACTCAAAATACTCTACTGATAACCTTCCAGTCGGATATTTTATCGCGAAGACTTTGGCCGAAGCGTCTGCACAGAAATCACACGCTTCTTTTCAATCAATAATTTCTGAGCTCTCAACAGTTACATGTTGAGAATCTCTCAATTTCAATCTTTTCTGCGATGAACTAAATACGATGAATCCAGTTCTGCTTTATTTGATAATACCTCGTCTGATGTTACTTTGGGGTTCCGACATAGACAGATACGACTTTGTGCTTATACCTGTATCTACAGATAACGGAATTTTGCTTAAAACTTCTACCAAGATCGTTTCGATCAATAACGTATTGTTTGTTATAACTAATTTTATCGGAATTATGATTCAAATCATCATCGTCTTGATTCCCATTATCAATTTCATCGGAATTATGACTCAACTTAATATATTGATAAATATGACTAACCCTATCAAAAGCATGATCAAAATCAAACTCATCCAGATTGGCATCACTAATTCTATCAGCATCCTGATTCACGTCGTAATTGTCTTCATTAACCTGACTAGCTCTATCACGATCATGATTCTCATCATAATTATCTCCTTCAACATTACTAAATCTATCACGATCATGATTCTCATCATAATTAGGCATACCTTCTTTAGCACTACTAAATCTATCAGCACTGCGATTCAACTCATATTCGTTAACAGTAATAATCTGCTGGCAAGAATCATAATCAGTCATAGCAGTTTTGTTTAGAATAAACTTCCTGCGATTGTCCTTACGATGATCACATTGATAGAAATGTATCGAATTCAAGTTGAGATCATATTTGGCGGTGTTCTGATTATGATTACTGTGATCAAAATTGAGATCAAGTCGATCAACGGTTTGATTTAGATTTAGATTAAGATGATGAATGATTTGATTTAGTTTGAGATCATAATGGCGTCTGTTGTCATCAATTGTTTCTTCCTGAAGCACTTCTGACAAACTTCTGACATCGCTGAATGACAAACTGAACTGATCTCTAGCGCTATGTTCAACCTGCCAAAAAAACCAAAGAGAGATTGAAACAAATCTAATTGCGAATTTTTTTGATCAAGCAGTCAGTGAAAGTGAATAATAGTTAATGTAGACAAAATGATACCTCTTCAGTCAACCAACGATGACGATTATATACAGCGCTGTGCCACTGGCGCTTCTATATTGTATATGTAAATATAATCTCTCTTGTTCTTTCTTCATCTAACTCTCGTTCTCTCTTTCTCTCCTCTCGTTCTGTTCACACGCATACACAGACACACACTCTCTCTCGCTCTCTCTCTCCACTCCAATGTCACGGCCAGTCATACGCCTACGCATCCTGAATTGTTCCAGCATCCCTCACTCCACGGCTACTTTGTTTCCTCTCTCCTCCCCCCCCCCCCCTTCATTCTTCTTCCCAATCTAACTCGTTTTGATCCTTCCACCTCTGTTCCAGAGATATCAGTAGACAAGATCATCGCTGACCGGCAGAGCGGTTGTAGCCGGCGAAGTAAAAGCGGCAGTAGCCGGCGCTCTTCTAACTCATTGCTGTAAGATTATCTAAATCAATTGCTTTACTTTACTGTTTGAAGTCTAATTACTAAAACATTGTTAACCTTAACCTTCTATTACAGTGTAATATATTTCACCTCCCCCCCCCCGTCTGTGACAGGGTCTTCTGGGATACGGAAGCATATGATAATAATTAGCTTTATATATGTATATATATATATATATATATATATATATATATATATATACATACATGTACATTTATACAGTATATATATATATATATATGATTTCTAATATAATCATATATATATATATATATATATATATGATTTTATAAATATATATTATATATTATATATTTATATATATATATATATATATATATATATGATTAGTATATATATATATATATATATATATATATATATATATATATATATATATATTTGACTGCAGTAGAGTCTAGGTTGCGACTCCAAAACTCAATTAGTTCATTTGTGGTAACACAAAAAGTAAAGTTCCGTGCAATTCATATCATTAATCAATTTGAATGATAGGAAACATACAATCGCCATGTTTGAAGAACTAAATAGTTTAAAGCTCAAAGACGCTTAATAAGTAACCGTATTGTTTATTTCAACAGATTTGTAGTACATAAAGAACAAATTGATAGCTATTTGCCTTCATTCTCATACTGCAATATTTTATTGAGCCTACATGTAAGGCTGCATTCTTTACTTGTAATGTCAGAATTAATCCTGAATTCACTACACCACGATAGCCTACCATATAAATAATATACACATCATAATATACAAATAGGCCTAATATAATAATACGAGAATAGACTATTTAAAAACAAAGCAACACTGCAAAGAAAGCTACAAATTCAGAAAATAGATATGTAAATACACTACCGATCGACGCCCTAATTGCTTTGTATAAAGTAATTTGGCTTAAATTAATTATTTAAGCGTTGCGACATGTACATGTAATTACACGTACGGTTAGTCACGGTCCAATAATTAATTTTAATGTAGATTGCCTTGTTGTCAATTGTAGCTAAGTCACCAATATAGGCAGTAGTAATGAGTACAGACTATGAACCAATATAGACTATAAACCAATATAGACTATGAACCAATATAGACTAGGAATGTGTCGAATTCAGGAAAACTTGTGGACTAAATGTTTCCCGTGTTTTGTCTGGGTTCCCCGTGTTGTGTCCTAGCTCCCCGTGTTGTGTCCGGGTATTTTTGAAGAATAGACCAACCGGTGCCTGTACTTGTCATAGAAGGTGGAATACGACTAAAGCACTAAGATCCAAACCAACGTCAGAAAAAGTATTCGGTTGGTAAACTACATAAATTGCTACAAAAATTTAAACGAATGGAAATTTAGGGGATTGAATGATGATATCGTGTGTAACAGAGAAGGTCTATTTGTATCCCCCGACCCTAGTTGCTGGTTGAACTGGGATTCAAGAGGAGATGATAATGATGATGTTGATGCTTATATATATATATATATATATATATATATATATATATAACTAAGCTAAAGCTAAGGTTAACATCAGTTTCCTCACTCGAAAGCGATGTCAGTGACGGGCGAGCACAGGATTTGAACCCCGCACCTACTGATCCGCGGTCGAATATCTTATCGATTTCTCCACTGGCTTCAGCCAGTGGCGAAGTCGGTATATATATATATATATATATATATATATATATATATATATATAAGCCTATAGGTGTTTCTTTAAACCAGACTGGAGCGCCGCCGGAGGATAAAAGCTGAAAATGACTGGCGCTATTTGTAGAGAGGGGGGAGTGGGGGTGGGGGTAGATTAAGCCCCGAGTGATGGACCCCTGGGACCATTGCTGTCAAAAGGCCATTTCTTCTCATCACGCGACGAAGCAAAAATACCAAAGTTCACAGGTAGAGCGGTTTACTAGGATAATCCTATATGGCTCTAGCGGTGCTTGAGTGGCGACGCGTAGTGCGGAGTCTGGAACGAAAAACCAACAGAGCTTGAGAAAAAGTCGAATTAAATACTGGTCTTTGTGACCTCCTTAACCAGTATAATTATGTTAGGTTAAGTGGAGAGGCTCTTGATCTATACGCAATGGATTGATTTTTAATAATAATAACAACAATTAGAGTGCTACAGTCATCAATGACAACATCGAGTACTATTGAGACAAAATCAAGCCGACGAGCAAAAATGAGGTCCAAAACGGTGCAAATTCGAGAATTCAGAAAATCTGTCCAAAGTAAAGGGAATTGAAGAAAGGAGGTTTAGGCGCAAATATTAAGTAACAATCGCATAACATAAAGTAACAATTATTACTATACTACGCGTGCGTAGAATATACATACAATAGTTATACAAATTTCGTAGAAATTTAGTAACAGTCAAATCAGTATATATCAATTTTTATTTAACCAGCTTTATTTGGAAAATTTGTCATTGATATGATGTTATTAGTAGTCTGATACAACTCTTCTAGTTTTGGATTTAGATTTCTTCAAGGTTTTGTCTCGATATATAAAATTCTACAAGATATTTAATCTCTTGCAGCAGTATTGAAAGTAATTTGACTCAAAACCTCAAAATTGTGCCGAGGTGTTAATGACAAAAATTAACCGAGTAAAGCAAGTTTTTTAAAAGTATGGTATCATCGCATAAAATTATTTTCAACTAAATTATTCATTTAATAAAGTGCAACGACGAGCTAATCTTATATCAGAAAAACTAAATCCGTTTCTAAAAGAAAGTGTCGACCTGATGCAATTCAGTAGTTAAAATAACACAATTTAATTTAATGTAAATTGAAGCTGTAGTCCTATCTATAACCTACTGGTGTAGATATGAAAATATTCAACGATCTGTCGAAATGGCAAAGCATATAGGCCTACTGTTTCTATTTAAATCTTTGTTAAATTTATGACTAAATTTGTCTCTTAGCTAAAGCAGTGATTCTATTAACCTAGTTAATGGTTTTAAATTGTACGTTTTAAATGTAACAGATATAATTCTCTTGGGATTTGATTGAAACAGTAATCAGGTCCATTTCATTAAGAAATGGTATTATTATTACTATGGAGCCGTCATTTGATGGTACACTCATAGAGAAATATAAAAATATGGTTGATAGCAATTACTACGCCTCAGCCAAGCAGCATCTTAAAGGTAGCAATTAAGATTCTAAATTTGACGTAAATATATAACGTCTATAGCCTTTAATATAAGATATTAAGCTTGGTATGTGGTATACAACATAATCGAAAATAGGCCTACTCTGTGTATAACTTTAGTTTATGAATCATATTGATTTACTTAACTTTAATTTATTTCATGAATTACAATCTAAACTTTCACTCTGCTATGATAATTATTTTTACTAATGATAATAATAATAATAATGATAATAATAAATGTTAAAATAATTAATATTTATTTAGTATTTTTATATTTTTCTTAATTTAATGAATTGTTGTCTATTAGTTTTAATCCTAACAGGGTTACTGAATTTCAAATGTGAATTAAAAACTGCATCTGAAAATGCGTCAGAAAATTGAGATCACAGAAATGTGTTAATGGAAAGGACTAAAAAGAAAGGCTTTTATGTTGCTTGTTAAGTGAAACTGAAATACTGACTATGGCGGCGAAAATTGCTAGAAGTGATGTTAGCTAGCTAGATTGTGAGCAAATATGACCAAACACACTAAGATATTATAATATAACAATATTGTGCTAAATCCTTAAATTTATTTAAGTAGCTCAAGAATTGAATTTTGTTTTAAAGGATAGAAGCTTCAGTTAAACTAAACTGATTGAACAGTTTTATTTGTAATATTAATCCAAAATACTAGAGCGAGTAAATCAGTTTCGGTGTTCTAAATTTGTTATTTGTAAATAGGTTGCTCAAATTTCCTACTGGTTATTAATATCCGTATAACATTACAACTTAATATCTCAAAGTTAAGTTAATAACATCCTAGACCGAAAAATTCTGCTGAATATGTCGTCTATTGCTTTCTAGCACAGATAGACTCATGCTATTATCTTGAAATCGATAACATACAAAACAAGAGTGAAAACAGATACTGCAACATGGAAAGAACGAAATTTCATACTGGCATGTGCATCATTGAGAGATCAAATCTAAATTGTAAACGTTCTTCACGTTGATTTGATCAGTGCGAAGTCGAATTACTTTATCTTTAAATAAGCATTTTAAGACTTAGACATGTGTGCTTTGAATTTAATATTTTAATTCATTAATAGATTTCATATATAAAATAGGCCTACGACTGAATGGTTTCATAGTATTCTAGTCTTCGCTATTTGTTTTTATATTTAGCATCGGTTTAGTCTTTTAGATTATTATCATAAGTTAGATGTAATTGATTTTGAAATAATAAACGATATGTCATTTTACAACAATGAATTATAGCATATCAAAGTTTCACAATCTTCCCCGTTAAAACATCATCCAGTGCAATTAATTTTTCAGTAATAATTGACTTTTCAATAATTAATTTAATCGTATGTGGACGATGATATGCTTTATTAAATATGTCATAGTATTCAAATTATTACATCCAATTTAAGTTCGTTTTTAGCTTTATAGTTAAAGTTTAATTCAACGATACTTTAATAATAAATATAATAATATGTAGTATTAGTTTAACAATGTAATACGATAATTAACTTTTATTTAAAAATGCACTTATTTTAGAATGAATCCTTCATCTCTAAGCTAAGTGACCTTTTGTAAGATGAAATGAATAGCGAGGTGAAAAAGCGAGAGAATGAGACGGAGCGAATGGCGACAGTCTGTCGTAAAACTTTTCAAAAGTC
Organism: Enchytraeus crypticus; assembly: GCA_905160935.1. Classification (NCBI taxonomy): domain Eukaryota; kingdom Metazoa; phylum Annelida; class Clitellata; order Enchytraeida; family Enchytraeidae; genus Enchytraeus; species Enchytraeus crypticus. The sequence goes on along the minus strand of CAJHZI010000647.1, from coordinate 781,281 downwards.
TCGTGTATTTATCTTAACCGTTCATTATGTCATTTACAGTCGGGAACGTTTTAGGATGCGAAATGAAATTCCAACTCAAGTGAAAACCCTTTACTTTGCTCTAACTCTGGGAAAAAGGGCGATCTCATTCAATCTGATACCGCACTGTTTATTCCCTCCCACCCCCTCTAATGTCACTCTTCATCCAGTCATCGCTTTCATCTGTCCGTCCAAATTTTTCATTCTTCGTGGTTTTATTTTGAGGAAGCAGACTTAAATTGTTTTCATTCTGAATGAAAATTTTATGTGAATGCAGGGATATTCATAAGAACCAAAATATTTAAGACATCTTTTCGTCCTTTACATCGGAATCTAAGGCGAAACTGGTGCATAGGTGAAACTATTTATTATTCTTATAAATTTATTAAGTTTATAATAGTTAAATTAAACCAGATAAAGAAAAGCTCAAGAAGAAGAAAATGGAGAAAGAAATGAATAGATCGAGATATGGAAACGTAAATCGGAAGGAGAAAATTATCGTTTTCAAAAATATTTTAAACCGAAGGAACAGTTTTAGGATCTTTCTACAACTAATTTTTAATCGCCAAAGCTGCTGAATCATTTCTGAATTTTAATTTCTCTATTAGAGGAAAGATAGTAAAAGCTTTCAATCTTTTCCACCGCAGCTTTTCAGTTTATGTTTAGTCGATGTCACGAAGAGTTTTCGACGAAGAATAAGTAAAATGCGTGGAGTTAAGAGAAACTGGAGTGGAGAGCGGCTGTCACATTTAAACTCTGACTGATATTATTTAGTCTGGACATTCCTCGTAAATAGCTTCCCACTTCAGAAATACCTCTGATTTTCAGGGGCTCTGTGGTTTAAAGACAATTTTGCTATTTCTAAATGCCATGTCGCCGCAATACTATTCAACCTACATGTGTCTATAGATGTTCATGGAACTTCATAGATATCTGCTCTTATACGATACGAATCCGAATATGATACGAAACTGTATATGATATGAAGCCAAATATGAACATAAATCCAGACTATTCAGCAAGGGCAACGTCAGACTAAGTTATAGATATTTGATTCAAAATCTAGTTACTTATCAGATTCCGACTAATTTGCAAATTCTGAATAAGTTACTAAAAGGTATTTTTAAGAAAAATAAAGGAAAGAATGAAGTCTACTACACAGCCTATTGTAGATTTCTGACTCAAAAGTGTATCAGCTGATGGGAGAGTACTGAATTTGAACATAGAACCTAGTCGTCCACCACCTAGCTGAGCATGCTACTGAATCACCATTTTTACTATTTTACGGTTTCAATTTTACTGGACTATGAGCTCCAGCCAGTCAATATAGTTTCCACTGATAACTTTTTCTCACCACGGACCAATTTTCTGCTCAAATAGCGTGGGTTATATTAATGCTGTAGACATTCTATGAATACTGTCTCGTTCAACTAAATCAGATCTCATCAAATTATATCAGTTATATCAGTATTTCGCATCCGTATTTCCTTTATGGAGGACACAGAATTTAGAAATAAATTTAGGTATCGATATTACTTCTCCTGGAGACATTATTGGCAGTTTACAATCTTTATTCTCTCTTAGATCTTCATCTGATTAAATTAGCGATGGACTGGCTGAACTTGGAATCTGTGCGAAGACCTGCAAAGTCTTGACGATAGGCCTTCCAGCAGTTGATACTTTTAAGATACTTTTAAGATATCTTTAAGCAAGATACTTCGAATATAATTTATCTTTCAACTAGGAAATATATTTCAGTGGAATACAATACGAAAATGTATGACACAGTCCAAATCTTAATACTAAAATTCTCACGTGGATTAAGAACTTTTAGTGCAAACTAGTTTGTTATTTCTTTAAATTCGGCATTTGAAACTACCGCTGTTTACTGAACATTTTTGGCTCTAATGTCTCATTGCTTAAAAGCTAAAGCTAAAAGATAAGGTTAACGTCAGTTTCCTCATTCGAAAGCGATGTCAGTGACGGGCGAGCCCAGGATTTGAATCCCGCACATACTGATCCCCGATCGAGTGGCGATGTCGGTTATCGCACCTTTTCTTAATGCGTATATCACCTTAATTGCACATTTTGTTAATGTCTATATAGAATCAATTGCAACTGAACATAATGCACTCTCTTTTTGAAAAAAAAACCATCTTCGCGGCACTAAATGATAGGATAATTTTGCTTAAAGGACTCGGCGTCTTTCCACAGTAAAGCACTTGGCTATTAAGTTCAAATGATGGATTAGCTGCAAGATCTCAGGCCTTTTATTAATGGGTTAGGATTATAAACTATTACAAACTATTAGGGTTAGAAACTATGACTCTTGCAGTTCGTAAGATTTGTTTCTCTAAATGATACATTAATTTTCTTGATTCTTTCCCTTCTCTCTCTCTCATTATCAATCTGCCTATAGAAAACTCCATTCTACTGAAACCGCTCTTCTTCGTATACATAATGATCTTAGCTTGGCCATGAGTAGTAAACAGGTTTCTGCCTTGGTTCTTCTAGATCTCTCTGCTGCCTTTGATACAAGTGACCATGGCATCCTAATAAATAGGCTTACAACTTGTTTTGCATATCTCATTCTGCTTGTTCCCTTCTCACATCACATCTCTCATGTCGCACACAATCGGCTGTTATTGATCAAAATCGCTCTTCTGAACTACCCTTCCTACGCGGTGTTCCTTAAGGTACAGTGTTAGATCCATTGCTCTTCTCTTTATATATCACTCCTCTAAGCTGCCTGCTTGCTCAGTCCTCCATAAATTTTCATTTCTATGAAGACGACACACAACTATATATTTCCTTTTCTAATCATGATTCCGATCAGAAACTGGCTCATCTCTCATCCATTCTAGACAAGGTTTATTCCTGGTTTTGTGCTAACCGTCTTGCTGTTAATTCCTCCAAAACTGAATACCTTTTAATTGGCACTCCATTGCAAAGAAGTAAAATTACCAATAACTCTGTTAATTTTCAGAATCTTGCTCTTTCACCTTCTCGATCCGCCAACAACCTTGAAGTCATATTTGATGAAAACCTTAACATTAAATCACATATCTCTTCTGTTTGTCGCGCTTCTTTCTTTCAGATTCGTCAGATTAGGCAAATACGTCCATCCCTTACTAGACATTCAGCCACTATCCTTACTAATTCTATAATTCATTCAAAGCTCGACTACTGTAATTCATTATTATATGGGTTGCCTACTTCTTCTCTCAATCGTTTGCAGCACGTCCAAAATTCTTTTGCACGTGTTTTTTTGTAAGTCCTCTCGACTTCAATTTCGCTTTCTTTATCTACTTCGCAGTCTTCACTGGCTCCCTGTTAATGAACGCATAAAATATAAAATAGCTCTATTAACTTTCAACACTCTGCGATTTGGCAAGTCTTCTTACTTATCTTAAATTCTTCTTCCCTATCGTCCTCACGTGCACTTCGCTCAACCGATGCCAATCTTCTCTCAGTTCCAAATATTCTCATGTCATTGGGCAGACGTTCATTTTCCTACGCAGCACCCACAATCTGGAACTCTTTACCTGCTAATCTTCGCTCTTGTTTTTCTCTTGCAACATTCTCTAGCAAGCTTAAAACTTATCTTTTCCCACCATAGACATAATCAATCTACCTTGACCATTTTTAGATCACCGGACTTAAGCTTTCGTTTAGGACCTTACTTCTCCTCAGCACATTTCTTTCCCAGATTGGTCTGGGTGAATTGACCTGTAGTGATGTGCGCTGTTGGGGACGTCCCTGACATCATCCCTGGATGAGGAAACGGACGTTAAACCTTTATTATTATTATTATTTTATACATTAACTTATTAATTTAGTTGTAGAATTTTTGGCGTACAGACCGGATGGCATGATGGTAAAGATTTGACGGAATCCGCTAATCCCAATACACATGAAGCCCTAGCCAATGATTTTCTTCTAGAAACCTGGCGCTTCTTTTCAAACCTACAGTATTGCATTTACTATATAATATATAATATTGTAACTACTCGTGCTGTGCAGAAAAAGTTACTACTTGCAAAATATAGTTGACTGATGCGCAAAAAAAGGCAAAACTTTATTTATTAACTAAATTGGTTAAGTTGTTTCATTACCGATAGGTAAATTTACAACGAACTAATTGATAGCTAGAAAGAGCATTTGGCTAATTGTTGACGTATTTAATGAACTGATTGGTTGACTGACTGATTAATTGATTTAGTATTCGATTAATTAATGTGAAATGATCAATTGAATGATAGACAAATAGAAACTTTTTGCCGACTGACTGACTGATTGAGTATTAATTTGATAAATAATATATGACGTATTTCATCGATTGAATATCTAAATAGGTAGATTGATTGAATGATTGATTGACTAATTAATTGAGCGATTGATTGGTGGATACAATGCCATCAAACAAAATATATGGTTCAATGAATCAATGGCTAGTTTAATCATTGAACCATATATAATTTAGTCAATTAAAATAAATATATTCATCATCATCATCTTCTTTCCTTAAATCCAAGTTGAACTAGGGTCAGGATACGAATAGACCTTCTTTTGAAGGTTTCCATTCGTTTAAATTTTGTAGCAATTTCTAGAGCCTAGGCTATTACCAACCGAATTCCCTTTCTTACGTTGGTTTGAATCTAGTATTTACGTCGTTTTCCAAGACACGAACATATTTACACGGTTGGTCTATTTTTCAAGCAACCCGGACATAACACGTGAAACGTAAATAAACAGATTAATCAATTTAAATGATTAAATCAGCTAAAATGAATAAGATAAGGCTAATGTTAGCGTCAGATTACTCGAAAGCGATGTCAGTTAAGGGGGGAGCCCAGGATTTGCACCCCGCACATACTGATCCGCGGTCGAGTATCTTACCGACATAGCCACTGGCTCCAGCCAGTGAATAGTTTAGTTAATTTTAACAAATGTTTAACTGATCGATACGAACCACTTATGAGCGCGTGGTGTTGAGAGCAGGACAAAGCCGAGCAGCACCAGGAGAGCGACAACAGGGTGCACACAGGCTCTCTTCATGTTGTCCTCCGGGTCTGACCCTGACAACATCAAGCAGTGGTCGTCCATCACAACATCAAGCAGTGCTCGTCCACCATAACATCAAGCAGTGCTCGTCCATCACAACGTTAAACAATGCTTGTCCATCACAACATCATGCAGTGGTCGTCCATCAAAACATCAAGCAGTGCTCGTCCATCGCAACGTTAATATTCGTGGTTTACTACTCTTGCTATATACTCTTGAGTTTCTTATTCTTTACTACTATTAAAGCTGGTAAAGCTAATGTGAACGTCAGTTTCCTCACTCGAAAGCGATGTCAGTGACGGGCGAGGCCAGGACTTGAACCTTGCACGTACTGATCCGCGGTCGAGTATCTTACCGACATAGCCACCATCATACAATCTCCATCGCTACTGGCTTCTCCAGGCTCCTCCAGCCTTATTACTATACATAGTTCTAAATTAGCAATTGCAATGTTAGCATAATCTCTAATTCGTTATTAATTTTTTTTCTTTTTATTATTCCGTCGTCATCGTACGGCGTTTCTGTGTCTGTTGGTGTAGAGTCTGCTTGAGACGTCCTTTACATTGCATAATGCCGTGGAACCGGAAGTTAAATTCATATTTATTGATTGACTGAAAATTTGCATGCAATTTTAAGTAATCTGTTTATTATTTCGGAATTAAAAAACAAAGTTGTTCTGCTTCCTGGACTTTAGTGTATTGAGTCACGTGCGAGACAGCAAAAGATTAAAATTTAAAAATACAAGTATTTCAAATATTTTAAAATATTTTCAAAAATTTCATTTTTTTTTAAAAGGAGTCCTTTTAACAAAAATTAAAAAGATTTTGCTGAAAATCAGACTTGTATTATTTCACTTATAAAATACATGAATGCACGCGAACAATTTTATTTGATCTAGACTAAAATCTATGCAAATTCAAAATCGACTTTCGTATCAACCTTTTGTCTTCTTCCAACATGTCATAAAGAGTAACAAGTCATCCTCACATTGATAAATTTTATTTTATTTCTAAATTTGACCTGTACAGTTGCTGAGATTAAATTTTTTTATTGATATCCATCATTTGTCAAAGCAATTATCTCAACACTAGTGTTGTGGCATTCAAGTCTGGAAAATAATGGCGCAAGCTTTGTCATGTAGGAGGTTTGCTGAGCCAGTCTTTCGCAAAACCATGTTCGTTTGCTTTAAGTCGGTGGTTAATTATTAATCAGGTTGAGATTTCTTCCAGTTAAAGCGTCTCAATAACGTCAACAATTGCATTGTCAAATTGCAATTGTAAAGTGTAATTACATGTATCTTCTCCACTTTTCACCAGCCTTTTTTTACTTTTTACTTCCTTTGGTGATAACGTTTAATATAATATATACTAGAAGTTCTGTACTCACTCCCAGCCCATATACCAACTGCCTTTTATAATATGTCTATTCAGTTGCACTAAGTGAAAACTAATCACCTTATGTTCAAAATATTAAAAATTATACGAGTACAAGAAATAAATATCTAAGCATAAAGTTTATTTTTATTTTTAAATTAGAATTTTAAACGGATAAGTCACAAATAGGGAATTGACTGATTAATTGATGTAGAACAGAGAGGATTTGAGACAGTTTATTCGTACACCGACCCTTGTTAAACTGGTATTTAAGGGAAGATTGGGATGATGAATTATAATTTTAAATGCATATTGTTTATTTTTAAATTTTCTTTTCTTCGCTCTACCTTACTCTTATTATCCAAATGCATTTCTCACTCTAGCGCTATCACTTTTCTGCCTCAATCTCTCCTTTTCGAAAATAAATCCCTTTCTATCCTTCTAATCGTAACCCCATCTCCTTCACACTCTGGGCAAGTCTATATATAGTAGGAAGTTGATTATATATCGGTCTGAGGGGGCCTTTATGTCCCGGGGGTAGCATAAACCTTCGCCCCCGCTACTACATCGAGAACATATCTTGATGTAATAGAATGGAAATTGCTGCGCCATATTTGTGTTACACGTCCACGTTTGGATGCATTTATGATTTAAGTCTTTTTGATTTTTCATTGAAAGTAGAAGAAAGCCATTGATTGCATTTTATTAAGCATGTCAACATTAAGCATGCTGATTAGATAGTTCTAAATAGCTAATAGCTACTTGATAATAATTTCCAGTAGTACTGAAACTAATAGTTGATTTGATCCAAGAGTCAATGATAGAGTACCTTGTATCATATTTGTAAATGGAAACTGGCGTTAGGTATTAAGCACACGGCTACATTATTAGTGATGTCTAATCAGAAGCTAAAAAAATGTACAAGTTCACGCCTGAAAAGATTAATAGCTACTTGATTATTGCGTAGTACATCTGCGGTTGATAGTTTAAACCAAGTTGAATGGTACCCGACTACCAGTTGTAATACGAAATAAGGTTTACGCCATGCAATATGCTCTTATTTTACACTTTGAATGCTAGAGTAGTGGCACTTTTACTAGAAAAACTGTTTGCAATCTTTTCAACTCCCGACTTGACCGTATCTTACAGCTTGTGATACATAAAGGACTTCAAACCGTAGCCCATTCGTATCTTCCGTCTGATCCATATAACATCCTCGGATGATGCGGATATATAATCTTAGAGCTACAAAACTCCGCTCTTTGCCCTAGGCTTAAGAGGGTTTGCAATCTTGATTTTTCATTTATTGAAGAGCAAGACCAGAACTATATATAAACGTTTGAGTTACTCTTCCATATATCAAGCTTTCATTTCTAGGCAAGTTCGAGGCTCTGTGCTTAAGTGTCCATAGATAGATGCATTGCACAAAACCAGGGTTGATTCATTACTGTTCCTACTTAATTACTAATTACTGCGTCGATTAATTACTGCTGTTAGGTGATGACATTTTCATTACATTTCCATGTAGTTATATATGTTTCAATAAGCAATAAGTAAAATATATATATTCGTCAACAATATCAATTAATAATCTCCTACAGATGTCAAACTTATATTTACTAAAATATTTGTAAACAAAGGTATTATCAATATTCCTTTTATTAATATTGATAAAGAAATGTAGTATAAGAATTGATGGTGTTAATACTTACAATATATGGGATCGATGTATCTCATTTCACATCTCTCACCCGTCCAATCTGGACCACAACTGTTAAGACAACAAAAGGTTTAGAAGGTTAATCGTAAGAACCTTCCTCACGGCAATGTTAACCTAATACTGGATCATCATCAATATATTTCATTAATTATATATTGGCTGGAGCCAGTGGCGATGTCGGTAAGGTATTCGACCGCGGATCAGTATGTGCGAGGCTCAAAACCTGGGCGCCCGTCACTGACATCGCTTTCGAGTGAGGAAACTGATGTTAGTATTAGCCTTTTTAGCTTTTTTTAAATATCAGTTTAACAATAGCAGAAATTTAATATTATATACACTTACAAATACATATTTTATCTCTATTGTATAGGTGCTTGCTTAACTAAGCTGAAACATGTATGTTGTACTCTTAGTTGCAATATCTATTTTATTAATAAGCATATATGAGATAACAATTTTGTAATAACAAGTACTAGTAGAGCATCTGTAACAATTTAATAACGATATTTACAATTATCTGAATAACAGAACGCCACAACAGAGTCCATTTCCTTCTTACCGTAGGCCTATGAGCAGCATAGTATCCTCTAAAGAATGCCATGAAACATGTCACCAACATTTGTTTGATCAAATTGATATTGTTTCACTAAACAAAAATACAGAATTGAGTCTACGCTTATAATCTTAGAATAGATTATAAGCGTCTATAAGAGTTCTATTATCATATATATATATATATATATATATATATATATATATATATATATATACATACATGCATATATATATATATATATATATATATATATATATATATGTATACTGTATATATATATATACTGTATATATATATATATATATATATATATATATATATATATATATGTATACTGTATATATATATAAAGCTAATAGCTGGGGTCAGGGGCATTGGTCCGAATTGTTCAAGGCCGCAATTAAGGCTGCGCGCTATCATCGTCAAATACTGACCTATTGAAATCATCACGCGGCGACCGTGCTAATATGAGCTATAGGCAGAGTTGAGTTTTACTTGTGTTTTGATTATTGTTTCAATTTACTAGAATCGTATCAATAATTTGCCACTGTTTTACAGAAATCAACAATTGACGAAGAATATGTTACTCCAAAAGGCTTATAAAAAGGAGACATTAGACAAAAATTATTCATTAACCCATTAATTAGAAAAAATGTTCCTGAGAGAAGCACGTTATGCCGACGATAAAAAAGAAAGATTATTTGTTTTATATTGAAACTATTTATATATGATTATTGATGATTGTTTTGTCAATGTCATCTGAACAATTTCAGCATGAGTTTTAAAGCAGAGGATTCGATCCTCCTCCACACACAATATCTTACTACCACCACCTGTATCACAACATCTATTCGTTCAATAATAATAAGAATAATTTGTAGCACTATTTTTGTCAATCAATTCTTCAAATACTACTTACAGTGGAGGCGTTATTGCTTTCTACCTTTCACAGACTGTGACGATGCGTCTTTTCAAGAAATCTTTAATTTTGTAATAGACTATTTCGAGTGAGGAAACTGACGTTAACATTTGTTTTTTTGAGCTTTTTTACTTTCATGCCAACTTAATATGTAACTGGAGATCTCCTACAAGACTTTCTAAACTGTTCAAGTTATTTACGTGATCTTCAGTAAAATAGCTGAACGAACTTACGACACAATATACTGATCAATTGATTAATTTCTTCACTGAATAATCAAGTTTCACTGCTTTCTCGATTGGTTCATCTATTAAGTTATTAATTGTTGGATGAATGAAGGAAGGAAGGAACGAGCGAACGAAAGAACGAATCTATCAATCCATTAACCACTAAATCAATCAATCAGTCAATGAACCAACAAACGAATGAACGAATTAAACAATTTAACGAAATTAATGATTGTCCAATTAATTTATTGCCTGAATGTCTGCTTGATAGATTGATTGATTGGAATTCAAATTATTTCCTTTCGCTCATTGACAAATTAACAAACTGATTATTTGGTAGACCAGTTGAATGAATTTAGAAAAATGAATTTATTAATTGGAAATCAGACAAAAATAGAAAGTGTCCTACTTGCAGCCCGCTCTCCTGATTCCATTGTGCAGCTCAATGGCAAAGCATACGCCATCATTGAGACAACGGGCCACTTGTTCTTCGTGTTTTCGGCATGGGAGTCGATGGCTCTCGAATACTTCTTCTTCTTCTTCTTCTCCCTGGGTTGATTTCGAACTCGAGGCCTCTATTCCTACCGGATCTCTGACACCATCAGCCATCATTCCCGGATCTAGATACTCTGCACGCTGCAGTTGTGGATCATGTATTCCAGATGGATTGATGACTTCATTGTTTTGAGATCTATCACGTTGATGACATCCGTCTGAAATGCATATGTAAATAACTTACTGTAACTACACATGGTGTAATTATATTGGCTTTTAATAGTAATGGAATTAGAATTTTATGAATTATTTACACTATAAAATATTAATATTTAACATAGTATTGATTTGTCTATCTTCCTTATTGTGCTGCTTAGTAACATGTTCATGACACTTTCTCTTCTCTCGATCTTTTTATTTCTCTACGATGGTACTAATTTAAGTGTTAAAATAAACTGTTACATCATCTAACTTCCGCAGCGTCGGTCAAACTATTAAAATATAAGCAAATGCATAAAGCCATAACAACCCTTTACCTCTCTCTCTCTCTCTCTCTCTCTCTCTCTCTCTCATATATATATATATATATATATATATATATATATATATATATATATATATATATATATTCAACTACGCAATGCAATTCTCCTGTCGTACAGGGATTGTAACTGATCTATAGGAGACTTCCAAGAATTTATCAATGTTTGAGCGGTTTGATTTCATTCAGAAAAGTCTGGCTATCTATTAGCTGCATCGGCCTGTAGGTATCAGGTCGCATTTGTTAATTATCTGGTAGCTAACAGATGCTACAGGCATGCGACAGTGTGTGACTGCATTGTCGCACACCTGCAACCGGCTTGTTGTGACAACTTTTAGAATAAATTTATTTTAATAAATTCTATTCAGAGAGCGAATTTACATGGATAAATATGTTTGAATGCCATGTCATGCCATGAATGAATGATTGCAATGAATGCCATGTTTGAATGCCATTTCAATATATTTAACTATTATTCAATTAAATTCATAAAAGTACACAATTTCAAACAGAAGAATAGGCCTCATTGAAACTTCTACAATTATGCAATGTATGTGAAACTTCTACAATTATGCAATGTATGTGAAACTTCTCTAATTATGCAATGTATGTGAAACTTCTACAATTATTCAATGTATGTGATATGATTTATCAGTCATATTCAAAATGAAAACTTTGCGGCGATGTCGTTGTCCTGAAGATGCATAGATTATTCAATGCACTATATAAGTCCTTGTACAAATGTTATTCGAGATCTTGAGCAAAATGGACGATATTGAATAGACTTTAAATTAATTTTGAAATTTCTTAGCTTTGGCCGAGCTATTTTCAGTATCCATTAGGCGTTTAACTGCAAAACCGAATGATCATTCGGTTCACTGTTCACATTCCGTTCAAGTCCAGTTACTGCCATTTTTTCTCCAGGAAACTAAGTTTAAATCGTGCTCCAACTTAAGCTTTTGACCAGCCACAAAGTGTGTTGGAGAGAGGGGCAAAGAGTGAATGAGTGAGTGAGTGTGTGAGTGAGTGAATGATTGAGTGGGTGAGTGAGTGAATAATAATATTAAATGAACAACATATTATGTATATTGTAAATGTCTATCGCCGTCAGTTTATCCTAGACTAATGACTGACGAGTGACTCACAAATCAAGTAGTTGAATATGCATCACTATGATGGACCTGCCATTAGGCTGTGTACTGGATAGAACATAACAGGCCTCACTCTAAACTAACATCGCCGCCGCCATGTACCTAAATTTAGAGGAGGCTATAAAGGAGTCCTCCAATGAACTGCACTACCTGTCGTAAATTAAGCGAGGATGCTCTTCTAAAAATAGATTCTATTTTCAGCCCAACCGGAAGTTCCCACTAAGTAGGCCTGAGGTGAATCAGTGTTTATCCCTTGTCAACATTTCAAAATAGGATTTTAGAGTTTTGAAGTTGATAACATATTCATCTAGCATTAGATATTTGATAACCGTTAGGCAAATTAGATAATTTTCCGTATAACCAGGCCAGTGAATGTTCGAGATTTTGCTCTCAAATCAGCGCGGTTGGGATTTCAACCAACGAGGGGTCAGTTCATCTAAGGATATGTCATTTACCCCTGTGCTATTAAGACATTCTGTATATAATAGTTAGGCCTATATGTATATAAGTTATGTAATTGCCTAATAAATTTTTTTTTTTTTTTCTTTCTAATTGTTGCTGCTATGATAATTACTACGATATGATGATTATAAACAGTGATATAATACATGTTTCTATTAATCTTAAATTTAACAAAATTGTACAAATAACATTGGGTTTAGTCATATACACAGTTCAAACAAGTTTCATATAAGTAAATATAAATTGTGCCCCAGTTTACGCATCCCTGGGCAGTGGCCGCGATCCTGGGGGCAGAGAGGATCGATCGCCCCCCCCCCAATAATTTATTCCGGGGGCGAACTTATCGTTTCGCGCCCCCAATAATTATTCATCTTATAAAGTTCGCCCCCCCCATAATTTGGTAGTGAGCCAGTGGCGGTTCTGAGGGGTGGCGTGGGATGGCCACGGCCACAAAAATGAAGGGCTGGCCACCCCAAAAATGGTCAACAAAATGTTGATTTTAATTGCTAATTACCATAACATAACAGTGTTGGATCAGGAGCATCAGATGCCCATCTAAGACGATGCTTGTTTAAGATACTTGATTAAAGTGTGATGCACTTTAATAACGACAAACGCACAGTGAATTTAAGCCACACCGTCAGAACCCGACATCAGTGATATTATATCATGTTACTTACGCGCAGACTCGCACTCTGACCGAGTCCACTCGCTGTTTAAAATAGAAGGGCTGCTGAGCTAGAACTTAGCGTGGTAGACCTTCATCATGAGAAATGATGAAGGGGAAGAGGAAGCCAATGACAACATCGAGCACTATTGAGACAAATCCAAGCTGGAGTGCAAAAAGAAGGTCCAAAACGGTGCAAATTACGAAATCCAAAAAATCAGTCCAAAGATAATGGAAATTAAAGCAAAAGAGGCTTACGTTGTGGTCGCAACTCATGGTCACTGCATAGAAAAGAGAGACGGAAAAGATGGGTCCTCAACTGTCTCGTAGGAAATAGGAACGCTCATAGGAAAGAAATTAAAGGTCGATATGATTCAAACGAAGACTTTCAAAGAGTAGATGGAAGAGAATTGCAGATCTGCTGTGCAGCATAGGAGTAGGCTGATTAAGTCATGCAAAAGTTTAAGTGATACACCGGCAGAGCAACGAAGCGGTTGTAGTAGTTTCAGTGCAAATGGTCTAATTGTTTTACGATGCTGCTTCCATCGAATTATAAAACTGTTTGATTTCCGCAATCAACTCTCCAACTTTCATGAAACATCCTAACCTTATATAGTTGAGTGCAAAATCTCTCGGTACAAATCTCAAAAGTTGTTTAGACGTTAATTTGTTACACCGTATTTAGACCTATATAATGCATATTCATCGACCTTAACTTGAAGTCTACATTAGATCGATTTCAAAGGATGTGATAAGACAATGAACAACATTTATTAACACGTAATTAATGGCGCTCGCTATCTGGCTGAGAGAAGATGAGTCGGTAGATGTTCATTCTACTTTTCATTCAGTTTTGGGCTTCATTTGAATGCACCAGGGTCGCTAGATTGTTTTATAAAGTTTTAGAAATACAGCTAAGATATCATTTTCTTTATTTCTAGCATATAGGCCTAAAGTACGCAATGACAATAAATATACAGATATAATTCCTATATAAAGTAAACTATTTAATGAAGGTTTCGTTTCAGTTTCGTTTTATGTCATGATTTGGGAAAATTGCAAATGCTTCCTTTTAATACGAATTTAACACGTTTAAGTTTACAAATTTCCACGTTAATTGATTTAGCTATTTATTTAGTATCATTTATAAAACATCATAATTGGATGTGGTCCGGGACTGCATGCTCTCATGATCTTTTTATGCTTATTTAGACAGATGTGACCACGGTGAAGACGATATATAATGGAAAAGATTTATTAATGACAAATTCTGAAAAGAAAAATAATCAACTATATTTATTATAAGATGCTCAGAAAATCCTCCGGTTTCATGACTATACATGTAATTTCAAAAAATTCCCCCTTCGGGGAGGGGGTTTAATAGCGCCCTCCCCGAAAAAATGCCTCATACGTGCCCCCTAAAATTTCACATATCCGGAAGAATTGGATAATTTGGACATAAATAAAATAATCAGAGAGTTTATTTCCAACAATGAAATTAGGAGCAATACGTTTTCAGTTCATGATAAGTTTTGAGTAATGGTTTCTTTTCAATAGCTGAATAACCATTATAAATCTTCTATAATCCTATTTTATCATGGATTTAGGCATCAAGATCAACTGATGATTACTGATCACTGATCAATTGATCATAGTATAGTAACATAATCGTGTAATTTAAAGAAGATTCTTTCATAATGTCAGTCTTTCAGACTTATTAATGAAACATTCATGGATAATTATAATGTAAAGAAACAGAAGTAATATAACTGATAGAATTATGCAACCATCTTAGCTTGGTTGTGTAAAGTAGAGAGTTTAATTCTAATAAAATAAAAATGCATGAAAATTCATAGATATTGTTCTACCATCATACTACTTTGTAATTATCACTTAATAATACATTGTATTGTTATATATTTCAAATGTATCATAATTAAAATTGACTCGCCCCCTCAATAATATTTATGGAGGTATTCTGGAAAGTATCCTTTCGCCCCACCAATAATGACAAACAATTTGGATTTTTTTTAGTTCGCCCCCCAATCCTGAAACCAAATCTCTGCGCCTGTCCCTGGGGTACAGCCGGATACGATTTGATTTGAATTCCAACTCGCAGTCTTTTAAAATATTAGAGGAAGTACGCCATTAATCCTGAGAGAACGATTAACTGACTGAGTGATTGAGTGATTAATCGCATGATTGACAAATCTACAGATTAGATAAATCGATTAATTGACAAAACTATAGATTATATTAATTTATTTAAATATTTGTGCATCGATAAATTATAATGTAATAATTATAATTATAGTGCAATTCTTATAATGTAACAATGTGGTTGATTTATTTATCTTTTTGCTCTTCATTTTAATTAAATAATAATTATGTCGACCTAGTCAACGGTTAGTAGGCTATTCTACTATTTAGATGAATAATTTGATTTCTTTAAGTGCTAAATATTTCATTGTAGAAGTAGTCGGTCGAAAATTTACTGCAAAAGAAATCAAACGCATCTCGGACAGAATACAGCCAGCATTAATTCCTCAGACATGAATCTTTAAAATCGTATGCTATTTATGCGATAGTTTCTCCTGAAGCTGACTCCCTACTGTAGGTACTTTTAACCATCTGGAGGCTTAAGCATTGGCCCAGATAAACCATGGTTAACTCATAAATCAAAGCCGTTCCATTGTGTCCAGTGCTTTAGTTCATTGAAAGGCGCATCTACCATGCTTTACGTCCTAGGGTTACATGTCGCATTGTTTCTCGCTTGTGTAGAACAGTAGAACTAAGGTCCGCAGAAGTATTTATATTATAGATTTACATTATTTTTAGACGTTTTATGCACAAAAATAATAACAACAATTAGAGTGCAACAGTCATCAATGACAACATCGAGCAGTACTGAGACAAAATCAAGCCGGTGAGCAAAAAGAAGGTCCAAAACGGTGCAAAATCAGTAAAATCCACAAAATCAGTCCAAAGTAAAGGTAATTAAAGAAAAGGAAATGTTACACGTGTAACCAATGTTACACTTGTAACAAATAAAATCACTTTGAAGAGAGAAAGCCAACAGTTAGCGTTAGAACACTGGTTATATTGACTGGTTCCGTCACCTTAAAAGTTAAGACTTGGGATTAGATTCCTACTTATACTCAGAACGAGGGCTATAATGTGTCTGCAATTTTATAAAGCATTTGAATCATATACAGCATTAAAACTAAATTAATTTAATTTACCATGTGTTTAATGCTAGTGCTGGAATTAGGAATTCTAGTTAAGTTTCTTATATTTCATTTTGATTGTTTTATGATCCTGTGTTCATGTGTGTATGTGTGTGTATATATTTATGTGATGCATATTGATCCCGTCTGTTTTTGAAGAATAAAGAAATGAATATAAAACTCACAGGGGATTAAGCTGAAAGAGAGATGATCTGTTATTGAATTGAATAAAAGTTTCAAGATACGATTTAATTTTTGTCGCATTCATCATGTGGTTGAACCTAACGTATTTTCAGATATGAAAGAATTCAGCTCGTTTATGAGGATATATTTGCAAGATTAGTGTCAATGACTAAAGCATGAGTAGGGGCAGAGATACTATCAGTATTCCATAACACACACACACACACACACACACTCTCTCTCTCTCTCTATTTCTCTCTTCCTCTCTTTCTCTCTCTCTCTCTCTCTCTCTCTTTCTCTTTCTCTCTTTCTCTGTAGTTGTGCAATTTCATACACTTCCAAGCAACATCTTTTCTATATTTTATGTACTGCATTACATATACTTCAAATGTATTAAGCTTAGAACGTTATTATATATATATATATATATATATATATATATATATATATATAATCTGTATGTTATTATATATATATATATATATATATATATATATATTGTCTGGATTAGTACCTAGCGAGATGCCGTCGTCCTTGACATATCAGGAAAATGAAATATCCCAAGATATTTACAAGTCTTGGACCAGGTTCACATTTCATGACAAATCAATAGTGGGAGAGCTTGTGAAATGCTTAATGTTCTAATTATTCAAATATCTAACAAAGAAGCTTCCAAACAACTACAAAAATAGTTATTAAGGAATATGAATTCCTAATGCTTAATGCTTTCTTTTATTGCATATAAACAAAATAAAGTGAATTACAAACTAGAACACATCAAACAACGCGAATTTATAATTAAATTATCCTAAAGAATAATAATAATCGTAATAATAATAATGTTTTAATAAATAGATAATATATTAAAGAAGTTAATTCTAAGTTTCTATGTTAGCTTTTCATAGTATTCAGAGTAATATAGTCTAACACACAATTACAAATTATTATAGCAATAGCAAAAATATCGTAGTCTGTAGAATCATCATTATCATCATCACCATCAACATCATCTGCTTCCCTTGAATCCCAGGTCTAACTAGGTCGAGATACGAATAAACAAAAATTTCTCTAAATGAATTTTGCACCCACGACTACCTATATATAAATCAATTTCAAAAGTGTGTGGGTGCATTTTTAAACGAAGAATAAAATAATTGTTATTTAATGTTCACATTTTTAAACCCCGCAAATTCGCAGTATTTCATTGGAAGTTTTGAACCACGCAATCATTTTTCTACAAAAATTTTAAGAATCGTTATCATATTAGCTCAAGTGTTTTTCTGTTCCTGACTAATGTGTCAGTTGAGCTTTGTGAGTAACGTTTCAAATGCATTTCCTAGTCTTACCCAGTCCGACTCAATTGTTTCTCAGTGCTCAATGAAAGGCTGGAACATGGCGCCAAAGATGCCACATTATTTCTGCATACGGTCAATGAATCAATCGAATGCTTGTTGTACTTCTTCTTCAGTGCACTGCCAAGTGGCAGGTTCAATGTACATATTCATACTCAAAGTGTGCTTTAGTACTTATAATTTGACAAATTGGTCTATAAGAAAGTCGTTGTTCTTAAAGACCCAGAGTTGAGTTTTTGGCGTCTGTTTCTATATACGACAAATAATGTCAGAGCCGTTCGGCTGAGTTTTAAAACGATGATATAAATCTTACAAGGCAAGCTTACAATCGACGTGAGCTTCTAATTGATTTTAACTCCACAAACAACGCCGTCCATGCTATGATTATTCTGCGATTAGATCACCGATTCTCACGATTCTAAACTCATGTCCAATTGACTGAACTAACTTAATCGCATTGCTGGCACCGTTTCAATGGTCGAGGCAGCGAATATTTGGCAGCTGCACCAGAGACAAAGGGTTCGAATCGCAGCAGGAACAGTCTTTAACTTTATCCGTGTCATAAAACCGATGACTAATCATAAACCGATTAATTGTAATTGTACCTCTAGCTTTAAAATTGGTGGTGGCATATTTCGATTTACTAAGATTTCGACTTTGATGTTACTTTGTTATGTTCGTGCTGTTTGATTTGTTTTCCGATTTTGATTTTGTAAATATATATATATATATATATATATATATATATATATATATATATATATATATATATATATATATATAAGAGATAGTTTACAATATATATATATATATATATATATACATGTATGTATATATATATATATATATATATATATATATATATATTTACAAAATCAAAATCGTTTTAAAACGATGGCGTAGGCGTGAGGATTTAATCACGATGAACGTGAGAAATATAGCGATTGTACAACCCGGGATTTAAGATTTACGGGTGTGAACATTTCGATATAGAAAGAGTCTGCGAGCTAGTGATTACATGAGCTAGGATTATTCATATGCGAATAAGGAATCATATATATATATATATATATATATATATATATATATATATATATAAGAGATAGTTTACAATATATATATATATATATATATATACATGTATGTATATATATATATATATATATATGATATATATATATATATATATATATATAAGAGATAGTTTACAATATATATATATATATACATGTATGTATATATATATATATATATATGATTCCTTATTCGCATATGAATAATCCTAGCTCATGTAATCACTAGCTCGCAGACTCTTTCTATATCGAAATGTTCACACCCGTAAATCTTAAATCCCGGGTTGTACAATCGCTATATTTCTCACGTTCATCGTGATTAAATCCTCACGCCTACGCCATGAGGAGAGAAGTCGAGAAATCTTTTCTTTATTTTATGTCAAGAGACACTAATGAACTGAAACAAGAGCAGTAATTATGTCCTGGATGAGCAGGTGTGCATTATCTCAGGCAATAGATAATTGTCTAAAACATTTCCTTTTCCATTGTAGGTTTGAAAGCTCTAATTATTTCATTACTTAATTTACTTTTATTTTCAAGCTAACACAATTTTATTATCTCTTGTATTGCGCATGTAACTGTTATGTTTTTGGTTATACATGTAATGTAACTGTCTGCGGTTGTCATGGTTGTGATGAAATAGAGGAGTAGATTTAACATCAGATAGTCGAAAGATAGACGATTTGCAAAGTAATTTCTTTTTGTTTTTATTTTCAAATTTTCAGATAATAATTTGAAATTAAATAAAGGAAAATGAAATCGTGTAGGCTTAAGCTGTTGCATAATGTTTTTGTAATAGTGCTATAATTCTATAGTTTTAATTTCTTCGTTTCTAGACATGATAAGTGAAAAATTTGTACTAGAAAAAATAGTTCATATCGGATGTGGCATACATTTCATTTCGCTTTCTAAATAATACTTTTAAACTATAATTCTCAATTTAAAAATAATAAATAAATAACAAGCAATATAGTGAAATGATCAACTATGTCGATATCTATCACTTTTAATATCACATGATTAAGAGTTCAGTTCGCCGCATAATCGATCATTTAGAATATCTAATAAAATATCTCATAACTTACATAAAATTAGCTGAGGCCTCTAACTACTGCGCCATTGAGACATGCAAAAAAGTAAACGATTAATAAATAAATTATAACATAATTTATAACGAATAACATAAATTATCTCAAAGATACATAAAAAGGGATAAAAAATGAAGGTGTTAACAATTTCCCATGTGAAAACAAGTAAGTAATTTCTTTTCTAAATATTTGTAATACAGGTTTAAAGCAAAACAATCTGTTCCATTATTATATAAAGGCATCTTTTTAAAATACTAGGCATAAATCTGAAATTCATCGTAGCCATCAACTGATTCATCATAGACTGTGCCCTAGGTTTTAAACTTGAAATTATTAATAAATAATTATAATATACAGACAGGGGCAAAAAATAATAATCCCCACTAAATAATAATAATTCTCCACTAAATTTTCGGAGCTTCTAGGGGAGGAATTTTTGCGCATCTCCTGTAAATTTGGTGACAATATTTTCAGTAGTTACGAAATTACAGCAATTCTACGAGAAAAGTGCAAAAACTAATTTTAACAAGGATTTTTAATATGTCAGTCGTGGCTTTTTAAGAAAATGACGACCCTGAAAAGGGCCGTTACTTAGGTGGTAGAATATAAGCCTACACTACCTTGTTAGCTGTTCCAATAAATGATACTTAAAATTAATTCTTCTGTTTAAATTATTTCTAAATTTTTAAGACATTTTCCGGTTCTTTTGTTTAAATAAGCCTTCTTGAACTTGATTTTAACACTTTTATCCGAAAAAGCGCTATTTTTGTTACTTCTGAATATATTTTCACCAAATTTTCAAGTTATGTGTAGAAAGTCATCCTGTAGAAGCTTCAAAAATTTTGTAAAGTTATTTTGAGTTTTGTCGAAGTTACTATGACTTTTGTTAAAATAAGTCTTGTTAAAATTGATTTTTGCAATTTTTTTCGTAGAAACGCTGTAACTTTGTTACTGCTTAACAAAGTTTCATCAAATTTGCAGGATTTACGTAGAATTCTTCCTCTAGAAACTCTAAAAATTTTGTTTGAATATTTTGAGTTTTGTCGAAGTTATTTAGATTTCGCTAGGGGATTATTTTTTATTTTTATTATTATTATTATTATTATTATTATTATTTTTTGCCCCAGTCTGTATATTAATGGTGAAGATCAGTCAAAGTAAAGGATACATATTCTGTTACTCTTGCCTAATCGTATTCATAAGAACTTTTTTGGTTGTTCCTATAGATAATTGAATAGCATGTAAGAGAATTTATATGTAGACTTTTGTCGGTGAAAAAATTAGGGTTTATCATTTTAAAGCGTTTTAAATATATTCATGGATCGGAGTTGAATGTTTGAATAGAGAAAAACTATCCAAAGATGAGAATTGAAGTGACAATAGGGAAGTAATTTAAGAAAGTGCACCTACGGACTTTGATTACTTTTCAAGGAGTTGCAGCTAAAATTAATATTAGATTTTAGAAGATACTTACAGAATTCATAATTTAAGTGGGATATTCTAATGTGTAGTGTAATGTAGAACTTTATAAATCTCGTTATATTATTTTTAAAGAGCTGTTAAAAGTTCTTTCCTATTACCGAAGGCCACTTTTGCTTGTGCAACCCTACTGCATATTTTAGTCACACTTTCCCCATCATCGGTTATAGTATGACCCAAATACTTGAAACTCTTTACCCGCTCCAATTTTGGTACCATTATTGTGATTTTAACTTCATCTTTATTATAGGACACTTTCATCACAAAGTATCAATTAATTAATGTATAAGTTAAAATAGTAATGGTAGGCCTATCGTTAGTGTGCTCTGCGTTATGCTAATTCACTGCCCGCTTCTGCGCATTAGCTATTCTTCATCCGGCCTATTTAAAATGATCGCATGGTCTTGGGTTGTCGGTTAACCGGGCAATAACTAGGCTAACAATAGCTATCGATCCGCTCCACATGTGTCTAGTTCTTGTTTCTAAATATAGACAACAGGCTCACGGATCAAGCTCTTCTGCTCTTGCAGCATTGCTCCAGCGGCTCCTTTGTCTATTTTGTTTTTTGACATTCGCGTTATTGCAATGAACTGTATATATCAAAAATCTGAACAATAAATAAAGCATTTCAGTATTTTAGCGATACATAAATAAATAATAATAAATAAATAAATAATAAATAATAAGATAGATAAATATTGTTACAAATTTATTCGTTCTTTAATGTTCTACCAATTTACAGGTCCAAAGTTTATATGAAATTATGTATATTCACTATATGCTTTAACACTACATAAAGAGCACTCCATCGATCAAAAATTAACCCCTCAACAAAAGGTTTTGCTTTATCCACACCATAATGTAGCTCATAGTATGGGAATAATGGATTCGATAGTGACTTCTCATTGCTTTCTTTAGTTCTTGCTTAGTGGTTTCTTATGACAAGCGCAATTTACGGTTGGTATAATTAAAAAAAAATTTGATTTTCTTGTATTTGCTCATGTAGAATCTGGCCCCATGTTGACTATGGGAATCGAATATTTCAGTGTAGCAAAATGCGACAAACAAGCTTTGAGTGAAAAGCTAACTCTGTTTCATCGATTACTATAGAGAGCGAGAGAGAAAAAGAGTGAGAGAGAAAGAGCGAAAGAGAGAGATAATCATAGAAAAGAAAAGTAAGTAATAAATGTCTGGGTAAAGATTTGACTACATAAGTAAATGTTGAGTCTTCAATCAAAACTCTCTGTTTATAGTACGTGTATAGATATATTTCACGTTACTTCAACAAGTATACATGAATTATAAAAACTTATGCAAATATGCATCCAACCCTGATCTGATAAATAAAGCTCTATGATATCTATACAAATTTTACATTATGCTATCCATCTGCAAAATGTACAAGTAACTATTTCTGACAAGGTGCGCGAACCTAGTCACAGTCGCTTTCTCTCTTACATTACAACAACATCCCATTGTATTATGCTCTTCATGGCACACACATTTGGCATAAAATTACATGAATCAGTCAGAGTGAGAAGAGTTTTGTTGTCTACGATTGTTTCTTCAATTTCTCACAAATACAATACAAAAAATAAAATTTGTTTAGATGCAAAATTGAAAAGGAAAGAGAGCTGAGACTAATTTCAGAAATTTGTAACACGTCGACAAAATATAGGCGACGAGAAGTGACCTTAGCAACGAGTTACAATGTCAGAAACAGTAAACTCTGTTTTTTGAGATTTATTAAAATCTAGAAAAAACATCTATAATAATGTCAAATCTATTTATGGTGTATGTTAATATTTCAGTATTAATACACACCATATTAATCATCATCATCGCCACCATCTTCCATTGAATGCAAGTTTAACAATCTTCGTGATTAAACTTTTCCCTTCATTTTAGAAAATTTTGTAGCAATTTCTGCAAACCTAGGCGCTCAACACTCGAATGCCCTTTCTGAAATTGGTTTGCATCTTAGTGCCTCTTAATCCTTTTACATCACGTGAAATCCGCTGTTGATCTATTCTTCAGCGAATCGGACACAACAAGACGGGTAAAATGTATAATTAAGTATTATTATAAAATATTTCTACCTGGCTTAAAGCAGAATCTCCCAAAGTAATGTAAGAAAACGGCTCGTATGTAGCGGACCACCGAGTGGAATTTCTGCACTACGACCCTCCGTGCTTCAAATCTCGTTTGCGATATCGAGATGTACATTTCTGATCTTTGTTAGGTGTATTGCACTTAATTGCCTAATTAATTAATGCACGCAAATTAACCTAATGCTCTTAGTTGACTGTTTTACAGAATAGACTATATATTTGCACTGCAGTGGTGTTTTAGTTTAACTAACACAGCGTTTACGGATTGTTCACAGCTGAAAAATTCTGATATTGCAATTCAGGGTTTAGAAAATCTCTCCGTATTGTCCCGTAGACAATTTTAATCTGGTGCTGTTAATTATTTTACTGTCTATCTAATTAATTATTATGCTGTTTATTTAACTATTTTGCTCGAGTGTACCTTGCTGATTTAAACTCGGTTAAGACTTACTTTATAAATTTTTAATCTGATGACTTTTCTCTTGCGGTATTGTACTCGATTTAATAAACAGAGAATATTTCTAGAAATAAAGTCTCTGCTAATCCAGTTCTTCAGATGATTCAAATTACCAGGCATAGAATAAACGGATTAGTGATCACAGTAGTCCAAGATGAACCCAGCACCATTGTCGAACTAGTTGATCGGAATTTATATGACAACCAAACGTTAGTGCAAATTAGATGGATTAAAGTAGAATAGTTATTTTTTACTTTAATGTATTTATTGATATACATACATGTAAGACTTAGTAAGCATAATTAGATAATGTTCAGATGAAAGAAATCTACTGTTACTATTGATTTGAAATAAAAGCCGATGCATGCGTCAGTTTTCTCACTCGAAAGAGACGTCAGTAACCGGCGAGTCCAGGATTTGAACCCCACACATACTGATCCGAAGTCGGATATCTTACCGATATTGCCAATCGCTCTAGTCAGCAGCAATATTAATAAAGCTGTTAAAAATACAATAAAGGCTGTAAATGGAAATGTAAGTATTGCTATCAGCAATTTATTTCTGAGCTCAAAATTACGAGCTCAGAGACAAACTTTGAAACTTAATATGAAGCTCAATCGGATACCATTTGCCTGTTCAAGTAAACGCATTTGATGAAATGATCTTCAGAACACCTGTTTGTTCTACAGAAATTGAATCTGTATAAACTTGAACAATATAATAAGTTTTGTATGTAATATCTACGAAATTCGTTTGCTACATTACTCAGCGTAATGTGATATCTGGGTCTCTCTATGACATTAAAGTTGCATCTGAGCTTTCAGCGTTGTTGCGGTAAATGGATATTTCTGTATTATCCATTTTAAAGTTTAAGTAGCAGTACTATTCGTGTGTCTGTTTGTACAGAATCTGCATGAGACATACCTGACATTGCCGTATGGCTAGGAACCGGACGTTAAATTATTATTGATTGCTTGATTGATGTATTCAGATGACCAGAAGATTAAATGTGTAGAGACGACCAGAAGATTAAATGCGCAAATTACTATACATACAATTAACTATCTTATTTACATAAATATAACTATAGCATTACAATAACCATAATAATACTATAATTACAACTAGAATGTTAACATCATTATAGCTAGAGTATAAATCTAATAGAATTGACTATAGGATACCAAACACAGTATTATTCTTACAGCTAGAAGATTAAGTTGCTCAGGTGCTTTCACGGAACTACAGCCTATGTCAGTTGAGCACTGACTGTCTTCCCGGCGCTTGTCCCCGCTGTATAGTCGCTCGGTTCTTATATCTTAACGATCTCTAATACTTGAGGGTGTGAGAGAGCTCTATAGCTGAACTCTGAAAATTATAACTTCAACTTTCATTTCAAGATGCTATTATTTCTTTTCAAGCTGAGTATTACTCTCTCCCTCTCTCTCATTCTCTCTCGCTGACTCTCTGTAGTCTAAAGATATTTAAAAGATACAAAGATATTCAGTCTATAAGTATCGGAATAGGAACGAGTTTTAACAGTGTAAAGAAAGACACAAAGATAAAAATAGTAAAAGCCTTGGTATGGATCACGCTATTATATAGATGTGAAACATAGACTTCAAGGTAGGAAGATATCAGAAACCTAGAGGCATTGGAAATGTGGATTTGGAGAAGAATGGATAGGATTATCTGGTCTCAAAAGGTTGCAAATGAGGAAGTTCTGGAGAGAGTTGGTACAGATAGACAATTGATAAATGCATCAAGGAATAGGAAGAAGAGTTGGAGAGGACACATTCTAAGGAGGAAATTCTACTAAAAGAAGTCATAAAAGGCAGAATGGAAGGCAAGAGATGCAGTTGCAGGCCGAGATTAGGAATGTTAGATGATTTAGAGATCCACTCATAAAAATATGTGGATATGAAGAGGAATGCGTAAGATAGAGAAGAGTTGAGGCGCCACAGACCTGCCATTAGGCAGTGCACTAAGATAGAAAGATAGTCTTTAGATATTTTAAAGTATGCAAGATCCTAACCCAGAATACCTTGTCCACTCAAATCACAGAATAAATGTCATTTTATCTTGTTGTGTTTAGGTCACTGACTATTAGCAATAGTAACTGCACGTATCGCAAAAGACACCGCACAAAAACTGAGGAAGGCAAGTGGTATCCACCTCAGAAGGCATATTTCTCTAAGCTATAGGCTATCTAAAGCTAAAGCACCTTACTTTAGCCTTTCTTTTAAATCGATTAACTCGTCAATTGATGGAGCGTTACTATGAAGCTTGGCCGCAGAATGTGAGTAGGAATATATACCCTTTGATCTGCCTGTTAGATGAATAGTAGATACAGAAACATGTCATCTAACTTTCTAATCTTCTGATTAAACAATTTTCCATGATGATCTTAACTGAGTGTAAAGGTACGAAGTAAAGTAAAAGTAAACACGCAAAATAGTGAAATGATGAACTACGTTGATATCTATCACTTTTAATACCACATGTTTAAACCGTTAGGCAATTTGAACCATTTTCCGTATAATCAATCCAGTGAATGTCCGAGATTTTGCTTTCAGATCAAAGCGGCCGGGAATCAAATCCACGAGGGTTTGATTAACATCAGGATCTGTCATATAAATTTCATGATCTTATCCCTACGCTATTAAGACATTCATACAAACGGTAAAACTAGTCAGATTATTTTCATCGTATCTTAATAGCGTAGATTTCTAATTGCTTACTCTCAGCAACATATTTCACAAACAAAAGATCCAGAATTTTAAATAATTATTTCTCTTATAATTATTTCTCTCTCGGATAGTAGTATCTAAAAAAGCTACGCTGTAGACTATTTTAGTTTGCGCGGTGTGAGGATCTGTCGGAAGCTGTTAATAGAGTCAGATTGGCTTCATAATCTCAACGTCTGTTTAGAAAAGATATGGCCTGATATCTTTCTCTTAAGCCGCAGAATTAATCCGCAAGATGAAGCAAGGCTTTGCGATTGTGCTAAGAATTGCATGGTACTGACAGTCTGTAAACAGTATTCAAGGTTAGTTCAACGACGTCGTATGAATTCAGTCACACCGTGACAATTGACTAGTTTAACGGTAGTTTTATGACAATTGACTAGTTTAACGGTAGTTTTATGACGATTGATTAGTTTAACGGTAGTTTTATGACAATTGATTAGTTTAACGGTAGTTTTATGACAATTGACTAGTTTAACGGTAGTTTTATGACAATTGACTAGTTTTAGTTTAACGGTTATGTACCATGGACCTGCCAGTAGGCAGTGCACTAAGAGAGAGAGAGAGAGTTTAACGGTAGTTTTATGACAATTGACTAGTTTGAGATTAACGTCAGTTTTTAGCCGAGCATGCATTCGATGATACGTCAATCTGCATTTTAAGTTGTCTTCTTTGCATGCCTATAGAAGCGTTTAGCCGATATCATAGATATGTTCCTTAGAGGTTGTTACATTCAGTCAATTTTGTCCACTTTCATAGCAAGTATTCTAAAAGACCGATACATCGCTGGTATATTTGAATAAATATAAAGTTTAATGCGCAAATATGTGTTTAAATACTGTGTTTTTGCGTTAACTTTAAAGTAATTCAAAGCATTGTTCATAAATTTCAGTGCAAGAGATAAAAATTTTCTAATGAAAGATTCGACTTGGTGACTGATTCAAATAGTAAAACTAATAAGATCCAGACCTAACCCTAACCCTAACTGATGTAGTAATACTATCATCTACAGACAATGTTTGGGTCGTCCCTGACAGCAGAGAATTATTACTCATTTATCACTCACTCACTCTCTCTCTCTCTCTCTCTCTCTCTCTCTCTCTCTCTCTCTCTTCTCTATCATTTCGAGGATTACAAAAACTTTGACATTTAAAATTAAATTACTAAAATACTCAAGGTTATGCATATTCCTCCACGGTTTCTATGTCCTTTAAGATATAATTCACCCTGGTCATGTAATGTGAAATTCTTTATTTTATTCGAGCGCTTGGAACGTAACGCTGCATTGAACGGCATTTATTTAAATTAATATCACAGAGAGAATGGACGCCTAGCAATTCTGTAATTCACTTCCGCACAGGCAAGTCGCCCACGCATCGTAGCGATTCCATCAAGTCCATCGTTATAGGTCGTCATTTTCATACCTCCCCACCCGCATTAAGCGGGGGCTTAGCACCCGCTCAATCTGTATTACAGCAATCAATCTTTTTTCTCACTTTCTTTTTCAGTCATTCAGTTGGCTCGACTTTATCTAAAGTAATATATAAATTTCTATCTCATCTGTAAAAATCTGTCTGCTTCTCAATCTTCTTTAGTTTTCTCTGGTCTTTTCTGTCTAGCTCATTTGATATTAGATCATGTTTTCAACATCCGTATTGGGTTAGTGTTCAGGCAGAATCTTATTAGGCTAACCCATTTCGGTTCTTATATCCAAATTCTTGTATTCTTTGTAATTATAATATCATTGCAAGCATAGACCCTCACATGATTTGAGAAAAATCCAATCCTTCAATGTAACACTAATAAAATTGTATGCTTCAGTTTCAGAGCACCACCGTACTGGTCATGATCATAAACATATTTGACTTAAAGAATTTGGAATCTTGCAGTTGTAAGTGTTACGCGATTAAGCAGACCCCATCCTAAAGAACAGTTCTCTGGAAAATGTTTGAAGTAGGAGAGACTATTGATTAGATTCTTAGCTCAGGATGTTCTCTGCATTGGATATACTTGCAGAGGAAACTGACGTTAAAAGCTAAACGATATCGTCAAAATCACCAATTAACAAGAACTTTCACTTAAGTCTATAAGTTTGTATTTTACCCCATTGTCTGTTTCCTTTCTAACTAACGCTAATTCGCGTGGACTAGACACAGATACCTTTTTGTTGAATTGTTTGATATCTAAACCTCTCAATGTATGATACCCATGTTATATATAAACTGAGCTTAATATTTAACCCGCTTCTTTTTATTGAGCTCCCTTAGCTGTAGAGTCATAAAAGGTCACTTAGCACCAGTTCTAACCGTGAAAATATATTGCACTTAAATGCATCTCTCTAACTATATTTACAGTCTGATGTGAATTGGAGATTTGAGAAAATGTAGTCGTCTCCTTATTCATGTACAGTCATCTGCTTATCCATTACTTTTATTACCTAGGAGTTTATGAACTACATATAATATCATCGATTCTATTTATCACATAAAAATTGACAGAAATTTTTATCATCTATTCACTTTTATCACCTATTGTATTCGTGGCAATACTGCTAGACTTAGTTCCATGCTTCGCTCAAACAATGTAGCGCCCTTTCTGTGGAAGCTTCGGTCGATCTATTTAGCTAAATTATACATGAACTCTAGTGGTGCATACTTTATACGTAAGCTTCCTACCTAGTCGACTAAACATCATCATTGCAGAATTAACTGGGCAACGTTGACGAAATACTAAACAGCTCATCTCTATCAGTCTCAAGCCACTACAATGGTTGACCTTTACATATGGTGAATGGGAAGATATGTCGAAACAATAATATGAATAATAAAAAACTTTTAACGCCCACTTTGGCATATGAGAAAGGCGTCATGGGTGTCGCTTCAGTTGTAAGGTTTGGCAGAGTACGCATTTGATGTTTCTGCGTTTAATCCATTTTAATCTATTGGACCCAGACTATGATCTTACTAAGATTGTCGTATATTATGCATTATGTAAACAATACGTATTGTCTATAAATATTCTACTGAGGAATTGAGCCTATCACCATGAATTTAAATGAAATAAAATCACCATTCACATTTTCTAGAACAAAGTTTACTTAGTCTTTTAGTTTCTTAGTGAACAACCAAGTAGACATTAATTTTCTTGCACATGTTTGCATAACATAAGCTCTTCGATACCTAGTGTAGAGGGCTTAGTCTATTTCTATGATATCATTCAATTATTATTAGTGATGTAGTAAACAAACGTTGAAATGCGATATTTCGGCGAGTACGATTTGTCGCATAACATTCAATATCCCGATGAAATCTCACATCTTGACATTGTATGAACACATCTCAGTTTAGCATAAGCGCAACGTCTTGATAATTTTAGTTAGGTAGATCGATTCCTCGAGTGAACTAATCAACTTCCTATACGCGATTTGTGGACGTCAGCTAGTTCAGCTATCAATGCAATGAGAAATCACCTCAGCTACATAAAGCTCGTCTGAAAAACTGTCATTAATCTAGGGAGAGAAAATATTTTTGACATAACTGTTAAGTAATATGTTTGATTGATCGATTGTATGCTTCCCATCTTTAGCAGGAGCACCGTCATAAAAATTTATGTCTTGAATCCGACTTCTGGGAGATGTCTACAGAACTGGAGAGAACAAAAGATTATTGATTTACAAATTTTGGATTATTTACGCGCATAAAGTCAGGAATGCATAGTTGGATAAGGATAATCATGCGTTGGTATGAAATTGTACACAAATTTAAAACATTCAATTAAATTAAATTATGAACTGTATACATGCACATCATGATTAGCTAGCCAGATGGCAGTGAAATTCCTTACTTTTGTGTTCTGCCAAGTGGCTTGTCCATGGTTCATATTCCTACTAGTAGTCTCTGCTCACATTCATTTTAAGAGGACTCCTTTGATCAAAGCGTTGATCCCGTCGCACTGGCTAAGCCTTTACCAAATTTTCATTAAGCATTTATCCTTGAAAAATCTAGTATCTGAAGTGTCTTCTCATTGCCTTCCACAGTTCATCTTTAACAATCACCTCTTACGACGCATGCATTTTACGATGGGTCTATTCTACATCAGCTCGGACACAACATGGTCGCAGAGTTAAGAGTGATAAATTATTTTATATTCGGATGACTTCCTGTTGTTTCTGAACATCACTGAAGACGTTTCGGGGTTTAGCACAAGCAATCCATCATCTCAGCAACATCAAATCCCAGTTTCAACTTTGCCATTTTTCCAGGCGGAAACTCGGAGCTGAATTTCGAAGGATACCGTTGTGATACTTTTGATGTGAATATAAATAATTGAGCAGTAGATAATATAGAGCATCGATGGAGGTTCTTGACTTTAGACTGTAGCTTCGTGATTCGGTAGAAACAGAAAATCGTAGCATTTACTTTATAACAGTCTACCGGGGGCGTGAGTGCAAACAACTCTTAATTACCTTACTTATTCCTCGTAAAAGTGTGACGATTCATTGTCAAGGTTGAACGATATAGCCAATAGGAAATAAGTAAACAGGCAGTAGAAGGTGAAGGCCGGACGCAGTTTGTTGACACACAAATTCTGTTTTTGTAATGTCGATCCTAGCAGTTTGATCTTAAAAACACAAAATAATCGTTCTCAATTTGTTTCTTTCTTTTTAGAAGTTAGGAAATGGTCAAATTCTTTACAGCCGTATGTAATCAACAGCTTCTATGGGGTAAATATCAATATAAATGTTAATTAAAGGAACATTTTAGAATTTTTCCTGTATTTATCATTGTATTCAATGCATTGTTGTCAACAAATGACTATCAGCTGTAGCATAGTGCAACGTAATGACACTTATGCCCAATATGAAATCGATTGAGTACTAGAGAAGCTGCATTGAATGATGCAAATGCAGTTAAACTTCAATTTTATTTATTTTACTTTATTATTATCATTATTTACAAATTGCTTTGCATTTAATTAACTTACATTTAATTAATTTATAAAATTATATTCAGAAATCGGGGTACCTGAATTGAAAAATCTTGTCGCTGATTTATCGCTGATTCTGCGATAGGACTAGAAGCTTGATGAGACTTTCGGGGACCATAGTTATTTTAGTTTCTTTAATAACAAAATAATCAGTCACTAATTAATTTGTTCGCTAACATAGCCTATCGATGATTCTGCCATAGGATTATAGAGTATGTACAATGATACTTAATCAAAAGGAGCAGCAAATACTGCATGATTGCGTTCAGTGATTGAGGTTTCCAACAGTGCACAGATAAATATAACTTTCTTGAAGATTTGGAGTATACGAAATGGAGTATACACGCGCTTTATCATTACAAAGAAAAAGAAACGGACAATGAGGAAAAATACCAACTTGTAGGCTTAAGTGAAAGTTATTGTTAATTAGTGATTTTGGTACATCGTTTAGCTTTTAACGTCAGAATCTTTTTTATTTCTTTCTTTTTGTAGAATACTCTCGCGCTGCATATCTACTGTGCTGTATAAACAGCTTACTTTAACGTCCCCTTTGTACCACAATGGATACTTCCAGAGGCGGTTCCTGCTCAGCCTCGAACCGAAGCCCCCCCCCCCCTATCTAGGCCTCTATGCGTTCTATTCGTTGGACCATTCAACCGGTTTTTATAGCCGAATAAAAGAAGCTGAACCAAAATATTAATACAATCCAATATCTACGATAGATATGAAGGGTTGCCATTACCTTGCTTGCTCTTTTATTACTTCAAATCGCTTCCTATAACAGACAATTACTGGTATATTACAAAATGTGATGACCTGAAGCAGCAAGTAGAATTTACAAGTTTTGATTTCTTCATGTCTCGTCTTCAATTTACGTACATCTTTTGGTGAACTAGATTCTAGATGTTATCGTTCTACTGTTCGATTGAAAAAACTAAGAAGGAATTAATGTCTTAACATAAAAACTTATATTCATCAGACATTTTTATGTCGTTAATGGTCTAGAAATATTTCAAACACGACCATTTCAGCGTAAGACTAAATCTTTATTTACTAATATATCGGATGAGAGGCCCATTTTTTGAGGATATGGAACGATAGACTCCTATCCAGCTGTCGTGAACATAAAGAAGCGTCCGGAAGGAATCCCTAATTCCGGGTAAATTCCGCCAAGGATTCTAAGTGAATACTATATGGAAGCCACATCCACATCTAGGGTAGTATAGATTTACTATTTTTGGGGATAGAGGAGAAACAATACAAATTCAGAATTGAGTTTCAATCTTCGATATCAATGAAAGATTTTCTATGTAGGAAAAAGTCATTTTACCTGTGTTAATTACTTAATGAGCAATGTTGTACACCTTAATGTTGATCTTAGAGTCAATCGTGGTAGGTTAAGTATGATGAGAACAAATTTGTCCTTGGTTCTATCATCTGGCAATACAAAACGGAGCGAGATAATAATAACAACAATTAGAGTGCTACTGTCATCAATGACAACATCGAGCAATATTGAGACAAAATCAAGCCGGCGAGCAAAAAGAAGGTCCAAAACGGTGCAAATTCCAAAATCCAGATAATCAGTCCATAGTGAAGGGAATTAAAGAAAGGAGGTTTAGACGCTGGTCACTGCTTATGGACACTAGATGGAAAAGAGAGATGGAAAAGATAGGTCTTCAACTGCCTATGGAACTGATCATAGGAAAGCAAAGGCCGATGTGCTTCAAATGAAGATTTCCGAAGATTAGATGGAAGAGAATTCCAGATCTGCGGTGCAGCATGCTGGAAAGAACGATTAGATAGCTTAGAGCGTGGAGGTAAGCTAGGTCTCACAAGAGTAATTAATTTAGAAGACCGAGTAACAGCAGGTTGCATCACTTTAATCAAGTGAGACATACAAGTTTGTCAAGGGATGGTGATGGACTTATAGGTCAACGAAGCCTTTTTGTAAATGATTCGCTCTTTAATCTTTAGCCAGTGCAAAGACTTTAAAATGAGCGTAACATGTGAGTACTTAGAACTACAAAAAATTGCAAGAGAATTCTGAACAAACTGCAATCGATCCATCTCACAGCCAGGGAGATTTAAAAACAGGGAATTACAGTAATCCAATTTCGATTGCACAATGGCAGCACCAATTGTAGCAGCTGATGGGCAAAGAAGACGAGAAGAGATGAGAAAAATAGATACAGAGAGAGGCAGAGGGAGAGAGAGAGAGAGAGAGAGAGAAAGAGTGAGAGAGAGATAGAGAAAGAGGAGAGATGGGGGAGACAGTTGCTTCTTCAAGAACATATGAAATCCTTCGAATTGTGAAATCATATTAAAACTCAAGCGTAGAAAATTAACTGCAGTTTCCGTGTCATATAAAACTCACGGAAGATTATTCAAAACTGCATGCTGAACGCATAAAAGAAGAAACTATTTAGTATGCCATATTTTCCTCAAGCTATAATAGACTACTATAAAGTGTGTAGGACTATTAGTCGAGTCCTTTGTGAAGGGATTAACTTACATATCAATGACTTTTTCGTTTTGAAGCGTTACAATGGGAGTAGAAAAATGTGCTTAGGACCTGCCAATTGCAGAACAGTAGAAGAAGACTTATCCATCCGGAGGTATATATCACTAGAACTAGAGCACTATGTGCGATCAATGGTACGAAAAGTTTTTAATTTGGGCTAAATGAAGACTACATTACTAAACTATGTGCGATCAATGGAACGAAAATGTGTGAATTTTTTTGAGTGAAATTAAGACTACATTTTTAAACTACATAAGAAGGGCGAAAATCCGCTGCCCAAGCTATTTCATTAGTGAGGCCCAGTCTACAGTGAGTTGTAGAGCTGTTCGGGTTGTATTTTCAATTGCTTAAAAGCTTAGCTAAAGATGAGCCGAGACAGGAGTAAGTCCTACCCTTTCAATTATTTAGAAAAGAGTGATAATACAAGGTTAAATTGATAATCCCATTTAAGCTGTCTCGGTTCTGCGTGATATGGTGTTAACAACTGTGTAAAGAATTTATTTCTAGGTGCCTCTGGAGGCGCAAAGAGCCTAGAGCTTAAAATATTAAGACATCAAATAAACTATAATAAAGTTATAGATATTAGTTTCAGTGAGTGTGTGCCTTGTAGCCTTTGCGGTTCACTTGTCACCATTTTCAGTTCAGTGTGTTATTTAGGTATTTCAAAACTTAATGAAATATACAAATTAACGCAAATTATAAAATAGTCTTAATGCCCTATAGCTTTATAGATACTCGTCCAATCTCGCTCATAAAAGATCGCAACCTTAAAAGTCAATGTGACAGGCTATGTGACTAAAATACTATTCAGGTATATGCTAGAAACCCCCTTAGATTACGCTATATGTAAGATTATGTTAGATATTACTGTGCTAATACCCCTTAAATCAAAAGGGCTCCCTGACGTCCCTAATATTGCCTTATGGCGAGGAACCGGACGTTAAATTCTTATTGGTTGATTGATTTATTGATTGGTTGATTGATTGATTGATTGCTTGATTGCTTAATTGATTGAAAAGATCTATCTCCTCAACTCAGCTTGTCATATATTTACGCCCTATTAGCCTCTTCTGAAGAGTGTACTGAGCAGAAATATAATAAAGCTGAATTCGTAGTTCTTTATATTTCTCATATACCGCTCTCTATGACTGGAGCCGGTAGCCATGTCGGTAATATATCCTACCGCGGATCAGTTCTTTTCGGGGTTGAAATCATGGGCTCGCCGGTCACTGATATCGTTTTCGATATATGAAATTCACGTTAATATCAGCCTTGTAGCTTTATCTCATTTATTTTATATATTTTTATTTCAAGTGAGATAAATTATTCAATTTGTTTCAAAGTGCCAAGAAACTTATGTGATAAATTAAATTATATAATTATATATTGTAATGCTGATATTAAAATATATAAATGTATTAAATAATGGAAAAAATTAAGACTATTTTGAAGTAAGAGTAGGCTAAATAGTGCTCATCAGCAAACACAGATATTTATCTTTTATTGCATTTAATTCTAAAATGGTAAGATTAATAATTTTGAATTTCGTTAAATATAATATCTACGACTGGTATTAAGTTGATATTTCAGATCACAAGTGTGATGCCCCTCAATCTTTCATGCATGATCGCCACGCTGCTGAAGATAACCCCTCTGGGTGAATAACTGACATCAATCTGGAGCAGCCAAGCCAGGCCGTGACGTCATTGGACTGGATTTGACCTGGACGCTGTAACTATGACGTCATCGTCCTGAATTCACTCCCCATCCCTCGAATGTCTCTACCCCCAGCCTCTTCTTTACCACACGCCTTTTGAAGCTACGCCCCCTACCTCGATTTCATGACTGATCGTAGTCCGTGGGGAATAGAAAGAGAAAGAGATCGAGAGAAAGAAAGAGAGAGAGAGAGAGAGATAGAGAGAGAGAGAGAGAGAGAGAATGAGAGAGAGAAAGCGAGATAGAGCTAGAGAGAGAGATAGAGAGAGAGAGAGCGAGAGAGTTAATGATAATAACGATAGTATTAATAGAGGTTTTTCTTCCGTTTCCTCATCCAAAAATAATGTCATAGACGTCCCCGCAGCACACATCACTACAGATCAATTCACCCAAACCAATCTGCAAAAGAAAAGTGCTGGTGAGAAGAAAGGTCCTAAACGAAAGCCAGTCCAGTGATCTGAAATGGTCAGGGTAGATGGATTATGCCTACGGTGGGAAAAGGTAAGTCTTTAGCTTGCTAGAGAATGTTGAAAGAGAAAAACAAGAGCGAAGATTAGCAGGTAAAGAGTTCCAGCTTGTGGGTGAGAGAGATATATATATATATATAAGTTAGATATTATATATATATATAAACTCCGTATTATATATATATAATACGGAGTTATATATATATATAATACGGAGTTTATATATATAATATGGAAATATAATATGGAATAAAAAACTCCATATTGTATATATATATATATATATATATATATATATATATATATACATACATATATATATATGATATGGAGTTTATATATAAATATATAAGGCAACGGGAAATCACCTCAGAAGTCATATTTTTCCCAAGCTATAGGCTACATAAGGTATGGATAAGGCATAGACTTTGTGAAAGGATTAACTTGTTGATCTAAGGAGTGCTGATATACAGCGAGAAAACAGACTTTGAACTTTGAGTATGAATATGTACCTTGAACCTGCCACTTGGCAGTGCACTGAAGAGAGAGAGAGATATATATAAATATATATATATATATATAATTAAGGTTTAACGTCCGTTTCCTCATACAAGGATGATGTCAGGGACGTCCCCTATCACATGTCACTACTATACATATATACTGTATATATTCTTGTATATATATACATGTATATATACTGTATATATAGTATATATATACATGTATATATATATGTATATATACAGTATATATATTTAAGTGTATTATATTATATATATATATATCTTTGCACTGCCTACTGGCAGGTCCATGGTATATAACGCCTCCACTCTTCTCTGTCTTCCGTGCCCCCCTTTCTCTTCATTTCCATATATGAGTGGGTCTTTAAATCATCTAACATTCCTAATCTCGGCCTGCCCCTGCCTCGTTTTCATTTTATTCTACCTTCTATGACCTCTTTTAATAGACCTTCCCCCCTTGGAATGTGTCCTATCCATCTCTTCTTCCTATTTCTTAATATATTTATTAAGGGTCCATCTGTCCCAACTCTCTCCAGAACTTCCTCATTTGTAACCTTTTGAGTCCAGCTAATATTATATTTCTTATATATTATATATATTATATCTCTTCTCTACCGTGTGCTTTCCTCTTAATGTCCACATATGAGCGCGTCTTTAATTCATATTATATTATATTATACCATATAAACTTAAAATATTATATTATATATGATATTGCATTATGTTTGTGTAAGTAATGCAACTATTCTATGTGTTATCATATAATGTAAGTTTTAGACATTATGATTGACGGAAAACTAGGAAGGGAAGTATAGTTAACAGTCTCAACCAGGATATTCTTCATACTGACTACTTATACTTATACACATGCCATTTATGATTCCAATAGATCATTCAACCTGGAAGCAGTATAGGCTTCTGTTGTAGTGCATTCTCCTCTCCTTAACTAGAGCAATGCGATGATTGGATGGTAATCAGATTTTTTTGTTTCGTCCTTTAAAGCTCCGTGAGAAAGAAAAGATTTGCAACAGGCATGCTTGCATTGAGTTATTTCGCAGGTAAAAAAGACTGAGATGCATCACAAGCAATGGAGATTCTCTCTCTTAGTGAGCTGCCTACTGGCAGGTCCGTGGTATATAACGCATCCACTCTTTTCTACCATGTGCTTTCCTCTTAATGTCCATACGAGTGGGTCTTTAAATCATCTAACATTGCTAACTTCGGCCTGCCTCTGCCACTATTTCCTTCCATTCTGCCTTCTATGACCTCTTTTAGTAGACTTTCCCCTTAAATTTTTTCCTATCTATCTCTTCTTCCTATTTCTGAATACATTTATCAACTGTCTATCGTACCAAATCTCTCCAGAACTGCCTCATTTTTAACCTTTTGGATCCAGCTAAAGGCTATGATTTTGACAAGCTTTATGCAGCCTTTAGCTAAGTAAAATATGGCTTCTAATTCGTAGAGTTCTATCTTAGTCATCTCTTACTACACATGCAAGGCAACGCTGGTCTATTCGCTACTGGCCCGAACACATCCTACGAATTTCTATGATAAATTCTATAGATTCATTAACCTCTGCTATTTGAAAGTGTAACAACGATAGCAGTAAATAATCTGTCGAACTGTTAATTACCCTCCAAACAACGCGGGGGCTTTGACAACTTATTTCGCACAAGAATCGAGTGTTTGAGGCTAACGACTTAACGGAATGTTTACGACTTCCGGAATCAGAGAATCTCTCAGGAGTCCCGTTCTTCAACACCGGACTCGAGCAAGGAATCTTCCGGATCCAAGTCTAAATGTCGACTTGTAGGATAAATTATAATAGACACAATTTGTCCTCATTTGGTTTGAAACACTCGAATCCCGTTCCGTTGTCAAATGTGATAAGATTTGCAGTCCACCAATTAGGCCAATCAAGTTTACGTTTAACTAGCTTTATCGTCTGAATAACATTAAAGATAAATAATGTATAGTTCAAACATTCCTAATTTTGCTTTGGGGACTAAAGTGCTAAATTAGGCTAATTCATTCAAATCTTAACGATCGAGTCACTTAATTAACTTAGTTTTATTCTGTAGCCTTGATTAATTACTGAGTTAGTATCAAGCTTTCCTGATTTATACGTTGAATTTAATTGCTTTATTGAGTGTTAGCTTTCAAAACAAGCGGCTTGAATTTCGCATATGCATTTTCCACAATTAGATCATATTAGTGTCCAACTAAAATTGATACCTCATGATTTGTTACTAAAACTAGACAAATCAAAGCTGGGTTGCTTTATTAAAGGCCTTTGCTGTAATTCAATAATGCATTGAGACAACCTAGATTCACTGTCTATTTCAATTCACAACTTACAAAATCTTACCGACATATGCACCGAAGAATTTAGTTCTATTGTTTTATCCATAAATTGCAATAAGACATTTTGTATTCGTATTGGCCCAAGTCTTTGCATTAAAGATTCACAAATTTTAATTATCTGCATTCAGATCAAATCTAAGTAACATCAAAGGTCCGGTAAAAATTGTATGGCTCAAACCCAGTACTGCATAGGACAACTGCCTGCTGAACTAAAAATTGTAAATCAAAGATTGAATTTCTTCACTATGAAATGTTCAATTTGTAATATTTACTATGAAATTATTGCCCGTAGACATGAAGAATTATAGAAACTAATAACTGAGTACAATTGTTTTAATATAATCAGCTATAATGAGGCGGAGCTATCAAAAGAAAACTGGAAGCTGTATTAACCTATTTCTTGTAAAATAATAAAATAAACAAAATATGAAATCAATGCACGATAGTTTACAAAGTAAAAGATAACATTTTCCTCTACTATAATTAATTTGTTTGTCTATCGTACTGCTTTTCGGGTACATGTAGTGTGAAGTTTCATGTTTTTATTTCATACTATATATTCTACAGGCCTCATTTCGTTAAACATGATGTTCATTTAATTTGTAGTGTGTACTTTATATTATTGTATAGTCTAGCCTACTTTATGTTGTTTATGTAATACTATATTGTTGGCGAAATAAAAGATGCATAGGCCTTTATATAAAGCAAGCAGAAATGTTTTAAAGGCAACCAATTTTCAATCAATACTAGCAATTTTGAATTCAGAATGGATTAAAATAAAAATAGTGGAATTATGCAGGCAACTCTCTCTATATCTCTTATCTCTCTCTCTCTTATCTCTCTCTCTCTCTCTCTCTCTCTCTCTCTCTCTCTCTGTCTCTCTCTATGAATGCAGTTTTAAGTGCATCATATATTCCGAATTAGATATATTTCAAATAAACAACTCATGGCCCTAAGAAGAACATTTGAAAGACACTCAGCCTTGTTAAGTATAAATAGAAGGTGTATTAATATGCATTACAGTATTAGAAAAATATAATAATAATAATAATAATAATAATAATAATAATTTTACATTACAATATTAGAAAAATATAATAATAATAATAATAATAATAATAATTTTACATTACAATATTAGAAAAATATAATAATAATAATTATATTTTAAAAAAATATATATATTTAATATAATATATATTTTATATATATTTTATAAATATATATTTTATATATTTAAAAAAAGTAATAATAATAATAATTTTACATTACAGTATTAGAAAAATATAATAATAATAATAATAATAATAATAATAATAGGAATAAGCTACCAATAGGAAGACACTTAAATATGCCGCAGTCTCTAGCAGCTACATCTTCCTGCCTATTGCTTTTGAGACATTAGGCCCCATCAACTCTGCCGCGTCTGACTTCTTAAACGAATTAGGCAGGAGAACCAGTGCCATTACAGACGACCAGCGTGAAAAAGCCTTTCTATGGCAGCGCCTATCTATCGCACTCCAGCGTTTTAATGCTGTATGCATTTGTGGCACATTGGCGAATGCGGCCTCCCAGAGGGTAGAGGAACTATTTTAAATATTTTTTCATCTTTCTTTTAATTAAATAAAGTCTCTTTTTATCGTATACTTTAGCCCAGGGCCTTATACAGCCCAGGGCAATAAAAAATGATAACAATAATTTAAAAAAAAATAATATTAATACTACTACTACTAATAATAATAATAATAATAATTCAATTAATATCATTATATTAGATTATATTAATTAATAATTATTAATGAAAGGGCCTATTATTATTATTGTACTATGCATTAAGATAAAAGATGTAACAAGTGTAGGAATCATAGATACATTTTACAAGCGTCAGCATCAGCATCACTGATAAAAGCTATCAAATATACATGTATAAATAATACAGTATAAATGGCACAGTATAAATGATACTTTTAAAAAGTATCATTTATACTAAAACTGAAGACACGTAGTAATTTATGACTGATATTTCTCTCATATCCTGACTGACGGACAACTGAAAATTATTTAAATATGACCTGGAACTATCCGAGCTCAAATTTCCGTCCTGTTAGATGTTGCATTATCAACCTCCCTGGAATACCTTTAATTATTTCCCGCAGTCATTTAAGTATAAATTATTCATAATCCTATGACTCTATAGAGTTAAATTCTAAAATGAAAGTTGTCCGCTAATTTCTATAAATGATTTAATACATTTTATGAATGTTCACTATTTTGATATTATTATTTAAATTTATTTTGAAGCGAAATTATTAAAGTAAAATATTTTTATTTGAATAAATTTCACATTTTTAGTTAAAGTAGGCAAAAAATTAGAATGAGAGAGTTCTAATTCTGTTTTGATTTTTAACACTCCTCTGTCAAGCGGCAGGTACATTAAAATTATCACTCCATTTATTTATATCTTCTGTATAAATAAAAAGGGTTCCTTTTTTCTATTAATTACTTATGATCATATGAGCTGCTCTCACACTCATTTAATTACAGTATAATAATTAAATAATATGCCAATAGTAATTGAAAAAGGTTTGATATATAAATACAGTGTCTACATCTGGTGAATTAAATTTTGTAGGAAATATTTTTTTATGTTTCAAATCCAGGCTCTCCCGACACTGACATCGCTTTCGAGTGAGGAAACTGACGTTAACCTTATCAGCTTAACGTTATCTTTATCAGCTTTATCTTTGAAGGTCAATTAGCCTGGTGCTTTAGACACTTCCCAATTGACAATTTTGAAATAAATCTAACCTGAATATGGCAAAAAATTGTGTTTTGCTACTGAAATCTGCATTCAGAGTATCCATCGGTTAATTTAGTATAAAAACTGCATTCAGAATATCTATAGACTAATTTAATTAAAAACTGCGTTCTAAATATCCACTCGTTAATTTAATTCACTGTTTATTGATTGATAAAATAAACCTATAATACTTGATTAATGGTTAATAACTAGCAATTACAGAAATTTGAATTACTTAATAAAACTAGGCCTATTTAATTCAATTTTGAGGCTCTTTTGTATCTTTGTTATCACTATAAAAACATATTTGGTATAGCCAAATGGCAGGTAAGAGGTTCTGTTGATAAAAAAACACCATCCACGAGCAATAATGAGAAATGCGACAACAAATTAATCTCTCACAAATTTCATGTACTAGGCAGAACTAGAAACTATATGAGATTCCTGTCAGAAATTTCATATTTCAACTGTCCTTGTATAGTTTTCTATGATCATCCTCATCTGTTTACATTAGTTTGTTCTATAGCATATCAGAGTCAAGTTTCTTTTCTTCTACAATATGATACATGGAGCTATTCACTGAGAACAATCTGTAGTAACATATAACCAGAACAACATACTAATTGCATCTACTCGAAAAAACCTTAAAATCTTATTAAAGAAAAGCAGCGTGTAATTAAAACATATCACTAACAGTTATCAGTGTTTAAAGTGGGAAGGGGGAACACAGGGGAACTCAGTTCCCCTAGCTCTCATTTTTTCTGAGATGCATTCCCCTACAAGGGGCCATATTAGATACTAGGATATCTGCAAATACATTATAAAGGGGCCCTAAAAATTCATTTCGTTCCCCAAGCTCTTAATTCCCACTTTAGCCACTGTTTAGCATTGTAAGGTCGTTCAACGAATAAAAAGAAAATGAACGATTATATTATGAATTATATTATGAATTATATTATGAATTATATTATGAATTATATTATGAATTATATTATGAATTATATTATGAATTATATTATGAATTATATTATGAATTATACTATGAATTTGACTCTAAAGCGCTATTAGTGTATTCGCTATAACCACAATATTAGTGATTATAGCGAAGAGAGTGACACAAAGGTCAAGGATTTTGAATAAATTTATTCGGACCCTGGACATGTTTTATACCCGCATCCTCAAGATCGTCAAATGCCTTATTACTGCTCTTAAAAATCTTTCTACTTCCGCTGAATAAAAGATTTGCCGTTTCGTAGAATTGTGCTTTCTTTATATAAAGAAGAATTGTAAGATTTGTTAGTAATATTCAATTGCATGGTTATGATAATTTCAATACGTATAATATGCAGACAATAGCATGGGCTAAATACATGTAGCATATGTGTGGAAACACGACAGGTATCAGCACAAATAGCGAACGCTGGGTGGATGACGATGATGATGATGATGATGACATTATCAGTAAGATGTAAAACTGAGGATTACTAAGATTAAGGATAAGGTAAGGAGCAAGATTAAGAATAAGATAATGATAAAGATAAAACTAAGACTAAGATAAGATAAGGAGCAAGATTCAAAAAATTAAATTAATTGTATCGTCACTGATGAGCTATTGAGACAAGAAACAGACGTTAAACCAATAAAGTAAGATTTAGCCATCCATGACATCCACACTCTGTATAGGCCTATACATGTATGTGACAGTGCTTTGTAAAATGGCAAGCATTAGATCATGAATAAAGACTGTGTTGTTTATTTATTTG
Source organism: Enchytraeus crypticus (assembly GCA_905160935.1). Lineage (NCBI taxonomy): Eukaryota > Metazoa > Annelida > Clitellata > Enchytraeida > Enchytraeidae > Enchytraeus > Enchytraeus crypticus. The sequence continues at coordinate 737,224 of CAJHZI010000647.1, read as the reverse complement.
TTAACGTACTGTTAAAAATATTTTTATTTCTTCAAAGTTAAGGGTTAGATTTAAGTTTAGGGTTAGAGACAGGGTAAGGGTTATGTTTAGGGTTTAATTTGAATGAAGTTAGGGTTGCATTAATGGAATTAGGATTAGATTAAACCTCGGCTGGAGCCAGTGGCAATGTCGTTAAGATATGCGATCTCGGATCAGTATGTGCGGGGTTCAAATCCTGGGCGTGCCCGTCACCGACATCGCTTTCGAGTGAGGAAACTGACCATTAGCCTTTTTAACTTTGATTAGATGAAATTTAGAAAATAAACAATACAGTTTATGCCAATGATCTAATGTCTACCGTGAAAATATTTTGATCCTAACTTAATGACAGTGCGAGCTCCTTCTTCGTACAAAGCCATTTTCTAAATACGTTCGAACCAAAAAGCCTTGCAGAGCCAAAGAAAAGAGTAATTCCATTTTCCTCGTAAATTCTCCTTCTGGAAGTGGAACAAATGTCTCACTGTGACAATGGCGGATAAAGATTTAGCTACACAGGGGAGCCAATATTATAGAGCACAGGCTATTGCTAAATGGAAAAAATTAAAAAGTAAAGAGGTAAAACACGGAAGGCTAGTTCGAATACAAAGTAGGAGTCCATTTAAAGACCAATTATAAAGTAAAATCTAGTAGTAAAATTGAATGGTATTCCGAATACTGTTCAGAATAAACTGGATTCAAATTCTTGATTTTTACTACAATTCCTTCGACAGATAAAACTGATGTTTAATAAGCATTGATTAACCATACAATAGCAATGTACAATAACCATTTTGATGAATTGAGGAAGCTTGAAAGTAATTCAATTAAAGTTGTCCTAGTCAATCGAATGAGTATAATGCAGATACTTTAATCCAATTTCATTAACTACATCAACTCAGAGTTTAATTCAGACATCATCTAGGTGACTGACTATTAGAAAACTGCCTTCAAAGGGAACAATTTTGAAAATTAAAATTTTATAAATTAAATTCTAAAATTAATTTTCTTTTAAAAAAGAATTACCAAATTAAAGAATTTTGTATTGGTAAATGAGGGAATAAATGGGAATAGAAATATCACTACTTCCATTTCCACATTGGATGAGCTTAACTCATTCTACATTTAGGCCTACTTGTTTCTGAGACTCTGATTTAATATCGAACTCTAACTCTTTATTATCTTTATAATTTTTGTAGAATTACTGAAATTACAGTCAGACATTGAAAATGGAAAAGAATTTCCGGGGAGTAATTGTCATCTCATTCAGGATTAGAAATCAGTCGACGGTGGGGAGGTTTCCATGATCGGACTCGGTGACCTCAAATCTCTCTCCTTGGATGCTGGCACCCGATGACCTGTCCCTGGACAAAGTGTTTTGCACTCCGCCAGACTGCTCCAGGGGAAGTGCTTCATCAGACATTGTGAGCTCAATGTTGCTTAGCACGCAGTAAACAATATCAACTAAATAAATAATGTAATAATACGATACGAATACTATAAAATAAATTTTGTGAATAAGATAAACAAATACGATGATAAGATAAACGCGATGGGTCCATCGTATTTATCCAGCGCGCAAAAAAGTTATTTTAAAATATAATTAAGGCTAAGTTTAACGTCAATTTCCTGCTCGAAAGCCGTGACGGGGAGAGAATTGTATTTGAACCCTACAACTTATGTTCCACTGTCGAACAACTTGTCAATAAGCCACCGGCGCAGCCTAATTGTATAATAATTATTAATACATATATGCATGAATATTAACACCTGTATATAGAGTACATGTCTAAAATAATATATAGTAGGCCCTATAAACAAATTATATATTACAAATTATATCTTCCCTTGAATCTGAGCTTAACCAGGGTCGGGATTATAAAAATTTTGTAACAGTTTCTGTAGCTTAGCTTCGACTAACCGAATGCCCTTTCTAGGTTTAGATCTTAGTGTTTGTCCCCTTTTACTACACGTGTAGTCCACGGTTGATCTACTCTTCAGTACCCCGGACACAACTCAGGTAATTATATATATGTATATATATATATACTATACAATAAATATAAATATACAGTATATACATATGTATAATGTATAAATATACATACATATATATATATATATATATATATATATATATATACATGTATACATTGTATATATATATATATATATATATATATATATATATATATTTATTTATATAATTATATATAAATATATATGCTAAAAATTTTAGTATAATTATATTTTATAATAATATACAAAACGCTAAAGTGAAAATTATAGTTGAGGAACTGGGGTCCTATAACCCCCTGTAGAGCAGAGAATTGGGTAAAAAAGATCCTAGCTGGCTGGAGACAGTGCGAAGTCGGTAAGATTCTCGACCGCCGATCAGTAGATACGGGGTTCAAATCCTGGTCGCGCCCATCACTGACATCGCTTTCGAGTGAGGAAACTTTAGCTTTACCTTAAGCTGTTTAGCGTCGGTTTGGTGAAAAAAACCGAGACAGTATTCAGTCTTGGGGTTTTTTATACAGTCTCGGCTTTATAATAAACTGTTTTGTGTTTAGGTAGTTCATGCAATAGCGTTTTCTTATGGCAGCAAGCAAATCAATTAAATCCGAAGCCAATTGCAAGAACTAGGCCTATTCATTTCACAGAATTATTCTATTATAAACTATCAGCGATATTTGAATTGAAGGGATCAAAACTTAATAAGAGGTGCAAGCATTTAATTATTGCATTTTAAAACTACTGAATAACTAAAGCATCTCTGTATTATACTTTGCTCATAAGCTATTAATATAGCTGCAGCAAAAATCATGTGCCATTAAATGAAATTAATCAAGATAACAGTTTTTAATATTTACAAATATGTCTATACCTGTGTAATTAAATAGGTACGCCTAAAAATTTAAGTGCCACACGTTAGTAATTCAAGTTGGCAATAAAAGTTCGCAATACAAGTTTAGTCTTCCAAAAAGTCCTTCAAAGCATCCAATTTACACTCTTCAGAAAGAGATTTGTGAAATTATGCTGCTTTTAGTTGTTTTTTTATCCTGGAAAAGTCAATGACTGCAGGTTACGTGAAGTTCATTAACCACTCTGAATTATCCTGTTAGAAGTTCTCTGGAACCACCCTTGGGCAGCCTGTTAAATTCACTAGAACGAAAACTGGAAAAAAGACAATATATGACAGTGAATAATGGCATAGCCATTGGAGATATCGGGACAATATCTGACTGCGGATCAATTTTTCCAAGTCTCAAATTCTTGCGGTCTCCCGTGACTGATCATTTTCGAAATGTGAAACCGACGTTAACACTGGATTTAGCATTTAAAAAGCTCACTGTCAAACAAATGAGCTTTTTAATGAGTAAAGTAATGCAGATGCTGATACACATTTTCATGATCATGAAAATAAATATGGTAATGCTTATGATGAATTCTATGTTCAGGAATACAGAACTGCTTCTACAGTACATATACATAATTACAAGAAGTGAATAATGTGCATATGATTTTATGAAATTACAAAATTTCTATTTATAATTGAAGAGACTGCTTTTGATTGTTTCAGAGAATCGATAGAAAATTACTCACTGGTTTGTTCGATATTATTGGACAAATGAAGCCATTGAGTTAATATTTAGCCACCCCTTTATGTTTCATTCTTGTTTTAATCTAATCGCATCGCATTTGCTTCGTTCATTATGGGCTAACTGATTTGACAAAGCTAAATAAACTATAATGATGCCTGTGAGAGTCTATTAACAAATTTTAAGATCCTAATTAGCTATTACTTAACGGAATAGCAGGTACCTTCAGCTGCATCTTAGCATCTGTCTCTCTTAGTGCACTGCTTATTGGCAGATTCACGGCATATAACTCCTCCACATATTTCTATCCTCAGCAGCTTTCTCTTCATATCAACATAATTATGAATTAGTTATCAAATCAGCTAGCATCCAAAGTCTCAGTCTTCCTCTAACAAATTTCCATTCTTCCCCCAATTACCTCTTTTAGTAAACCATTCCCTTTCAATACATGACCCATCCAATTCTTCTTTCTATTCCCTATGATATTTATCAATTGTCTATTTATGCCAACCCTCTTTAGCACTTCTTCATTTGTAATTTTGTTAGTCCATTTGATCTTCTGCGTTCTTCCCCGTAGCCACATTTCGAATGCTTTCAGTTTCCTGATATCCTCCTTTTTTAACGTCCATGTCTCACAAACGTACAGGAGCGTGGTCCATACTAATATAACGTTAAAATCTTTATCTTCGTCGATTTCTTCTACCTTTTTATTAATTCTTTTATCTTGCTGAATGCCTTTTTGCTTAAGCAGTTCTACACTTTATTTCTGTTACACATCAGTGAATTATGAATATGATAACAAAATATCGTATTGATCTGGTAGGACTAATTTATTGTTAACTTAATTCATTCGACAAAGGAGGATATATAGTTAAAACTGGTGACAAGGCACAGTTGTGAAAGCCAGCCGTTAATGCCCTATATATATATATATATATATATATATATATATATATATATATAGGGACCTATATATATAATATATATATATATATATATATATATATATATATATATATATATATATATATATAGTATATATATACATATAGTTCTCACTACAAGAGTGCTTGTTTGATTTTCTCTGAAGTTCAAATAGAGAAAGCTAGACTACACAAATGCTTGAGACCCTCGCTGAGTAATTTTACGCATCTATTTCAAGAGCTCATTTCCAAATAAATTTACTTAATGAGAAAAATCTTCTCGCATTTGTCTCTAATATGGTTAAATTACGAAACTGCTTCGGCATTGTGAAGTAATATACATACTATCAAGGTCATGGTTATTAAATTAATTCATAATTCCAAGCAACTACTACGTTGAAGTAACGAGATAAAGTATCTGTAATATGCGAATTTGTTATGTGCTCTCTCTATTTCTTTCTCTAGTGTTCTGCCAAGCGGCAGATCCAAGGTACATATTCCTACTCACATGCTATTTTTCGCCCTCCATAAAGAGCACACCATCGATTAACAAGTTATTCCCTTTGAAAATGGCTATGCCTTATCCATTATTTAATGAAGCATATAGCTTGGGAATAATATGATGTGGTTTCCGGCAGCCTTCTTCAATTCTATAATGGATTAACTGCCATTTAATCCTGGGGAAGAATTTATAGGTGAGGTAGCGAATATCTTACCGACATCATTTCCTTTTGTTATCTTCTCCTAGTGGCTTCGTATCTATCACACATACTCTCGATCTCTCTGTCTTTCTTTTTCTATTTCTCTGTCTCTGTCTATGTCTCTGGTCTCTGTCTCTGTCTATCTCTCTCACTCTCACTCTCTCTCTCTCTCTCTCTTTCTTTCTCATGTCTTAGCCTCTCACTATCTTTTTAAACTCGCCTTCTTTCCTTCTTTCTTCTCTCCTTTATTCTTTTTGTTTTTTCTCAGTTTTGTCTTATTTTAATTATTAGTATTCCAAGGGCTCTATCTGTCTCTTTCTCTCTCCCTTTCTCTCTCTCTGTCTATTTCTTTTTTTCTCTCTCTCTATTTCTCTTTTTCTCTCTTTCTCTCTCTATTTCTCTCTCTCTCTCTCACTCACTCTCTCTCTCTCTCTCTCTCTATGTTATTCATTCTCTCTGTGTTTTAACACTCAGGAGAAGATATATTTCATTACATTTCTCTCTCATTTTCTCTCTCTTTCTATCCTCTCTCTCTCTCTCTCTCTCTCTCTCTCGCTCTCTCTTTATGTTTGCCATTCTCTCTCCGTTTTCACGCTCATGAGCAGAGACATTTCATTATATCTTTCTCTATTCTCCTTTCAAAGAAAAATCATTTGTTGGCAATATTTATACTCGATGAAACTACGCTTATGTCTGATTCTTGGAAAAGTCGTTCTCTTATTGTAGAGCTCTATTCTTGGTAAATGTAATTTCAGAGTCTGCAGTTATTATCCACGGATTTTTGTTTCACTGCATTAGCGTCGCTCGCCATGTTTGAAGTATCTAGATGACAATTTATCGATTAATGGAAGTAGAGTAACAAAATCTTGCCAGATTACTTATTGAATTACTGTTAAATTTTCTGCCAAGATTTTGTGCTTATTGGGCGTTTGCTTTTAAGCTTTACAGATTAAAATAAAATTGAGTTATCTGTGTAAAATTGAAAGAAAAGGTTTAGAATGCATGAAATAACGGCGATATATGCGTGATGTAAAATATATGAAATAACAATTGCTTTGGATTAACTGCCGTAAGGAATAAAGGCGGGAAGATAGGCTACAGAAGATAGAGGATGACCAGACCAGGCAGGTCATGACGGCAATGAAGTAAGATATCAAGATGGATATGAAAGAGAGATATGCATGATTCAATTATTTAGTAGGAAAGCTATGTTGTATTACGCTAAAAGGTGCAAGATCAAAAGAATCAATCAATCAATTATAATTAACATCCGGTTAATCGCCAATAGGGAAATGTCCAGAACCTCTCAAGCAGAAGCAAAGAGCCTCGAATATTTAGATTACAATTAGTGAAGGCGGAAATGTACAAAATTTCCCATTAAAATGAGATCTTTAGTATCTGGAAAGAACTCTTGCAGCGGACCGCGATGAGAGAATAAATTTTAATATGGACCAAGCCATTCAATGCAGCCATTCAATGCAGCCATTCAATACAGCTGTAAAATACGAACATTAAGGAATGAAAATCAATTGATAATTTGACGGATGCTGGATTCGCGTTGAAAATGCTACAGCATACATGGGTCTTTTATAAATAAAAATATCAGTAGAATATTTACAATAATAAAGTTGCTGGAAAGACCTGATAAAACTGTCAGTTGATAAATTTCTTAGAAACAGTAGGAAGATCTGGAGAGGAATATGTCTAAGCAGTGGCGGATAAAGGGGTGGGCAGGGGGCCCTGGCCCCCCTCCTTAGGCCCAATTTTATTATGAGTATTGCTGGGGGGTGGGGGTAAGATACGGGAATACACTCACTCTATCAGCCGAATTCAGTAGTAAAAAATATTGAGCCCCCCCCCCACAGCATTGTCTGGTTGCATCACAGATCCTGAAGAAGGCAAAAATAAGGAAGGAAAAATATTTACTCTCCAAAAAAAATTTCGGGCCCCCCTTTAAAAAATATTTAGGTCCGCCCCTGTGTCTAAGGGGTGTGGTTTGCTAGAATGAAAAATGTGGACAATATTTTTAAGTTCTTATATAAGTATAAGAAGATTGATTCTTATAAACATGAAATACGAATAATTACAGGAAAATCGAATTTATGGATACTGGACATTTAATTACGCATTTAATACGTAAAGTAGAAGAGTACCGGAAATGAGGTATATGACAAAAGAGCTGCCATTAGACAGGCGTACAAATAGAGAGATGTACAAATAGACAGGTATACACATAGACAGGTGTACAAAGAGACAGACTTACACATTGACAGGTGTGCACATTGACAGGTGTACGCATAAACAGGTGTACACATAGACAGGTGTACACATAGACAGGCGTATACAGAGACAGGTGTACGCATAGACAGGCGTATACAGAGACAGGTGTACGCATAGACAGGTGTACTCTTAGACAGTTGTACATATGGCAGGTATAGAGACAGACTCACTCAGAGATACATAGGGACCTGCGTACAGACAGATAAACTATTAGACAGAGAGCTGGATCCGCTATATGCTATCCATGCTTACATTATCGAAGCCCTCTTATGCATTTGCTGCTTACTTCTAAAGCTTCAGTACAAGTAAGAAACAAGTTTATATTTTTATTCTGCAAATTTTTATGTCACATTGACTTTTGGAGAGATGACATTTCGAAGATGTAATAATTAATCTAAGTATTAAAAATATTATTCTTACACTCAACCGGTGAACTTTATTAACTCTTGATAAAATATCTTTAGAGGAATTGTAGTTGTAGCTGATGTACTATTATGATCATTCATTGCTTCATTTAATTATAGGCCTAATGGATTATAGAATATATAGTAAATTTAAAGTTGTTTTTTATTGTTCTTCTTTACAATCTAAATAAGTGTAATGCTAATTGGCAGATCCAATAGACATACGTAAGCGCTGCAAAAGTAGTTTTTTGTTGATAAATTCATTTAATATCATCACTATTAATCAGTAATAAGTTGATTCTGTGAACGAACACGTATTGGATCTTCAACTTATCTTAGCCAAAATGAAAGAGGCGTAACTAAGCAGATGTTACTATTGAGACTTGAGTAATTTTTCGCAGCAATCCTCAGATTCTACTTTGTCAAATTAGCGAGCCCAAAGGACAAAATAAGGTGAAAGAGTAATTTTATTAAATATGTGCGTTTATAAGGCTTGGTGTTGTAATTCACATACTAAAATTATTGCTATCTGTATACATGTATCTGTATATGATTTATACGGTTTTTAGTAGCAAATAATAAACATTCAGCCCCCCCCCCCCCATTGACGGAGTGAACTAATCTTTATGGAACGTTACGGTCAATGAAGTTGAGTATGATATACTTTGTATACAGTATATATATATATATATATATATATATATATTATATATATATATAATATATAGATGTATATATATATATATATGCATATATATATACATGTGTATATATATATATATATATATATATATATATATATATATATATATATATGCATCACATGAACCACAAAGCTACGATACGCTATAAGTACCGAACGGAGCTAGCTCTAATTATGAGAGTTGCAGCAAAAACGAGCACTAATTGAGCTCTAATTTTATATATAGTTTATAAGTTTATACGAAAATGTTGTAGAGCCAACTTGACGCTGTCTTCAAATTTGGTACCCGACAAGTATCAAACGGAGCGAACTCTAATTGTGGTACTTACAGCAAAAACTAGCACTAATTGAGCTCTACTTATTAGCATAGTTTCAGATTCGAATATGAAGTTGCGTAGACAGCGTCAAATTGGCTCTGCAAAACTTTGGTACGCAATACGTACCAAACGGAGTGAGCTCTAATTGTGAGAATCGCAGGAAACATTAGCACTAATTGAGGTCTAATTTTCTGCATATTAATTAGATTTATTTGAAGAAGTTGCGGAGCCATCTTGACGGAGCTGACTACGGAGCCTACTTTGATTGAATTATAAAAATTTACTTTCTAAGTATTTGTAGAAAATTTAATTCAATTTGTCGAAGCCTGCTGCAAAAATCATTTAATATTGACTTTATTTTACTTTCTCTCTCTCTCTCTCTCTCTCTCAGAGCCTATCTCTTTCTCTCTTTCTGTCTATCTCTCTCTCTCTCACCTTGTGCACCTCTCTATCTCATTTTCTCTCTCTCTCTCTCTCTCTCTTGCTCTCTCCCTATGCCCTTTCTCTCAGTCTCTCTTCTATGCACCTCTATCTCTCTTTCAATCTATCTATCTCTCTCTCTATCTATATCTATATATATATATATATATATATATATATATATATATATATATATATATATATATATATCTTTAGCTCTCTCCCTATGCACCTCTCTTTCTCTCTCAATCTCTCCCTTTCTCTCTGTATATTTCTCTCTGGTTATTGCTCAAGTAGCGGGCCTAAGATACATATTTCTACTCGTACTCTGTGTTATGTGTTCTTTAAAAGACACACCAACAAGCTGGATAAACCTGAGTTTAATAATTTTTATTAAATAACTGTAATTTACTAATTTGCCAGTATATTATATAGGGGCAACCCCCGCCCGGGACAGTCCCCGGGGCGAGCCTGCCCCCGAGGCGATCCTGCCTCCGGGGCGGGGTCCTGCCCCCGGGCGGGACCTGCCCCCGGGGCAGCCCTAGGGACGAGGCAGCCCTAGAGACATGGCAGCCATAGAGGCTGATTTTGGGACTTCAAGCAAAAATTAGCACTAATTGAGCTCTAATTGAGCTCTAATTTTTAGCATAGGTTTCAAATTCGAACGTGAAATTTGCATAGCCAGCGTCAAGTTGGCTCTGCAAAACTTTAGTAAACAATACGTACCAAACGGAGTAAGCTCTAATTGTGGGACCCACAGAAAAAATTAGCACTAATTGAGCTGTAATTTTCAGCATATAAGTTAGATTTATTTGAAGAAGAAGTTGCGGAGCCAACTTGACGGAGCTAATAATGTGGGTTACCCGTTATAAAAAGCACAATATATATATATATATATATATATATATATATATATATATACGTATATATATATATATATATATATATATACGTATATATATTATCTAGGAGGCAATGATTAATCTGACAGTGTTATGACATAGACTAGGTCTTTCTAATCTTCAGACTTCAGAGGTACAGTTAGTTCAAGTGTTTTAGAGTCTTTTAGATATAGGAATGATAACCTGGAACATGCTTGATGTTGCTTGTTGGTGCATTATAAAATGCAATTTCTGAGAGGTTTTTGAATTTTTTTTAATTCAATTCAATTTTTGCTCTAAATTAAAGAGCATTTATTAGCTTCTTCTTTTGCAATCTCGTGTTTTATACGCAAATGTCTATCAACGTTGTAATTTTTCATTTCAATTATAGAGAAGCTCAGCAAATAGATAGCATTATGTCACGTGAAGTATAGCTTTAGAGACGCGTGCGCAAAATATCGTAAACAATGAGACTATTCAGCAAATGACAATTTATTCAAATAATTCGCTCCTTAAAAATAACAGCAGAAAATTCAGTAATCACTGTATTGCTATCATAGCGCTCTTACTTGTAAGGGAATAACTCAATTCTAAAAAGAATAATTGATATTATTTTACGTTTAGGATAAAGCATTGATATAATAACAATTGAAAATGTTGAAGGCCATACATTAATTCCATTATTAATTTGGGAGAAAATAAGACTTCAGTCTAATCTGTATTTCATTACAAACGTTGCTAGAATCCAGTGGAGTCGACGTCGACAAGCTGCTTTAATAAAATTTGACGATTTGCTTCGTTTCCTTGTTACTTTTAAGAAAGGAAGTTTTAATACACGTTAAATAGTATTAAAAATCTCAAAAAATCGAAAACGGCGACAAAAATACCCGATACTCAAATTCTGTTGAAATTCAATCTATTTTCAATATATTTTGGAAAAGACTTTTGAAATCGCATTGTCCGAATGCTTTGTAGCTATGAATTCATTGAAAGTGCCAGTGAGTCAGTGATAAATCATTAGCTGAGACAAAAGATTTTTTAAAATAGCTTTATATAAGAATTGTTGTTATTATTATTATTATTATAATAAAATAAATGCCCTGGGCTGTATAAGGCCCTAGGCTAAAATATAAGATAAAAAAGACTTTATTTAATTAAAAGAAAGACGAAAAATATTTAATAATAATAATAATAATATTATTATTATTATTAGGCCTATTGTTATTAGTAATAGTATTATTATGAGATTTATTATTAGTAGTAGTATTTTAATAGTGAACTTGTTGTTTTATCCATGCCTACTTTCCTCTGAAATTGACCTTAATTTTCTTATAGTCTGTATTTTACATTTCCTTTTTAAACAATTTTCTCAGTCTCAACTCTATCTCAGGCGTGACTAGATTATATTCAGAATCTATATCAGCTCCCTGGTTAAGTTCTTTAATATTTTACACTATTTCTGTATCGATCGCTGCTTAAGTAATGTATCATGTAGCCTAGTTGTAATCTTCCAAAAAACTAAAAGATTAATATCACATGCGTCAAGAGTGTAAAAATAATAAACGAACGCAGGCAATCAATGGCAGAGACGAAATTAAGTAAATCACGATTTGGATTTTTTTAAAGACACGGTAAAAGAGAAGAAATAGGGGTAATGCGGCTCAAATGTGAACACAATGTAGAGCTAGGAAATGAGGTTTTCATATGTTTTGCAGATTTTCAGGAAGATTTTGACTCTAAAAGGGTGAGGATGTTAGGAATTTTGAGAGAAATTGAGACGGACGGGAGAGAGAAGATTATTTATAACAAATCTATTTCTTTATCTCTATATCTTCTATAGTTAAGATTCATAATCATGAATCTATACATGAATCAAAGGCCGATTATTTTGGACAATAAGTAACTGTAAGGAACTGAGTTCTCATTCAGCATTACATTAATGTAGCACGTCAAAATTCTAGGCTTTCGAATTTTCATAGTTTAATGTCAGGCATTTTTGGTAATTTTCGTCAGATTATACAATACACAACTCTTTTCATAGTCACCAGCCGCAACGATTCGTTGATAATACATGTATATGTCAACTCGTCGAGGCCTGTGTACGAATATTCTGTGTGACTTTTAAGTAGGCAACCTTAAAAACACTTCGCACGTTATTACTTTTTTATTATTTTATTTTATTTTTATTTTTACTTTTGTTATTTTTTGTCTATCTTATTAGACCTGGATATTAGCGTAATAATTACTGATCAGTTGTTAGTTATTTTCCAATAAAAACTCACCGTCAGTCAGACTTTCTGCCAGTCTTTCTACTACGTACATGCACCAGCTCATTATGACTTTCTCTTCAGCAAATAGACAACGGTATCAGTTACACAATTGGCTTTTCTCAAAACCGGAACAATCGTGTAAATGATGAATCAATAACGCTCCAGTTGTAGAACAGTAGCCCAATTGTAAATAATTAAAAATTTATTTGGTAGAAAATAACATAATTTCCTTTTACTAATGACAAAATCTTTCGGTGATATCAGTGTTTTTTAGAATTTTGGAACAGATAGTAGACCCATATCACTGCTTTGAATTATATATCAGTACCCCACTAGAGAGAACGTTTGTTTTATAAAAATTTATAATTTAAATGATCGTTTGGATGTCAGACAGGATGTTAGCATGTCCAAGGTTTAAATCAAGAGCTCACTCGGCCACAGACATGCGTTTGAAGGCGACAACTGACGTTAAATTGTGTATTTGTTTTAAATTTTAATCTTACCAATATCATTAGAATGTCTTAATATCCCAGTTGTTAGAGGCGTCAAGTACCGTCATAAAGTTTTAAATGACGGATCCTGAGGTAAATTTAACTGTCATGGGTTCGATTCCCGGCTGCGCTGGTCTGAGAGTCAAATCTCAGACTTTCAAGGGATTGGTTACAAGGAAAATAGACTAAAATTGCCTTCCGGATAAACATGTGATATCAAAAGTGATAGATATCAATATGCTTGCTCATTTCACTCGTTTCTGAAGCAACAGATGTGATTTAAGAAAGACTCATGTCCTTAGACAAAAAATACAAATATTGAGAAAGATAACTGCTACGTGCAATTCAACTGGTAAATCAGAAATCTAAGCTAGATTTTAATTTTGTTGTGTGACACTCATATGATCAATAAGCTACAACATTTAAAGCTATTTGAAAGCATTTTGTTCCTGTTATGACTATGGAATATCAGTCTTACAAATATCTCTCAAAAGTGAGTAAAGTCAGTCAGTGTCTATTTATATTACCAAATGTTTAATTAACTATGCATGGTCAATTCAAAATTGTTAGACAAGAAATCTGAACTCCTTTAAAGTCTAATCCGAAATTACGGATATAGACTGAAAATTTGTAAGAATTAATCTATCGAAACCTAAATAAGTGGAATTTACTTTTCTGCATTATCTATATTCAAGTTAACTTAATTACTTGATAAACATATTTATTATGGACATTTTTCACGAAAACTGTCAAATGACAGGACAGCTTGTAGGTCAGATCCTTAAAGACCCGCGAGTCGAGTTTCTAAGTTTAGTTTCGAGTTGCTAAGTTTAGAAATAATTTAACCCCAATGAACTCAATTATAATATATAATAAAATGATCGTTATCATTTATAATTAATAGCGATAATTTTCTATTTTTATGAAGAACAGATTAATACGGTTTGCCACAGTAACGAACATCAGACGTTAATGCCTTCTTACTACAGCATGGTCGAAACTCAGAGCATGCTTAATATATTTAAGCGAAATTGACAACATAGTTTTATATTGCTTTAAAATGTAAATGTTTTAAAATATTTACTGAACATCAATGAGAGAGAGAGAGAGAGAGAGAGAGAGAGGGAGAATGGTAGATAGAATGAGAGAGAGAAATGAGTTGTTTAGTAAATTTATTAATTACAAGTCTTTTACTTTTTAAGAGAGAGAGAGAGAGAGAGAGAGAGAGAGAGAGAGGAGAGAGAGAGAAAGAGAAAGAGAGAGAGAGAGTTAGAGAGAGAGAACAAGACAGTGAGAGAGAGAGAGAGAGAGAAAGAGGGAGAGAGAGTAAAGAACGAAGGAAGAGAAAGTAAGAGCGAGAGAGTTTCGAAGCAAGCCTTTAAATTTTTAACTAAGGAATTGCGTACCCAGAATATTTTAAATCGAAAGTAATCCTTCAGAGAAACTGAACTAATGTAAAGGTTAATTCTTTGACAAACTTTTTAAGAACAGTCAGTGCTACAAGGATAGAATCGTGTTCGAATGAATATAATTATATAACAGTAGGAATAGAAGAGAAATTGATGAGTCTACGATCTTATTTTATTTAGAAAGTGTGAACATTGCTCAAGTCGTTGGAGAAAAAAAATGCAGCTAAAAAAATAAAATCTTTGTAAAGCCTAGGTTTTCTCTTTAACTGCTACATAACATAGTATAACAAAAATTAAAGTGTTACTGTCGTCAATGACAGCATCGAGTACTATTGAGACATCCGAGAAGGTGAGAACAAAGAAGAATCAAAACGGTGCAAAATTCCAGAATCCAGGAAACCAGTCTAAAGATAAATCTAGATTTTACTTGTGGCGACTATTACAACAGAAAACTTTGTATATAGCGAAGTTGTCATACAGTCTCATTCAGCTTGCGAGATTTAAGTGACGGTGACGTCACAAGAACTGAAAGTTCCATAATGGTATTTCAGTCAGTCAAAACAAAGTCGATATTTGTAAAAGATTTCAATTTTCTCTAATATTTTAAACTTACTATTAACAGCAGACATCAAAACCTTAAAATATTATTCATCTCTTCAAAGTTAAACGAATAGAAACAATTAAAACCAGAGCGAGATTTATATATATATATATATATATGTGTGTGTGTGTGTGTGTGTGTGTGTGTGCGTGTGTGTGTGTGTGTGTGTGTATAGAGATAGAAAGACAGACAGAGAGAGAGAGAGAGAGAGAGAGAGAGAGAGAGAGATAGTGAGAGAGAGAGAGAGGGAAAAAGAGTGAGAGAGAGGGAGAGAGAGAAAGAGAGACGAAGAGAGAGAGAGAGAGCTTGAGCCAAAGAGTTAGAGCTAAAGAGAGACAGAAAGAGCTAGACTTAGAGAGAGCTAGAGAACTAGAGAGAGAGAGAGAGAGAGAGAGGGAAATGAGAGCTATGGTGTATATCTATACAATGAGATATCTCAGTGAGAATTGGTCAGTGCACCGCTATAAGCTATGTGTCTCATCTACACTCGTAACTCATATAGACTCTACTGTACATGATGTCTGTGGATTACACAGCGCTGCTTACTAGCGAGCAGGGTTTAGCTTCATATAGTAATTCAATGTTTCACGGTGATTTGATAGGATTTTTATGTAGTTAGTTACAAACTTGATTTACGAAAGAAACGACTAATTCTTTATCTGTCAAGTTTTTATTTAATTAACGTGATAAATAAACTGTCAGCCAAATATAAACACAAAGGCTTATAAAAATGAAATATGTACAGCATAATTTATATAAGTCCATTTATACATGTAGGCATATATATATATATATATATATATATATATATATATATATATATGTGTGTGTGTGTGTGTGTGTGTGTGTGTGTATGTGTGTGTGTGTGTGTGTGTGTGTGTGTGTGTGTGTATGCATCTTTATCTTACCGACATCGCCACTGGCTCCAGCCAGTATGCTGTGTATTACCGACAATATATGCCTATATATTACTGTATCTTACCGACATCGCCATTGGCTGGAGCCAGTGGCGATGTCGGTAAGATAGCCTATTCGATCACGGATCAGTATGTGCGGGGTTCAAATCCTGGGCTCGTCCGACACTTACATCGCTTTCAAGTGAGGAAACTGACATTAGCTTTAAGTTTTTGTATATATATATATATGTATATATATATATATGTGTGTATATATATATATATGTATATATATATATATATGACAGTTTATATAATTGTTGTTACGACGCAAAGGGCTTGATTACGATAGAGAGAGAGAGAGAGAGACAGAGAGACAGAGAGACAGAGAGAGAGAGACGATAAGGGCTTAATTACGAGAAATAGAGAGAGAAAGAAAGAAAATAAGAAAGAAAGAGAAAGAAAGAAAGAAAGAAAGAAAGAAAGGAAGGAAGAACGAAATAAAGAAAGAGAGAGAAATAGTAATAAAAAGTGAAATTGTGATAGAATGAGGTTTAGTGAATGGATAGCGAAGCATATGATACACGTCAACTTTTTTTCTGCCTAAGAACAAGTCTATGATTTATACATGTATATGTAGCAAGTTTCGTTTTGCTATATGATAAATATCTATTGGCCTACACCGGGTGCGATGACTAGTGTTGATCAAAATTTCGTATAATGGATACCAAGCTAATTGCATTTATTTCTAAACACTTGTTGAGGCGATAGAATTTCAACTATCTTCACGCATTTAGTATTTGGGAGTGAACGCTTTTCTTTGCTTTTATTAAATTAAACATAGGACTGGAAATGGACTAAACACGTTATAATCACACATTATAGGCCTACACATCTCTCTTTCTCTCTCTCTCTCTCTCTCTCTCTCTCTCTTTTAGTGCACTGCCTACTGGCTGCTCCATGGCATATAACGCACTCTTCTCTGTCTTCCGCCTTCCTCTTCATATCCACATATGAGTGGATCATTAAAGCACCTAACAATCCTAATCTCGGCCTGCCTCTGCCTCTCTTTCATTCCATTCTGCCTTCTATACCCTCTTTTGATAGACTCCCCCCAATTAGAATGTGTCCTATCCAACTCTTCTTCCTATTTCTCAATGATATCATCAACTGTCTATCCCTACCAGCTAGACAACTCTCTCTTTAGAATCATACATTATTATAAAGTGATAATTTACTCTAATAGCTCTCACGCCTAATATCGTTTTAGTGTCTTTAAATAGTGAGGTTTTAAAATCGTTTTAGTCAATTACACCAATGATCTGACTCCAGGAGCAATCGCTAACGCTACCCGTCAGTCTACACATTGTGCTATTGAGGCATTGAAACAGCCTAGCTGATTAGGCATATCTTACTTCAAAGTGAGAAATATTGTCATGGATTATCATATTTTATGATTATACATGCTTGATTAGCTTAATTTTGCTCAAACATTGCGATAGAATTATACATTAAAATTTAATGTGTATACATTAATATGTGTATTAGTATGTGTATTTATTATATTATTCTACCATCCATTGTATGCATTATAAATGATTTTGTAAACTATAACTTCTATATAATTTCATTTAATAAGATCAATTTCTAGCCAATGGGGAGCGTGTTATGACATTAGAGCTGTGACCGAGCTATTAATATTGAATTAAATTTATCTAGGTGATTTATAATCAGATATTAAATTAAATTTAATGTTTTCTATTTCATTTCAGCTGATAACTTCACGGACAAATTTCAGCTATTTTCTTGCTATTTAAGTGTATTATAACAGTAGACGGTCGTGAAAGTCTTAGAGAGCGTTTAGGCCTACATATGGGCCCTTGCTACAGTTGAATATAATTACAAGACATCGAGTCGTTCAGGTATTGCGTGGTAGATTGCATCGGATTACACTGTATGAAACGATGACGAGGTTTCGCAAATGATATTCGGCGAACATGAAATCTAATTCCAGTAGATCTAGTACACAAGCGACCAGATACATAATATTATTTATCATATTTAATTGATTTGCAAGAACTGTCTTAGAGCCTACATGTAGAGATTAGGCATTTTCAGAGTATTGCTATTGCGACATTTTGATGAATTAATTCGAAATGCTCATTCTTGGAATCTATAAGAAAGCAACCCGCAGTTCCTTGGAACAAAGCTGTGCAGGATTTTTAAGATTCTTCTGTCTTTCTTCACGCTGAAAGACAAAAGAAAATATGATTTTTGGAGACAGTACGGAGAGAAAATCATGGGATTTATCTTTTCTAGATAGCCCGGATAGTCAGAGAGTTGAAGGGCGGGCAACAACAACAAGATCCTGCAGAAATCTGGGATCTACACGTCGAGCTATTCAGTCAAATCTCTTCACACTCGAGGGCCTGCATGATAGCGACTGGCGATTTGGAAATCAAAGTATAATTGAGCGCGAAAATTTAACTCGAAGATCTCAAACCAATGAAAATACAATAATCTCCGATCTAAAAGGGGCAATTAGAATTGCAGACATTTTTACTGACGATAACTCCTCTGGAATGCTACAAAGTAGATATTTGCTACTTCAACGTGGTCACCAAGTGAATTCTGAAGCTGGCGCTACTGATCCGCATATTAAAATTGATTCCCGCAAAGATGAAAAATCAGTTTTATCGGAAAAATTGAACACTCGCTGTCAGTTTTCTATCCAAGACTCCCTACACGGTACTAGAGACTCTGAGGAATGTTTGACAGCATCCGGCAATGACTTCCACATCTATGTCAACTGTTTAGAACAGGTAGGCGAATACGGAATGAATTCCCATCCTACAAACGATGACTTTAGAACTGATATAACGCTGGAGTCTGTTGAATCTGCGAAGGAAGCCTCGTCTGCAGTGTCTGCATTTCAGTGTTGCAGATTCCAAGAACATAAACAAGAACAACAGAATCGCAGTCGCTCTCAGCTATCGTGTAGTGACACAATTCAGAGTCCAGATAGAGAGAGTTCAAATGACGTTGATCAAACACTTTTAGAGTCAAATAACAGAACACTTATGTCAATAACCGGTGCTAAGTCAGTCTCAAAATCAAACTGTAACAAATTAAAACTAAGTCAAAACGAAATTGACCTCCGTTATTCTGAAAATCAATCTACAGAAAAAGATGACAAAGTTATTCCTTCTGATAGCCAATACTGTCTCAAAGAAGACAAAATTCATCATTCGGAAATTTTGCCATCTTCTCGCCTGTTGTCGTCATCTTCAACATCATCCGAGTCAACACTTTCCTTATGTTCTTCTAGTTCCTTTAGACTTCCTCAAACACTGGAGCAGGCAGCTACAGTTCCATCTAACGACGCAATGGAAGAAAACCATCCCGTATATTCTCGTTCCATTCCTTCCCTATTTGACTGGGAGATAACAATTCTCGAGGCAACTTACAGTCGTCTCTCGTTGTGTCAGTTCTACTTTCAAGGCATGAATCTGGAAGAGTCCGGACGTCATCTGACGGGACTTCCGGTGGGAACTTTTCTATTGAGAGACAGTTCCGACCCTCGCTTCCTATTCTCACTGAGCATCATGACAAAACGAGGCGTCACTTCCATCAGGATCGTCTTTTCGTCGGGAAAGTTTCGTCTGGATTGCGACGATCATCAGATCAAGATAATGCCGACTTTCGACTGTGTGCTCTCTCTCATACGTCACTATGTTGTCCTCAGTAGAGATACCCAGCGTCGAATAAAATCTACCTCAATCGTTCGATATCTCTTTCTGGAACGTTCCGGACGCCAGGATACCCCAGTCCTGATGCTGAATCCGGTGAGAGTCGCTGCGTCCAGTCTGTTGCATATGTGCCGGTTAAGAGTTAATGGTTTGCTGGGAGGTCAGAGCGTTGATAGGTTGTGTCTGAGTCCTAGTCTGAAGAAATACCTCAGTGACTATCCGTATGATTTCTGACCGTTTATTTGTTATAGGAGTTGTAATCTTAATGTTCTAAATGATCTAAATTATTGTTAAGAAATATTTACGTCTACAATCAATCAATCAATCATTGACAATTCAAAACATTTCTCACTCTAATGCGCTGTTAGGAAAGTTATCAGGTCTGCATAAAATTGCTAGAATAAATGTATGAAACATTGTGATTGATGAATACATAGCCTATGTAAAAATAATATTTTTATTTTTTAATATAAATTAGCAATTTAATTGAAAAGTAACTGCTCTATAATAACCTTATCATTAATTATCACTATGACATCACTGCTTTATCTTTAATGACAATACACTCAGTTATGGCTAATGTAGAATGGGCTGTTTAGCGTTGAACCTAACAGGATTATACATGTAGGCCTATAGGCCTCACAAACTAACTAACGTAACTCACGTAACTCACTAATTAACTAAACAAATAAGTAACTAACTAACTAGCTAACTTTCTGCTTACTAACTTAGTCAACTTGATGTGTCATATTGTTTGCACTTTTAGTTTTAACATTCGAGGAAAGTAAAACTAGACTATTTAATAACTTTAATTATTCGTGAGGGCTGAGTAATGTAGGCATGGTGAAGCAAATAGGGCCTCTACATCATCCAAGTGATAATTTACACTTATGATTGATAAGGGCCTATTCTTGCTGCAGTTTCAATCTATTTATCTATTTTAAGTTCCTTGTTAATGGCGTCAGGCAGCAGTAGGTGAGAAGCAGATAATAATAATTAATATTAACCTCCGACTGTGTCCGACAATTTCTATAGCAGTGTTATTGTCGGTGGTCTTCGAGACCGCATTACAGGTTCCTGGTACGTTATTACTTATTTAGTTATGTTGTATGTATAATGAAATGTGCAACTGTTTATTATGATAGTCTGATAATATTTATAAAATGTTGACTGGAACTTTACGACAAAGCCATGAGTGTACTGTGCATATGTGGCCTACCTTCTCGATGATATAATTTGAAAATGTTTTCATTAAATATTATATTAAACACTGTCATTTTTCTGATGCTTGAATGACTTATAGTTTTAATTAGTCATTTAAACATCCAATAAGCTTGATTTAGATATTGTTTAAAACTTCAATGATAAAACAGTCTTTATGCTCTTTATGAAATAACAATCTATATTTTTAAAATTGTCAGTAATATTCCTCACTCCTTACTTACATTCCTCTTCCATACTTCTCCTCAGCATATTTCTTTTGCAGATTGGTCTGAGTGAATTGATCTGTATAGATGTGTGCTGTGGGGACGTCCCTGACATCATCATTAGATGAGGAAACGAACGATAACTTTTTTGTTATTTTTTTTTAAATGTCCTGGGCTGTAAAGGGCGCTGGGCTAAAAATAAGATAAAAGAGACTTTATTTAATTAAAAGTTTAAAAAAAGAAGAGATTAAAATAATTCCTCTACACTCTGGGAAGCCGCATTAGCCAAAGTGCCAATTATCATTATTATTTGATTATTATTATTATTGTATTACTATTATATCCTATTAAAATTGTTTATAAATAAAACTACTGTACCATTTTGTTGTTGATATAGGCGAAAAGATGGCCGTTCATTTTGTGTTCTATACAATTATAGTAGAATTGACCAATTATCGAACCCCGGTCAATTATAGGATTATAGATAGTATTATCATGTTTATTTGCTTGCCATATCTATCACGTTATATGTTACCTATGCCCAATATACCTGGTTATGATACATGTAGCCGCAAGTTGTAGATTCTATTCCAATTTTATTGAATTATTTGATAGGCCTATTATAGAGACTAATAGTTTATGGCTGCCAGAATTAAAATATTTGTTATAATATTTCTTGTTTCAGATATGAAGTTTCTTGTGATCCGGTAAATTGAGATTAGGTCTGCAGAAAAATTAAAGCTATTGAATTGAAAGGGAAGACTAAAGAAAAATATGAGGAAAGCAATGGGAAATTGCAGCGTAAATGAAGATCTTTCAGAATAAACAAAATGTTGCAATAGAGAGGCTTTTGATAATAGTATCAGTTTAATTTGTTGGTTTATGGTAATACGTTGAAAGCATAGCTGCAGATAAAATATAAAATAAAATATATCTTTAACCTGCCATTTGATATTACAATAGCAGATTTGATTTTGGTTGGTATTTACATGTACATAGCCATTTGTGTGGTTGGTGATCAAATCTCTATCTACTTGTGCGTGTATTTCATTTACAGTAACATTAGTTCGGTACAATGTAATCATCGAACATTACTATTGAAATGTTTGCAGAGATAAGTCTATTTGTATGAACTCTCGTATAATTATTAATACCGGGAAAGCGATATCAACGTTTTTTCTCAGTATTGCAATAATGCTACTGCTATTATAGCGACCAACTTTAACCTTCAATTGTCTCAATGCCAAACTATACGCCGCAGAATCGAAGCTTCATTATGTCTCCGGAGTTATCGTATAGCAGCATTTAAGTATGTAAAAATGGTCGAATAAGTGAAAGAAGTGTTTATAATTTTGAATGATGTTGAAGAGATGAGACATGCCAAGATTTAATGCATGGACTTAGTCGGTAGCTCATAGGTTAGGTGTCAGACTGTTGATCTGTAGACCTAGGTGCAGAGTTCAAATCATGGTTACTGAAGTTAATTCAGGCTTGAGCTTACTATTTTTAGTAAACAATTAGTTACAGGCCCTTCAGTTTAGATGAATTTGTATCTATTTTATCTGAATTAAAATATAAAGTTTTTCTTCAGATCAGATTATATCAGTACAATAAATGCTTATAGATAGATATCCTTTACAATCATCATCATTATCAGCTTCCATTGAATCCAAGTTTAAATAGGGTCAGAATATAGATTTTTGTACCAATTTCTGGAGCCTAGGCGCTCACAAACCGAATGCCCTTTCTGACGTTAGTTGGATGTTAGTGCTTTGGTCGCCTTCTACGACACGAGCGATCATCGGTTGGTCTATTCTTCAAACAACCCAGACTCAACACGGAGAACAAACAGATCAGTAGGCTACAATTAAGGTTTGTAGATAGAAATGCTTTACAATGAGTCGCAATACGCAAATCAATCAATCAACTTATAAACATTTTACTCTACATGTTTTACGTTGCTGAAGTAGCATTTTGTGTGAAATCCACTGTTAAAACGCTTCAACTACATCAAATCTAAAGCCTAAAGGGATCTTGGTTTGATTTTATACTTTCTCATCTCTCAGTTGTGTCAGGGATGGAAGATCATTTGAACCTAATGATTGGTAGTTCGAAATCCAATCAAACAAGATCAAATGTTCCAGAATGTAGGTCATTGAACGCTACATGAATCGACTTATCAGATCGATAGATCACAGTTGTGCAAAGGTAATGCACGTACAGAAAAAATGCAGCAAGTTACAGTAAAATAATACTAGTAAAAGAAGAAATAATACTAGCAAAAGAAGAAATAATACTAGTAAAAGAAGAAATAATACTAGTAAAAGAAGAAATAATACTAGTAAAAGAAGAAAGTAAAAAAATTAAATAAAGTAAAATGAAACAAGTAGAAGTACAGTTATATTTTTTGTAGCCTATAATACTGTAGATTATATTAATGTATAGTAGGCCTAATAATTATAATAAATGTCACATAATTTAAACTGTCTATCTTTCGAAGGATAAATTCGCAGTGCCTCATGTTGCTAATACCTCAGTATTAGTGTTATCAGCGCATCGCGGAAACTAGTACCCCAATATGCAGTCTGCCTATAATTTACCATCATCATCATCTTCTTCAGCACCTGTTCCAAACGGGAAAATCTGTGTAAATTTGAAATAGGTTTGCAATTTCCTGGAGTTATATAGTAATGGCATGAACGATTTATCAATCTTCAATAACTTTAATCATCTACATATTAAATATCAAGTAGAGCACATATTGAATTTGAGTATGAGAGGCAATGATACGGCGATAATTCGTTGAAGAGTTACCAGGAAGCGATAGCAAAAATCTGAGATACCAGCCTTTTAGAGCGCAATCTAATCTCTTATCATCTTCTAAGATAGCAATATACCGCAACTATGGTGTAACCGAATCACTAAATTTCAGCTACACATATTGATTCAAGAAGCTGTTAATTGAAAACAAAATGTTTGCTGTCTTAAGTGAAGTTATATGATGAAGCTCGTAAAAGCTTGCAAAGCTTAGGTTAACGTCAGTTTCCTTACTCGAAAACGATGTCAGTGACGGGAGAGCCCAGGATTTGAACCCCGCACATACTGACCCGCGGTCGAGTATCTTACCGACATCGCCACTGGCTCCTGCCAAATGAGGAATATGACATTTAATTATTAATTATTAATATATATATATATATATATATATAATATATATGTATATATATATATATACGACGATTAAAATTTATATGCATGCTAAGCATTCCAAATAATTTTATTCATGTTGTAGCTTTGAGACACGTAGTATCAAACTTTTAAGCGTTGAAGCGCTTTGCAAACTGACAGCAAACTGTAACAAGAAATATTTACCTGCAATTTTCTAAAAACTAAAGAGAGACAGAGAAAGATAGGAAGACCAATTTACTCAGCTACCTACTGGAAGAAAGCGAATGTCAGAGAAATTACTTTAAATTTACCCAGAAATGATTTACTAGGCCAGCTCGACGATAATTTTGCTTGCGGACGATTCATTGAAGACGCTAGTCTACACGTCTGCGTTATTCCCTTCACTCTGCAATTATACTGGTTCACGAAGAGCGTGCATAGTCTATAGGTCAGATTTACTATGGAATTTGTCGTAGCAACTAAAACATTTTACCAGCTCTATTAACGAAATTAATTTTTAAGTTTCTATAATTTCTGAATTGCAAAGCGAATATCAATGACTGTTAAGTAGCTTATCTACAAAAATTAGGAAGAAAATATTAACAAGAAAATTATTGCAAAGTGATTGCTTAAATTTGTTAAGTTATAAAGCACTTAATTATCTCTCTTCTCTCTCTTTCTCTCTCTCTCTCTCTATCTATCTATCTATCTATCTCTCTCTCTCTCTCTCTCTCTCTCTCTCTCTCTCTCTCTGTCTCTCTCTCTCTATCTATCTATCTCTCTTGTATTCTGCCATGTGGTAAGCTGATCACTTCACAAAGGTTAAGCCTTAAACAAAAACTTTATGTAACATTTAGCTTGAGAAAAATGTGGCTACCAAGGCAGTTCCCATTTACTTCGTCTGTTCCTTGCTTATTCGCCTCTTACGCCATATTTATTGGCTGGTCTATCTCAAAATTATATAGAAGTAATAATTGGAAATCTCCTCTCCATGCATTGTCGTTATTTTATTATTCACAAATCAGGCGTTAAATCGTCATTTTAGTGTATGATCCTGTAATTTGCAAATACTTCGAAGCTCAAAATAATTATATTATATTTTTACCTAATTTTATATTATAGTCGGTAAGTTAAGTTAAATTAAGTTAGGTAGGTGAGTTGCAAGACTCCATTTCTTTAAT
This sequence comes from Enchytraeus crypticus, assembly GCA_905160935.1. Taxonomy (NCBI): domain Eukaryota; kingdom Metazoa; phylum Annelida; class Clitellata; order Enchytraeida; family Enchytraeidae; genus Enchytraeus; species Enchytraeus crypticus. Next base: position 711,786 of record CAJHZI010000647.1, on the reverse strand, counting down.
TTTCTTTATCTTTGGACTGGTTAGGTTATCTGGATTTTGGTATTTGCACCTTTGGAGCTTCATTTTGCTCACGGGCTTATTTCAATAGTGTTGTAAGTTGTCATGGACGACAGTAGCACTCTAATTGTCGTTACTAGGACATCAAATGCATTTGCCACTCTAGCTACTAAAGAATCCTATTTATGCCGACAGTGTCGCCTCTCATTAGTGAGATTGTATACTGTTTCCAGGCTGAAAGACTTTTCCTAAGAATTGTTTTATAGAGAATTTTCTGGAAAATTCTATTAATGTTGGTACAATCCAGGCTAATTGCGAATGTTGTAGCCACCTCTTTCGGTCAAAATCACATTTTTAAACTAGCTAATTATTCGATATAATGTTGTAGATAATTCTTTGAAAAGGAATAAAATATACTGCAACATTCGCTGTGGTATTTGATTGAGGTAGCTTTTCCGTTTTTTGGTGCAAAATCAAGAGTGATCAGAGATATGAAAAATACTAATTATAATTATATACAAATATCCAGTACTTACACATGATTATAATATAATTGTACAGAATTTCACATTAATAAATATAATTTAAAAAAGATGGAGCGTACTACATATTAATTGCTTCAAATTCTACAAATTTAATAATAAATGGCTTAGAAGACGGGAGAGGAGGGTTTAAAAATTAAAATTATAGTATTTGTAAGCGACTAAAGTGTAATACGTTCCGTATTGTTTATAGGCTATTTAGATTTATTATTATGACTTATCTAGCCTAAACATTGAAAGTATATTACGTGTATTGCATAATTGCACATATAATTATTATTTGACATATTTCTGATCACTCTTGATCATGCACTTCACTGTATCCAGAAGGTAATTGCTTTAGTGAACAAGTTTAATAATCTGACGGTGGGATCTCCAGCCCCATTTAATAAAATCAACTAGAATAAAATAATAATAAACTTTAACACCAGCTTTTACTAGCTGTAATAGGATTTACTACTGCAATAATCAACTGAATAGATTAGTTTGAGTCAATGTGAGCCATGTTGAGTTATGCTGAATCATGTTGAGTTGTGATGACTCAGATTACACCATGTTTCGATTACACACTGTCTGGAGCCAGTGGCGAAGTCGGTAAGATATTGGACTGCGGATCAGTCGGTGCGGGGTTCAAATCCTGGGCTCGCCCTTCACTGAAATCGCTTTCGAGTGAAGAAACTGAAGTTAATCTTAGCTTTACCAGCTTTTTAGCTAATGCTGATATATAGACAATCATATTGAATTATGTTAAATCATGCTGACTCATGAATGTGCGTACAAAATCATGCTGTATCAGAAGGAATCATTTACATTCATGTCGAATCATGTTGTTTCACGTTAACTCGTACAGTCTCATGCGATATAATTAGAATCATGTTAAATCATTTTGAATCACACTGAATCATGTTGAATCATTTTGAATCGTATTGAATCATTTTGAAATACATTTGACTGAGCCAATGGCATGTCGATAAGGCTTCCGACAGTTGATCAATAGGCGCAGGTTTTAAATTCAGTGCTGTTAAACTCAATACTGTCTCGTCACTAACACGCTTTCGAGAAAGGAAAGTGATTTTAAACTCTGCTTTGGAATATTTGCCAATTTTCTGATGCATTGGTTCTTGACTTATCTGACCTTTGTGAAAAGGAAACAGAAGTTTTAAGTAAAACTTTCGCTTTCCGTTATGTAGGCCTACATAAACTGTTATAGATTTTAATGTTATGAATGGATCTTCAAGATTATCTTTAAATTTGAGAATATACAACGTTGAAAAATGAGAATTATTATTCTAAAATTTCTGAGATCAGACAGGTGACAATGACGTCATTCTATTCCAGAAATAAATTCTACGCTAGTTGCAGTAGCGCAGTCAGGGACAGGAGGGGGGAAGTGCACCCAAAGATGTTTTGGTTAATTTACTAAGCCAAAAATATAAATGCACAAATTGTTTAAAATGTGGGCCTCTCCAAATGTGCTCCCCAAGATTAAAGTTCCTCCCAGGATTGGATTGAATCCTGTCTTTGCCACAGGTTCGTTGAATCATTCTCAATCTAATAAGATGCCAAGACCTAAAATTAGTGTATTGCAGAATGTCAAATATATTTTTTGAATACAGAACAGCAAAGCTGCAAATTGGAATCTGTGGTGTATCAGCTTTTCCGATCCTCAGAAGATGAATTTAAAATTCTTAACCTCAAGAATAGTTTTAATCCATACGACATAACATTTAATATTTCTTGCTGTAATATAAAATTAGCTTTAAGTGTTATTTAACATTTTCCTTTGTAAATTATTTCAAATAAACTTAATATTTCAGAAAATTAAGCGTAGGAGTGTAGATATTCAAACACACACACACACACATACACACACACACACACACACATATATATATATATACATGTATATATATATGCATACATACATACTCTGAGCTTTATTAAATAGAAACTGAAATCCCAACATATACTTATTCGTCAAATTTTAATAAATTTTCTAAGAAGATTATTTTTCTTTGCATCAGGAGTTTTTGCAAACGTTTGGCTTTGTGCAGCTGTCACTATTTTCTTCATAAATTTTATATTTACAACTTAGATTTCATTCTTTGTATCTCTTGCTCTCTATTTCTTCTCTGTTCTTCCATTCATTAGAGAAAATAATAATTCTTAAATAATAAAAATAAAAATTTCTTAATAAAGCCTCTGATTTTTTTCTTATTATTTCATCTCTTATTTATTTCTTCTTATTTCATCTAGTTTTTGTTAATTACTATTTCCTTGCCTGTTTTAAAAATTCTTATCCAAAGACAAAATGATGAATACCATCAGATAGCTTCCAGATTCGGTTGGAACTTCCAAGAGCCTAAAGAAAGTGTCGGATGGTGTCAAGTACACTGAAGAATAGATCGACAGTTAACTGCACGTGTCGTACGAATCGAATCATATGATTAAGCAAGAATTAAGAAGAGCAAGACAACCCACCTTAGAACCATATTTTCCCATGATATAGGTCTATAGGGCCTAAGCTACATAAGGTGTAGCCAGTTGTCGAGAATGGATTAACTTGATGAGCTAAGTACGAATATGTAGCTAGGACCTGCTACTTTGTAGAACACCTGAGAGAGAGAGAGAGAGTGAGAGAGAGAGATAAAGTGAGAAGAATTGTTAAAACCCGGGTGGTCTGGTGGTCTTATTAAAATTTTAAACCTCTAAAGATCATTGGTTGATAAATAAAACCAGCGCAATGCACAGCAACCAATCACTACGACATTTAAATAATAATTCTGTCCAAATTAATACATCAAACTGTAATTCTAAAATAATTAAAATAGTCAATGTACACCCGTATATTCATTTATCACAAAGTACATGTATATTCACAAGGTATCGCTCCATTGAGAACGTTATGGTATCGTTATATAGGGCCTATATGCATGTATGTAAGAACAAGCAATCACTACAGCATTGAACTATTAATTCTGTCCAAGTTTTATCCTTCACATTGTCATAGGTGAAGGTAATACGCGCTGCAATGAAATGACAATAAAAAAAATTGCTGTTACTAATAAAAAGAGTTTCTGAAAAAGCCCAATCCGTATAAGGATAGGCAACATCGTAAAATTGCAAATGACGATTCTGGTGTAAAGTAGGTTCGAATCTTGGTCGAGAAATGACCTTTTATATTCGTAAAAGTGGTAGTAATGATAAATGTCTAAACCCTTAATGATTACTTACTTTATTAGGCATGTGATATTAAAAGTGATATATATCACTATGAATGATCATTTTACAGTAGGCCTCATTGTGTATTTATATACTATGGTAATATCTTTTTTATAACATCATGCTTAAACAGTTTTGTTAGCCCATGACTACATTCAAATCGAGTAACAAGCTAAATTCCATTCGAATAAGCATTGCTTGCACCAGATGTTGAGGATAATACTTTTGCTAAATAGATAATTTTAACTACTCATTGCATTAATACTTTTGTATTGTTATTTGTTTATCTAACTACATGCACGTTCCTATTGTTTGTATAATCTGTGCTGTGATGAACAAATAAACGATATCTATCTAATTCGCAGATGCTGCATGAACGGCTAGAATAGATCATCACTGATACAGCAAGTTAGTCTCCTCTTAAACAAAAGCTAACCACACTATGGCGAAGTATTCATTGAAACTATTGTCAATTACATATAATATCATGGTAAATATCACCTTTAATACCACATTTTTTGCCGATTGGTAGAGTCAATACTGCCGACAACGTTCATGTTTCATATTTCTACCAGTCGGCCGATTTTCACAATTAATTTAAAGAATCTCGGCTATTCCTTTCTCAGCAGTAACTCATAACAAATTCGTAATCGTAAAGTGATGTTTAAGCGATGATTGAACAGTGCGGCTTAAATTAAGAAAAATAACAAGATAGCATATTTAATATCACTCTTACTATAACATTTAATTCTAAGTCAATTATAACGGTCCATTAAAAGAGACTGGTTAATATCAATTATACAGGTCAATTAAAACTCTGTAAGTTCTATTCTCTGATCGATTCTGCAGAGTTTTAAACCGACTTATAATTACTAGTGACACAACAGATAATAGTAAATTATCTACACAAAAAAGTAGAAAATTATGCTTCAATAACTTTGCGAGAATTGATATTTTATTAGGATTTAGCAAATAAAGGTGCACTTTCTCTGTCGATAGATAATATCATTATCATCAAGTCTGCAATAAGCATTATCATTATCATCATCTCTTTCTATTATAAGCATTATCGTTATCATCAGACAGAAATTTCCTGGAAGTTGTTAGTCGAGTTTTAGCCGGAAGCAGTTGTTCCAGTTTTTTGTGCCTAGATGAGAGAATAAAACGCTGATTGCAGCCGTAAGCCTCGCATTACATGGGCATTTAGGAGTCGAACGAGCTGAGTAATTGTCCTGATTTCTCGGAAAAGATATTCGTGGACCGACGCAAATCGCTTTTCCGCTTACAAGTTCTTTGTTAGTGAGATCTTATTTTTCTTGCGTGGCATCATTAATTTAATAATATAGCATTACAGATATGGCATTTCCTGGCATTAATTAAATAGCCTTCTAAAAGACTCGAAATTATTTCCCGTCAGATTTTTTAAAATCCTGAGAATTCTGAAAACTAAAAATTGATGCCAGCAATTACGACTTTTACTCACGTCTCTGCTTTCAGTGCTTTTTAAACAAGAGCTCGCAATGTTTTATACAAGACTATCGTACGTGTCCCTATACACTTATACAGTATATGCAAGGTTTTAAATTGAGAATTGAATCTACATTCAACTGCACGTGCACGTAAGAGGCGACTGACGGAGATATGAGAGTGAAAACTTGCCGCCTCGTGGTGATGATTTCTGTGTTTTAGACCGATTTGTCATTCACATTCCAGATGTGCAGAGTTGTAGTCGATACACCGATTGCGGCATTATACCACCAGGCTACTTGATCTTCACTGTCCATTCAGCTCTACTGTGGTATTTAGCATAGAGCGGCTCTTTATAAACATACTTATAGTAATAAGAGTAATAATAATATTCCTAATAATCATAGTAATGATGATAATAATAATAGTAGTAGTAGTAGTAGTAGTAGTAGTAGTAGTAGTAGTAGTAGTAGTAGTAATAATATTAATAATAATAATAATAATAATAATAATTCAGTCACAGCCGGTGGAGCTGCTGTTCATGCCGCCTCTAGGAAGTTGGATAAATACCGTGATCTGTCCTTAGGATATGAAGTTACTCTGGTGGCCATTGAAACCATGGGCCCGATGAATCCCGAAGGAGTTGACTTCATTAATGTCATAGGCAGACTACTGCAGAGCAAACCGGCGATAAGCGAGAGACATCTTTTCTTTGGCAAAGGCTTTCCATGACTTTGCAAAGATTTAATGCAGTCTGCTTCAACAATTCTTTTAATTGCTTGAATCGTTTTTATCAAACCCCAGGTTCTCTACACCATCCCAAGGTTCTCTACATCGGATAAAAAATAATAATAATAGTAATATAATACTAATACTAATAATTATAATAATAATAAGTATCTTAATAATAATTAGTGTAATAATAGAAATAATAATAATATTATTACTATTACTATTATTATTATTTTAATCAATCAATCAACAAGTAAGAATTTAAAGTCTAATTTAGTGTAATAATAGAAATAATAATAATATTATTACTATTACTATTATTATTATTTTAATCAATCAATCAACAAGTAAGAATTTAAAGTCGGGTTCCTCGCCACAAGGCAATGTCAGGCATGTCTCTTTCAGACTCTGCAGTAACAGATGCGAAAACATCACACGACGACGACCAAGTATAGAAAGACAACAAGAGAAAACTTATTTAAATGATACCCACAGTTATTGCACGCGTCCTACTACATTGTACTGGTACAGTATAAGCAATGCTTTGTTAAATGCTTTAGTGTATGTTTGAGTTATGATAGAATGTCCTGATAGCAATAAGGTAACGTCGAAAACTTTTAAATGACATATCTGACGTAAATGACGTGAATAGAACCCTCGTGGGTTCGAATCCCAGCCGCGCTGATCTGAGAGTAAAATCTCGGACATTCACTGAACTGGTACATACAACAGGTGATATGGAAAATGATCTAAACTGCTTAATGGTTTAAACATTTGGTATTAAAAGTAATAAATATTAACACAGTTGATAATTTCACTATAATGCGTGTTTACTTAGTGCTTTAATTGATATTTTAATTCGCTAACTCATATTTGAAGTTTTAGTGTATTACTCGAAAGTGTAGGCCTACTGCTAAAATAAGTTTAGAAATAGATTTTCTGTTTTAAAGCGTAATGCCTAAAGTATATACTTGCCGTTATGATACAGCCAACTTCCAATTTCTCATGCTCGTATTTAAAAATCGATATGTTTAATGAGTTAAAGAAATGTCTAAATAGGCTATACTAATAGCTGGTAACGATAGCATTGGACAACTTTCAAATAGCTGAAACTTTAAACACAAATCTTAATTATTAATTATAACTATTGCATGGATATGGACGTATTTTACAGAAAGCATGTATTAAACTATCACAGATCAACATCTTGAGGTTACTTTTCCGTTGACTTTTCTAGGTTTTGAATCTCAGTCATTCTAATTTACAGTCAAATGCACTGAACCATTTGCCAACCTCTTTTCTACAAGAATGCTATCGAATGCTCATTAGTATTCTTTTTCAATTTCGGTCATTAAATTATTGAGCCCCAGTCATTTGTTGTTTTATTTCCTTCAGTTTAGCTGCTTTTTGGGCACGTTAAGGCGCACAACTTATTGCTGAATCAATAGGCCTATACATCTCTCCAACATTAACGGCAATTTTAACGTTAAGCAAATTTTATCCGTTGAAAACTCAGTTTAGGCCTATATTCTTATCCTAAATGTACGAATATAGAACTATATCGCTACCTAAGAATTCTTCAAATCATTGAAACCCTTCGGCGCAAGCAGGAAGCACGTGATGTTTTTAATTTCCTTCTTTATTTGAAGTGATTCAAGCATTAAGCGTTATCTAGGGCTCAGCCGTTGGTAAGCCTGCCAGAGGCGACGCGAGTCAGAAATTGAATTTTTATGTCGCTACCTTGGCAAGAGGGGACCCACCTCACCATGAAATATTTTCCCCCAGGATTAAATGGTAATTAATCTAACTGAGGAAGGAAACGAGAAAACACTTCAGAAGCCATACTTTTCCTAAGCTATAGGCTACATAAGATAAGAATAAGGCGTAGTCTTTGTGAAGGGATTGACTTGTGAATCTAAGGAGTGCTCTTATGGAGCGAGAAAACAGACTTTGAGTATGAATATGTACCTTGAACCTGCCACTTGGCAGTGCACTGAAGAAGAAGACCTTGGATATGTTACTTTTCTATCGCCAACAGAGCTTGTATATTCAATGTAGTCTGATCTGATTTGAGTTTCTATAAATATAATAATTCATTCATTCGTCAAAAGATTATTATTATTATTATTATTATTATTATTATTATTTTATCATACGTATGTCACAAACATAGACTTTACAATTATACACAAACAGCGCATGAACGGAGATAAAGGCCACAAATGGCACTTACATATTCCGGATTTAAAAGCAGAAGGAAGTAATCATATTAAAATATACACAAAGGTACATTTAGCAAGTTCAAATATTAAAATGATTAGGATATTGCACAATTGAACATCATAAACGTGAAAATACAGGCACTTCATTTAAGTTAAACAGATTACTTTACACACAGTTGTCATAAATGGTAATATTAAAATAGGTAAAAACAATAGATTACTTAAAATAAAAAAAAGTAATTATATGAAGGAAATCTTTACAGATAACGAGATAATGCTTTTAATATAGTTCCTTAACTTTTCAAATATTTGCTAAGGTCGATACCGCCTAAACTCTTTTTAAAAGAGTTTAAGTTAGATGCGTTTACAATACTTGGGGGTAGTGAATTCCAACAATCAATGCATCGGTTTTTGAAATAGTACCTTTCAGCATTAAAATGGAATTTATTCAGATATAAACTTAAATCATTGTTTCTGGTGACGCCTTTTTTGAAAGCTAAAAACTCTTCTAAAGGTAGGTCGACCAATCCAGAGATGATTTTATAGTACATGCATAAGTCAGATTTAAGTCTTCGCTGTTCTAGCGATTCAGTAGCCAACAATTTTAATCTCTCCTTATGCTGCAGTCCCATCATACCACTGAGCCGTTTCGTGAATCGTCTCTGGATTGATTCTATCAGGACAATATCACATTTTCTGTAAGGAGACCAAAGGCTAGAACAGTAATCGAGAATTGGACGCACAAGAACTGTGAACGCTCTAAACAATGTGACCTGGTTTTTAGACTTGAAGCAGTGTAAGATTATTGAAGCCCTTTTTCTGGCTTTATTGCAAATATCTTTTATATGAGTAGAGAACGATAGGTCTCGTGTAAACCTTACTCCCAGGTCCGTCACTTCTTCAGTTATAGATAAGGGAACAGAATTTAGATTATAATTAAAGTTAAAAGGTACAAATTTTTGGAAAGAGTAGGAGATTATCACACACTTTTCTATAGCGAGTCTAAGCTGCCAAAGGCTAGACCAACGTGAGATAGATCTATTAGTTAATCAATTAATTATTCAATCAATCATTTCATCATGAAGTAAATAGGCCTACATAATAAATACACAAATGGTTATAAAACACAAGCATGCAATTTTCTATAGATAGCTCGCTTTATGTTGAGAGTATACTAAAATGAAACTATCGAGAGTCAAATACCGTTGCAATAAAATGCTTCAAACCGTAAGACTACTGAATGAAATTAATAAATAATTGAACTTTTAACTGAACATTAGTATAAGCTTTATATATATATATATATAATATATATATATAATATATATATATATATATATATATATATATATATATATATATATATATATATATATATAATAGGAGTAGGAGATTATCATACACTTTTCTATAGCGAGTCTAAGCTGCCAAAGGCTAGACCAACGTGAGATAGATCTATTAGTTAATCAATTAATTATTCAATCAATCATTTCATCATGAAGTAAATAGGCCTACATAATAAATACATAATAATATATATATATATATATATATATATATATATATATATATATACATACATACATACATAGACCTATATAAAGCTGGTAAAGCTAAGGTTAATGTCAGTAGTGTCCTCACTCGAAAGAAACTATGTCATATATATATATATATATATATATATATATATATATATATATATATATATATATGCCCCGTGTTGTGCTCTGGTGTGGTTGGACCCCTGCAGAATAGGGCAATCGCAATCTGCCGCGTGTACGTAAGAGGCGACTAAAGGTAGGATCTGAGGATGGCAAGAGTGGACCCACCTCACCATGAAATATTTTCCCTCATGATTAAATGGCAATTAATCCACCTAACTGAGGAAGGCAACGGGAAACCACCTCAGAAGCCATATTTTTTCCAAGCTTTAGGCTACATAATGTATGGATAAGGTATAGACTTTGTGAAGGGATTAACTTGTTGATCTAAGGAGTGCTCTGATGGAGCGAGAAAGCAGACTTTGAGTATGAATATGTACCTTGAACCTGCCACTTGGCAGTGCACTGAAGAAGATATATACATATATATATATATATATATATATATATATACTGTATATGACATCACTTCTTTCGAGTGAGTATATATATATATATACATACATATATATATATATATATATATATATATATATATATATAGGCTATATATATATATATATATATATATATATATATATATATATATACATATATATATAATTGATTCAGTTTCTGTATTAGGTTTAATATGCAGTAGAATGTTAACCTGTCTCTAATGATTTATGATCTATTATTACGACTTTTTCATAATGCTAATTTATTATTCCGTTCCTCAGAAACTGCAGCTCGTTCTTCAGAAGCGAATATAATAGAAATTATAGAACCCCTTAACAAATCACGGCCGTTGCAGTTAATGCATGGTTAAACTTGTAACATGCAGCAGTGCAATATGGTCGTGCTAATTTATTATGCAACACTAATTGTAACATTACAAAATAGTAACGTTAGAATTTAAATTAATTTACATGTTAGCATGCTATTGCATGGCTAACCCCTTGGTAGGCCTTATGTAGCCTATTATAATTATTAATAAGAATAGCAGCAAAAAGTGTTGAATACTAGTCATTTTCTCATATCGAGTCCGGGACATTGAAGGATAGACCAACCGTTAACTGTACCACATCGCGTGCCGTAAGAAGCGACAAAGAAAACGGGAAACCAATTCAGAAGCCATATTTCTCCAAATTATAGGCTGCAAAAGGATATGGGAAAATAGAGCCTGTGTGTGGGGATTTAATTGCTGATATATGGATATATACTCCATATGCAGCCTGAAATCATTCTTACTCCGACTCTGAGTAATATGTACCAGGGACCTGACACTTGTCAGAACACCAGAGAGAGAGAGAGAGAGAGAGAGAGAGAGAGAGAGAGAGAGAGAGAGAGAGCGAGAGAGAGAGAGCGAGAGAGATTAAAGCAATATGATTTGTATCTCTTCGCATTTAAAGATTGAATGTAATTTGCGCATGCACGACTTGATGATCTACACTCTGTATACCCTTATAGTCCGGAGTAATGAACAGTTTTTGGCTAATCCATAAAGATGTACAGTCACAGACTACACATACATTTCATCTCTTTTGGTATAGTATTATTCGCAAACTTACAGATTTTGGATCTATAAGAATTATTTCAAATGACCTAATCGCATTCTATCTTTTTCTTTGAGAAAAATTTAAACAATTTCCTCTTTAAATTAATTAGATTAATTAATTAAATTAATTAGATGCTATATACGCACAATACGCTCCCAGTAGTTCATCAGATTTGTTCACTGGCTAGAAATGAGCTGGCCATATAAATGAAATGTTATAATAGCAAACTTTAATAATAACATTACTTAAAATGGATTTCAAAATCAACAGGATTTAGGTAATTAAAATTAAAGCAGGTAAAGCTAATGGTAACGTCAGTTTCCACACTCGAAAGCGATGTTAGTGACGAGAGAGAGCTTGATTTGAACCGGCCGGGTGTCTTACCGACAGCGTCATTATCTATACGATTACTGTTTAGCTATTCCAGGTTCATTGGTACGAATGTTTAATGGGACGCTGCACTCGTTTATTAAATGTACGGCATAGTCTGCCTGTACAGTTACTGAAATAAATCAACTAGAAGTTTAATAGAATTTCAAACGACTATAGGGCCTACATGAATTCAGTTTGCTCTTTCTGAAATGAAATATAAATCTACATGTATTTACATGTTCACGCTAACCTCATTATGTATGGGAATGATATACTGTACATATTTTTCTCTAGTTTAAATTGAATTCTTCAGTCAGAGGCCCCATCATCGTTAACCTCGCTATTTTTGAGCGTTTCTTTACGAAAGATTGACTCCAGTAGCAAATAGAGTACACATAGAATCAGAGATATATTTAAGACTTTAATCGGGCTATCTACCTTTCTATCTATCTATGTATGTATATATATATATATATATATATATATATATATATATATATATATAGTATATATATACATATATATATATATACATAATATATATATATATAATATATATATATATATTTATATACATATATATATATATATATACATAATATATATATATATATATTTATATACATATATATATATATATATAATATATATATATATATATATATATATATACATACATGTATATACATATATATATATTATATACATACACTGTATCCCGACCCTGGTTACACTGGGATTCAAGGGAGGAGGATGATGATGATTATATACATACACTCAATTGCCCAGACCCTGATTAAACTGGGATTCAAGGTAAGATGATGACTCTATTGTGGACTAGAGTTGTATCGACTAGAGGTAGGAGAGCGACAATTATATCAGTACGTTCAATATTGTTTATAGCAGGAGACAGTGTAGTCGGTACTGAAATTTGTGTCGTTTAATAGAAATAACATTACTAACGGTTTAACTGCAGTTTTCTCATACAGGATGATGTCAGGGACGTCCCCTCATCACACGTTAATACAAATCGATTCACCAAAACGACTTAAAAAACATGCGTGGAAAAGAAATTAAATAGATCCTAGACGGTGCCGGAAAGGTGATTAAAAATCAATTAGGCAGGATAGTATAGGTAGTATAGGCCTAAATCTATGGTGGGTAGAGGTGTGTTTTGTCGCTCCAGTCAATTTACTAATTGTCTTTCTTTCTCAAGAGATATAGCAGTGCAATAACTTCCAAGATATTACGAGCAGTAATTTTGATATTAGTATAGGAGTACATTGAGATCATATTAATATGACTCTGATATGAGATTAGATTTAACGATTGTTTCTGAAGTAAGCACAAGTCTATATGAAAATACCAATGATAAATTGGAGAGCAGTGTGTGAAATATATCGGCCATTAATACTTGTACTTACGCGATATTAATTGATATTTGACACGATATTGAATGATGTTATGCGCAATTTTAATACTAGATACTGCATGTATGATTGCCTATTGCATGTACAAGGTCATTAAACGATACTATATGCCACAGTTACACGATATTATCAATACTCTGTAAGCACTATTTATGTTCAGCATACAGAAAACGTTGAGTTTTATGGACAACAGTATTGTTGATCTGAAGCAGATTTCTTCTTCTGAAACTCTTACATTCACCAGATGACGCCATCAACAGCAGCACCTCGCCAGCTGAAATCATTAGTAATATTAATTTAGAAATGGCACACTGAAATTATAATTTAAATCGTTTTGAATATATACAACATCGCACATCTCATAATTATCTATGAAATAGGAATACTCAATGCAACGAAAGTTAGAATGATACAGAAATAAAAAATTTAACTACAGTTTCGTCGTCGAAAGAGTACATTCAAAGACTGGTCGAGCCAGAACATCGAATCAAGCACCCACTCAACCCAGCCTAGATGCTTATAGTATTTATCAAAATCAGCTATTTTCAAAATACCATTTCTATAGTGATGTCACGGCAGGTGTCCCGTCTTTCAGAATGCTTCTTTCACAGAGTAGTCGTATCTTTGGTGATAATAGTGCCAATTGGCAGCACGCTCTAATATGTGAATAACCTTCCAGAGGCTCTAGAGGACATCCATTTGTTGATGACTAACCTGAGTTTCGAACTCAGGTCACTTGCAATCGAAGCCAACACTCTATTAACCGTTACGTCATAACCACTCCCAGTCTATATGCGGAAAAATATCACCAACCCTTTCCCGCAGACATTCGATGTTACGAGTAACGCGGCAGATCTCTTGTTCCAGCTCTTTGATCTTACACTTGAGGGTCTGATTGCAGCAGCACAGCTGATCCTTCTCACGACGATAGCATTCGTTAGACGTCATCAGCTGACAAACCTGACGCTTCAGTCCTTCAAGACAACATCGAGCGGCCTAGAATGCCAGAATAATGCATTTAATCAATTAATCCAGGCTCAGTAATAAAAAAAATTGAGCCAGTGATGCAGTCAAGCAACCAGTCGAGAAATTGATCGATCGATTACAATTATCAATCGATCGATTTGCAGTCAATCGATAAATCAATCGATCGTTCAATCAATCTTATACACAAGCAAGCATTCTATTAATCAATCAATTTATCAACCAACGAATCAATCAATCGTATTAAACAAAAAGCAATCAGTCAGCCAATCAATACACTGTTTAATTAATCAAGCTATACAAACAATTTTTAAAATAACTAATCAGTCAATTAAATAATAAATAACTTAATCAATCTTTCTATCAATTACTCAGTAAATCAGTCAATCAATCAGTTAACCAACATACCAATCCATTAATAGATAAATCTATTAATCACTGTTGTTTCAAACAGTCAAGCTATGAACTTTATTATCATGTAAATACAAATTGACGAGTTACACAGAAGCTGTTGATTTGAACCCAAAGTTGAGTTAAACCTGAGTTCAGCGCATCTAACTAATAACCCTTTCTTAAAGAGTGCTTCAGTATTCTTTCTAATTGACTGAGAAATTTACATAACAGTTAACATTAAATCTGTGTTAGTTTAATTAGAATAATGAAGAATGGAAGGAAATATTTAAGCCTGAATGGAAGGAAATAGAGGCAGAGGCAAGCCGAGATTAGGAATGTTAGATGATTTAAAGACCCACCCATGTGTGAACATGAAGAGGAAAGTGGAAGACAGAGAAGAGTGGAGGCGTTATAAGCCGTGGACCTGCCAGTAGGCAATGCACATAAAGAGAGGAGAGCGAGTTTAATTAGCAAATTTCCGTAATGATTTCATATGTAACATAATTGCTACTATTTTCTAAATGTATTTAAAAATTATAATTAATTAATTATTAAAATTAATTAATAATAATAATTTACTAATTATTAATTGTAAATGTAATTATTTACAACCTCATACTGCTCCTCCAGACATCTGTATTTCTCTCTGAAGCAGCAGATCTCCTGAGCACAACAACAACAACACATAGTAATTAAAGTCATCATAATTACATAATCAAAATCCTAGGTAAAAAAGATCGCTTTCTCAGGGACTGCCTCCTCCGGACTGTAAATGTTAGTTGAAGCTGAGAAAGGCAAAGGGGGACCACCTCGTCATAAGCAGAATTCCCCCCCCCAAAAATAAAAATTCTATAAACCAAGTATTGCTAGATGATGAAGTTCCACTCATATGTAGACATCCAGAGGAAAACGGAAGACAGAGAAGAGTGGAGGCGCTCTATATTATGGACCTGCCAGTGGGCAGTGCACTGAGAAAGGGAGAGAATTGAATTGTATAATCATCATAAGTGCATAATCATTCAATATACAATCAAGTACCATGAGATAGAACACTAACTTTATTATTATTATTATTGTTGTTGTTGTTTATTTCAGGCATAATAACCCATACATGAATCTTACAGATACAACAATGCAACAAGAACCAGAAAAGCAAATATGCTCAATATTATTAACATCAATAGAACAATTTGCTCAGTGTTCGGACAAACGGCAGCTTCGGGGAATATTTATTTCTGATTTTCTTAGAAATAAAATAGGCCTGTAAGCAGGCTTGAGCTATTAGGTATGATCCAGCTATAAGATAGACTTAGCTATTAGACAGACTTAGCTATTACATAGACTTAGCTATTAGATAGACTTAGCTATAAGATAGACTTCAGCTATTAGATAGACTTCAGCTATTTAGATAGACTTAGCTATTAGATAGACTTCAGCTATTAGATAAACTCCAGACAATACAAAGCAGGAAATGTTTATAAGTACGCTTTACTCATCAAGATTTAAAGCAAGATCTAAGCAGCTCGTAGTTGAATTGCCTATTTCTCTGAAGCAGTAGATTGCAAGGTAAGCGTCATAACAATGCATGGCTCCTCGCTTTTGTAGCTCTGGGAATCAATCTATTCGTGAACTGCTCCGTCTGGTGGCTGAGATGTTATCACACCGTCGAATAGCAAGAGTCCGCGGGTTCTACATCCCGTTGAGACTTAAAAATAAACCTCATTTGGTACGGAAATGGACGCTAAACTTTGTTCTATAGGAGCTTAGTAAACGTGTAGACTATTAAGTGCATGAAGTTTGAAAGCAAGATACAAGATAGTGTGTGAAAGAGAAAAGAGAGAAAGGAAAAGACAGATGTAGAGACAGAGGGAAAGAGGCTTGTATCTCTTTACCAGAGATATTCCACCGAATTTCAGACAGACAGCTGAGCTTCAGTAAAAGCAGTAACAAAAACCGGCAAGATTTAGAAACAAGAATCGATGAACACAGACCTGCTTGACTTGTTCTATTTCTTGACATCTCATTACAGCCTTACAAGTCATCTTGACAGATCGGGAGAGTTCTGTTGCTAGGTTGTTCTAACGACAGCCGTTATAATGTAATACAACACGTTGCCTAAAATCTGATGCCAAAACCAATCAACCAATAAATCAACAGCAGACATCTTATCAAGCCTACTTCATTCTTCATTTACAATTATGCTATCTTGCAGTGTTTCATCTATTAACCCGCTAGTTTGTTATTATTTGTATATAACTTATATAGTTTAAAACAGAAAAAGAATTAAATAGACCTAATATAGGCCAAAAAATTAAAATTAAATATGCTGACGAAGTAGAAACGAATAAAAAAATTTTCTAAGTTCAAAAAAGCTCCAAAACCACCTCTCTTTGAGCTCAAACCGATCTCCCAGGAATTTAAGAGACCACTTAGAGCTTGTATAAATAATTGTTCACTCAGACGCAAGCAGAATAACTGATGAGAAAATTTAAGAAAAGCAAGTCTTTATTTGAATATATTAACCACAATTGTGCACTTTTGGTACTTTAAAAACAATGTGTATGCCGTCTTGTTTACATAACTGTAACCAAGGTTACCAAACGGTCGACATTACGTCTTTTTAGAAAAAGGAAAGACAACTCTAGACGTATTTTACGAATGGTTTTTAGTGAACATTTTTTTGTTTAGTTGATTAATAACACACATTATAGTGAAATGATCAACTATGTTGATATCTATCACTTTTAATACCACATGTTATATCCGTTAGGCAATTTAGTCCATTTTCCGTGTAGCCAGTCCAGTGAATGTCCGAGATTTTACTCGTATTGTGGTGCATTGTTATGGTCTATCTCGGACCCATGGCCTGACATCGGGCTGTGATTGGTCGGCTCTGGTGTTTGGCGGAAACCGGTTATAAATACAGACACGACTCCGATAGTGTTGTGAATTGAACTACTCATAGTAGTTATTCACCACTTTCGGATGATAGTAGTTTCGTCTTGTAGTTTGAAGATTCCATCTAGTTACAGGCTACGGTGTTGTCGTAGTCCAGAGTTCTTGGTTTCCCTTTACTTGACATTTCCTTATATGGCCTTAAAATAGGTGCTAGAGCCTGGTCTTTCTATTAATAGTGCTGTTGCGAACTTCGCCTATAGTTGATTCGAACTCGAATCCTTGCGGCCTTTCTAGGTCTTACTGTGCGACGCTGCCGTGTAGGCCGTTAGGCCTGAGGTGTACATAAATAGAGGTGCCGCTTGGCGGTTGGAAGTCTTCACTCACTGGTCGTTGCCAAGTCAACATAGTCTTCTCTTCCCGGTCTCTGTTTATTCGAGACGTACGCGAGCGTTTAGGTTAGGCGGTCGATAAAAATTTGTGTAGAAACTGTTACGTTAAAGACTATTGTTGCGAGAGCGATATCGTTTGTCGTTTGCTAGTTGTTAAGTATCTTTAATAAACCTAAACCCTATGAATTAAAACACGTGTTGGTGTCTATAAATATTGATAACTAAAGTACGGTAATTAGGCTGACTTAATCTAATAAGTGATCTACATAAACCTCCCAGCTGACATCCCTCAGAGTGTCCGATCACCGTCGTCTAAGAAACCTACTACGTGAAAGTACTTAACACGTTGACTGCCGGCAATTATACACTGTGCTTTTTATAACTCATACCCCAAATTGCTTTAATAATAATGTCGTAAAACGTTGACCGATGTTCTTGAAATTTACAGAACTTGACCAGCAGCCAATTCTACAAAACATAGATATTTATGCAGCGTAAAGTTATCTCCTTAAAAATAATAGCAACACGTCACAAAATTTCAGCTAATGCTATTTTGAAAAGCAATCATATCTTGTCAAAACGACGTAAAATATGTGCTGATATGTTCTTAATTGACAAAGTTATTGAACTTTTCATGCATGAATTGCATGTCTGGGTACAACTGCTATCACCGCAGCCACTGCAGCGGAGTCCCGTTCTTCGTGTATTCTCTTCATGCATAAAAAGTTCAATAACTTTGTCAATTAAGAACATATCAGCACGTATTTTACGTCGTATTGAAAAGAAATGACTGCTATTCAAAATAGAATTAGCAGAAATTTTATATTGCGTGTTAGCTAGTATTTTTATAGAGATAATCTACGCTAAATGTGACACGCCCGTGATCCTGTATTGGAAATTTCTTATCGGACTCCATTCCTATTCGCGAACTATAACTTTCACGTTATTAAAGATATTCCAACGAAATTTCTGTATGTTTTGTAGAATTGGCTGATGGTTAAGTTCTGTGAATTTCAAGAACATCGGTCAACTTCTTACGACCTTATTGTTAAAACAATTTGGGGTATCAGTTATAAAAAACACAGTGTATATGATGCTGCACCCGTGGTGCCGACTATTATATTTCTGAAACTAATGATACGAATTCAAATTTTTTAGGCTATATCTACTTCTATGGATTGTACTAGAAATACAGGACTTAAAAGTCTACTACGAGATAACTCGTAGTCCGGCACCTGGCAACCGAGTTCGGTTGTCAGGGGCCGGACTACGAGTATCTCGTAGCTCATGTATGACTCCTAATGTCACTGTAATTCATGTGTGAGCTACGCAATGCATTGTAAGCTGCAGATGACGACTACAGTTAGCAGGGGACTGCGTGCGAGATGATACGGGACATTTGTAGGCCAAATGCTGTCAAAGACGTGTAGTTTGCTAGGCCAATAGAGCAAAGCCAGTACCAGTAGCCGAGCCCAGTCTACTCAAGTTACAGTGATAGCTGTATTGTGCGTTGGCTAATCGCTTGTTACTTTATGTAGAGTACACGTGCATTGTATCAACGTTCTTTCTAGACGCTATTTTAGTAGATTTTTGAACTCAGATTATCTAGCGGATACCGCTGTTGCATATTAGGAAGTATAAAACTTTACTATGTCTAAGCGATATAAAACGGATCAAGTAGTGGACATGCTGCTGAACTCAGAATTTCCAATGGAAACTTCTGCTGCAGAGGACAAGAATCTGAAGGTGCAGTTGAAGATACCAGCGAATACGACCCGATGAGCTTGGACGAATCAGAAAGTAGTTCCACTGAAAGTTATGAAGTTGACAGTAATAAAGAGGATGCCAGTCCAAACATTCCCAAACTTTCAAAACGCCAATCAAAGACTCGCATCACACGAGAAGAGGCAGAGGTGTTTGCGGTACCATGCGAGCTCCAGATGCTGCTGATGACGATATTTCAAATGAAGGTGAAGATGATGGAAGCGGTGTCGAAGCTGCAGTGCCCGTTATTGGTGATGACTGGAACAAAAACGAAAGTAGTGATTCACCAAACTTTGCGTTCGACAACACAAGCCTTGGACTACAGATTCCTGTACCAACAAATGCAAACGCAAGCTACTATTTCAGCGTGCTAGAGGATGACAGCTTAATCGATCTCATGGTCGAGCAGACAAATCTGTACGCAGAACAGACAATCAACAAGAACCGTCCCCTCCGTCGTGAATCACGCTTGCATGAGTGAGTGCCAACCAATAGAGATGAGATGAAACGCTTCTTGGGACTTCTGCTGCAAATGGGTCAGGTTTGTCTGCCAACAATCTCTCACTATTGAAGCAAAAATGTACTGTACACTACAGAACTGTGGAGAAGGGTCATGGGTAGAAATCGCTTTCAAATTCTTTTGAGATTCTGGCACTTCGCCGATAATCAACAGCCACGTCCTACCAAACCCTGCCGAGTCTGCACAAGAAATAAGAAGAGAAAGTAGACAAGATACTTCTGTCACGGGTGCGAAGCTGTCACTGATTCTATCCCTGGTCGTACAGCGGATTTGAATGTTAGACGTCCTCCTTTCTTTGATACTGTTGCTTTTGAGTAAACAGTTAGTTTGATGTTACTCAGTTAGACAGTTGGTTTTTAGCACTTCAAAGCATTGCTTCGCAACGGCAGTGGCCTCAAGAACTTTGGGCGGAACTCATAATTCCACATCTTTCTGGCAAATCTTTAGAGATGTGGAATTCTATTCCATTAGATAAGGCAAAATCTTACATTGATGTTAAGAACACTTTGCTTAAAGCTTTTAGACAGTCGTCTGAAGTATATTACTCGAATTTTCGTTTTGCAAAGAAAAATTCGAAAGTATCTTTTGTAGAGTATTCTTACAGGCAATCACAGAAGTTAGATTTATGGCTTAAGTCTAGAGATGCTTTGGATAGTGTAGATCGTATTAAGCACTTGATTTACTCTTTGATCAACTTTCATAAGATCTCCAGCGTTATACTTCTGATCTGAAATACGACACTACTCATCAATTAGCAGAGAAATTAGATTCTAGATTAGCGACAGACACTTACTTGAGACGCAGTCCTATACTCAACATCAAGCTCAGAGTCTCATGTCTGTGAACTTGTTGCATAGTTCTAATAATTCTAAATCTAAACATTCTCAGGCTAATAATTGTGATAAATTCATTGCTAAGAAACATAATCGTACGAACATGAACAGATCTAGTAGTGCTGAACAATTGTCCAATCCAGATCAGTCTAAGACTAAACAAGGCAATTACACTAGATACCAAGGTAAATGTTTCATTTGCGATAAATTTGGTCATAGAGCTTTTGAATGTAGATCATCTAACAAGAAGTCTAATAATACCAATACTTACTTAGTGCAGCGTAAGTCAAATAATCAAAATAACCAGAAAACTTAATCTAATTCCCAGTTTGATTCTAGGAAGTCAGTACATTAAGTTGATTGTGTTGACACTGATTGTCAACAGTTTGACGTCAATCTGATTGATTCTATTACTTATGTTACAGATGATAGCTTACATTCTATTATTGTGGGCATTGTGTCCAGTCATGCAGTTAATAATGATACACTATTGAAAACTGGTTTTGATAACTTGGATACGGTTCATCAGTTGTTCAAACCTTTTGTTCAATCGATTTCACTATTATCTGAAGATAGTCAGTCCCTGCCTATCCTTTCTCTTCGTGATACTGGTGCGATACTATCACTTCTCAGCGAGAGTGTTCCAAGTTCGTTCTACGAATTGACCGGTGATGTGAGGTTGATTAGGGGCATATCAGATAAGGAAATCAAGGTACCATTAGTTAACTGTAGGATAGACATTCCGAATCTTTATTCTGGAATTGTGCAAGTCGGTCTTGTCAAGACGTTACCGCGTGGTGTGTCATTTCTGTTAGCTAATGATTTGTTGTTATTAACTACTAATAGCTCGACAGATGCCACAGGTACAGATGTTGATATCTTGTGTGAATCAGATGTTCATGATGACAGTATTGTGAATGATCGTGTGGATTTTGTGTTAATTTGGCAGATTCATTCTTTAATGATGATCATGTCAATGATCGTAGTGATTTTAGTCAGTCAGGCTCGTCTGCTGACTTGTGTGATATTAGCGTTACAGTTTCTGACAGTGGTTTAACGAGTCACTTTCCTGTCACTCGTGATGAGTTGTTAACTCTTCAGCAAGCTGATAAGAGGATTGTTAAGTTGCGTAAATTGATCACTACACCTCCTTTCTTTGAAGCTAGATCCTACTTCTTTGACGATGATTCTAATTTATTATTACACTCGAGATTTGATTCTCAGCATAATAAGGCTTCTAATTGGATTGTGTTGCCTAGGTCGTTAGTTCCTAGAATTCTCTCAATAGCTCATGACAGCCCATGTGCTGGTCCCTTAGCTTTTGAGAAGACTAGAGATAGAGTTCAGGATAGTTTCTGGTGGCCTGGATTTAATAATCTGATTAAGAGTCACATTCAATCTTGTGATGTTTGTCAGCGCCTTGACAAAGCGCATCCCTCACGAAGAGCTCCTTTGTGTCCTCTTCCGATCTTTGAGACACCTTTTCATAGGGTACAGGTCGATGTAACGGGACCTCTTGAGTTGACAGACAGTCACAGTAGGTTTATTTTAACGATTGTTGATCTGGCCACACATTATCCTATAGCTGTCCCTGTTAAAGTTCACACGGCTGAGACAATCACTGACGTCCTGATTAACGTTTTCTTAACGTACGTTTTTCCTCGTGAAATCCAGACTGATAGAGGCACAGAATTTAATTCTGCCCTGGCTCAGAAATTGTTTTTGAAGCTAGGAATTCAGCATTTTGTGTCCATGGCTAGGCATCCTGAACCTCAAGCCGTAGTTGAGCGCTTTCATCGGACTTTGAAAGACATGATTAGGTCAACAAAACATTCTTTCAATAATAACTGGGATGTTAGTTTACCTTGTTTGTTGTTCGCTTATAGGCAGGTGCCTTGTGCAACAACTGGCTTTTCGCCAAATGAGTTAGTTTACTCTTATGAACTGAACAGTCCTTTAGATATTATCAAAGATGTTTTGCTTGATGATCAGAGTAGAGTACTTTCTAGTGTAGTCCATTACATCCATGATGTTAATGATAGATTACAGTTAGTACGTGACATTGTACACTCTAATGTGGAACGAGAAATTGTTAAGCGCAAGTTTCTCTCTGATAGATCTGCTCGTGAGAGGTCATTTGTCACTGGTGATAAGGTTTTGTATCTTAATCCTAAGCCAGGTCATCCTTTAGAATTTTCTTGGGATGGTCCTTACACTGTGATATCTCGTATGTCTAGTGTCAATTATAAGATACAGACGTCGTCAAGACGTCAGCCAGTTAAAGTAGTCCACATTAATTTGCTGAAACCTTATGTTGAGAGATTTGACGTTTGTTTCGAATCCAACCTAGACGTTGATCTGGAGAGAGACCCTGAGAAAGACATGTTAGATTCTGTTCTACCGTCTTTGTGAGTCAGAGTCAGGCTTTAAGTTTGATCTTTCTCATTTAGATCTTGAAAAGCGCAAGTCTTTGCAGCTTGTTCTTGATAAGTTTTCACACTTATTTTCGGACATAGGTTTGTTTGTGTTGACTATCGTATGGTCAATTCTGTGTCGGATTTGGATTCATATCCACTTCCTCGCATAGAAGATCTTATTGAAAAGTGTCTAGAGCCAAGTTTATCTCTAAAGTAGACGTGAGCAAAGCCTACTGGCAGGTGGAATTCTCACCTAGTTAGCGCTTTTGTTGCTCCGTTTGGACTTTTTGAGTTCTTGGTTATGCCTTTCGGATTGGGTGGCGCGGCCAGTACTTTCCAGCGTTTGGTCCACATGATGTCGGACGACTTAAATGCGTTTTCAGATGCATATCAGGATGATATTGTCGTGTTTTCATCTGGTACATGGGAACAGCATCTGCAGCATCTTCAAGCACTCTTTGAACGCATAGCATCAGCGGTCTTAACTATTAAGAAGTCGAAATGCGAATTTGGCAGTGCTAAAGTTACTTACTTAGGTCATACTATAGGTAACAATCGCATTTCACCTGTAGAAGCGAAGATAGAGGCTATTTTGAAGTTTCCTCAGCCGATTGATCGTAAGCAGTTGCATCAATTTCTTGACGTCGTTAATTACTATCGTCGCTATGTACCGTTTATGGCTGAGATTGTTGCTCCGTTGACAGCGCTTTAGACGAAAGACGTTGCTTTTGTATGGTCTGACAAAGCTGTTGAATCTTTTCTTCATTTAAAGTCTTTGTTACTTTCAAAGCCTATTCTTCACTCGCCCGACTTTAACCGTCCTTTTCACATCTTCATAGATGCTTCGAGTTTTCCGGTGGGGGAATCCTTAGGTCACTTTGAGTATGACAATGGTACTGAGTAATCTGGTTTATTTTTGCTTGTTTGCTATATGAGCAAGAGCTTAAATAAACACCAGGTCAGGTATTCGATCATAGAGAAAGAGTTGTTCCGTATTTTAACGGCTGGTCGTTATTTTCATGTGTATTTTGGTAGCTCGCAGGTAACCATACATACCGATCACAGTCCACTTGTTTCATTGCCTCATATTAAGGATCACAATAGAAAAATTCTGCACTTGATTTTAGAAATTCAGGAATATAAGACTGTTCTGAAATATAGACGAGGCAAGTTAAATATGTTGGCTGATCTTTTGTCACGCTCAGAGACTTGACTGAGTTTATTTTTTGCTCCCGGTGTTGAATTAGTTTGTATGACATTGATTAGTGTTCTTTATTAATTGGTTAATGTTATATTAACTTGGCTAATCATTGATTGATTGATTGATGTCATATTGACTACTTGTTCACACTGATGATTTATTATTATAATTATTATTAATAATTTTCATTTGAATATTATTGTTAAATACTCTATTTAAATCTTAATTTTTGGTAAAATAATATTTTATTATTTTATTTGTTGGATGTTTAGTAAACTTGATTAAGTTAGTTTTCACTTAATAGATTTATATATAATTATATTTATACATTGACGAATATCAATTAGATATTAATTTTAAGAAGTCGCTAAAGAGTGATGTTGTAAAATGAGATGTGATTGAATTTTTAATTCAGCATTTCAGTTTACTTTAATTTCTTTTAGTTCACAGTCTTTTGTTTTAAGCTGTACAGACATAGTTTTGATTTTTTTTGTATTTATTTTCCTTTTCTTTTTTTAAGGGAGGAGGAGATTAGAAGATTAGATAGATTTGAAAATGAAATATGATTTTTTAATTTTTGTTAATTCTGTTTTCTTCTCCTGATCTTTGTTCTTTGAGTTTAGAATTTTCAATACTTTCTTCTAAGATCTTCTCTTGTCTTGAATTGACTTTGTCTTTTAGCTTAGTCTCTAGTATTTCATCTGCTGTTTGGTTGTTGCTGTTAAGAAAAGAAAAATAACTTGTAATTTTAAAGTGCTCTGTACAACTTAGCTAATCAGAGTTGATTGTGTTGTTCGCAGGTTAGGTCTGTTGACCGGCTGTGTTGTGTGTCCCGGACGTGGTGACATACTGTGTTGTTCGTCCCTGTGTCCTGTCGTCTCTGGAGTCCTGCTCGTGGTTCTCCTGGAGTTTTCCTAGCTGAAGCCGTGCTGTTCTTCCCCTGCTCCTAGGGCCGTTGACTTTGTCGTCGTTTTGCGCGTGTTGTTCGTGCAGATGTTATTCTGCTTGTTGCCCCTTTAGCTAATTTAATGATGATAAGTTACTTTATGCGCAGTGCGCTTATTTAGTTAACTGGACTTGTTTATTGTCCCCAGTTATGCCTCTTATTAGGGTTCCTTGTCTCCCCTCGATTTTCGAACTTTTAATGGTGAGTGTAATCATACTGTTAACTAGTATGATGGTTCTTGTTGTCATTTCTCCCTTTAAACAAGAAGATGTACCTTTAGTTCGAAAAACGACCTTTGTCCCTTAAGAGTTGACTTGGTGAATCGCAACGATTGAACTTTCTTATTCGTCTCCGGTCAGTGCTTGAGAGAGGATCTCTATGGTCTCCTGGTTCTCTGAGCTAGCTGTTGTCTTCCCGCGTTTCGGACTCCTCCCCTTCTAAGCTAAGTACTATTTAGATAGTAAAGTACACTTTAGACTATAGTATTGTGACTATGTTTGTATGTGTGACTTGGTGAGCGCAGGGCGAATAAGCAACATAAAAGTATAGTGTTGTTTTTCCTGTCTACCTTGTGTTGTAGTTCTTAGTAAGTTGTTTTCCCCTAGACCGAGTCTAGGTAGATAGGCGAATAGCACGCATACCTTTATACTATAATATGATGTTGTTCCACTGGTGATTTAATTTCAAGTCTCATTCTGCAATACGATAGGGATACCAAGGAAGGTATTTATCTTTAGCAGTTTATGTTCAGGTCACTGAGTAAATAAAAGAATTTATTACATTAATACTATGTTGCAGGAGCTATCACTAAGCTGGTCTGTCCTACCTGTGGATCAACATTTTCTTGCCGTGACAGCCTGAACATGCATCTGAAGAGATTCAGATGCAAGAGAATCGCAGTCAACTTCACTGGTCAGCCTGCTACAGTCACTGGCTGCTTCACTGGTCAGCCTGCTACAGTCGCTGGCTGCTTCACTGGTCAGCCTGCTACAGTCGCTAAGAACACCGATAAAATTGTTACGGTGTACAAGTTCGTCAGGACACTAATGGAAGAATAGCATGAACAAACGCTTGTGCAGCTCTTGCCAAAAGTTCTTGAGGAACTGCAGAGTGATCCAGACACGTCTGAGTTTGCAACATTTTTTTGCAACCAGATACGCCAGTTGCCCTGAGAAATGGGCATACTGCTTTCGTGCCCATTGTGGCATAAATACGAATATGCATTTAGAGAGAATGCATGGAATTCTCAAGCATATTTATTTATGCGGCAAAAAAAACAAACGTCTGAATCATGCCATAGGCGTACTGTTAAATCTTGTTTATGATAAACAGTTCGACCGACTTACTGATATTTGCAAAGGCAAATACAGTAAGAAACTGGCAACTCTGAGAGACAAGACACGAGTCCAGCACACGATTGTCTAGAGTGGTTCATGAACTACCTGTAGGCGATGACACAGAGTGGCTGGTGCGGTCTGAGACCAGTGATCTTGAATTCTACACTGTTACCAGAGCGCAACAGGACTACTGCTGTCAGCAAAAGTGTATTGATTGTCGTGCATGTGTGCACAGTTACAAATGCAATTGTGCTGACAATGCACTGATGTTCAATATGAGAAAAACATATTCATTATGCTTGTATGAACGTCATCAATGCAGATTTAGCTGAACTAAACTCTGATGAAGCTGCTGAGAGCAATGCCTTCATTATAGCAAATGCTTCTGATTATCACGTGCGTCGTGAAACAGAAGCAGACGCTCACATGAAGCAGCTCGCTCGTCCGCAATAAAGTGTAAATGAATTGCAAAAAAATTTACATGACCGCCTTTCTCATTTGACTCATCTTGTTGATCATCTGCATGCAGTTGGAGATGCGACTTCAATGACTACAATGCAGGACATCCTTAAAGCTATTGAACCAAAGCTTGAAGCAATGAATGCAATAGCTTTTACGCCAACATTGGAAAGTGTTAGCGAACCAGTTAATAAAAATACTGAGCAACGCCGCTTTTTTCTAGTAAACGCTAGCGTGTTGCTGCATCTCCCATGGAAAAACCGTCTCTCGCCGAGAAGAAACATATTGGAGAGACCCTGCTTGTGTCTGATGCACATATAGGACTTACAGAGGAGCAATTATAATGAATTATTAATTATTATAACAGTACTTCCTGTAGTAGTTCTAGTTTCATCTGAACACCTAACGCTACCTTTATGTTTCTATTTAGCTCTTCTTAGTTTATGTTACACTTGTTCAACCATTGTTAAGAAATCACTTGACTGTTGACTTTTATAGACTATGTTATATTACAGAGAGAGAGAAAGAGTAAAACATCTATGAGTGGAGACAGAGATATATTAGGGCTAAACTGTGGATCAGTAGGCCCCAAAGGCAGGATTAAAATCCCGTGCTCACTGTCATCGCTTGTTTTTTGGATTGGAACTGTTGTAGTATTGTAGCACTGGTTTAGTATTGTAACACTGGTGTAATATTGTAGCACTGGTGTATTACTGTAGCACTGGTGTCGTATTGTAACACTGGTGTAGTATTGTAACATTGGTGTAGTATTGTAGCACTGGTGTAGTATTGTAACACTGGTGTATTACTGTAGCACAGGTATCGTATTGTAACACTGGTGCAGTATTGTAACACTGGTGTCGTATTGTAACATTGGCGTAGTATTGTAACACTGGTGTATTACTGTAGCACTAGTGTATTAATGTAGTTTAGTTTCCTGACGTAGTGTCTGTTTTTGTAGTTTTCGTTATTCCCTCCTTCAACTTTTTGACTAAATTAGTATTCGTTGCCTTTGAGAGCGCACTGATTGTTGCTAAAGTGGATTTAAGAATACTTTCAACCCAAGGAGATTTTTCATTAACTGATGTTAACACTCGGTCTACCAAGGTGGTCGCCCATCCATGTACTAACTGGGCTGAATGTTGCTTAACTTCGTTCATGGACACGCAACTAAACAAGTACTCTAAATCGTTCCCCGAGATGCACATATTTATGCTTGACATTATCCTGGTGGAATATTGACTTAATACTGATATGCTGATGTTGATGATACTGGTAATCGATGTTGTCATGGACAACAGTAGTCGTCTTATTATTTTTGTTGTTACTTGTATTATACATGTACTTGAGGGTCACTCCTTGTCAACTGGTCCAAATTCTGAACTTCTTCCCAGGTGACCATCTCAGATTGATTTACTTGAAATTTACACCATGTGAGGTAAAATATGTCTCTAGGCTAAATTTAAAATTTTAATGAAATTGGTTCACCGGTTTTGAAGTTAAGACGATTTTGGTGACCCC
Organism: Enchytraeus crypticus; assembly: GCA_905160935.1. Classification (NCBI taxonomy): domain Eukaryota; kingdom Metazoa; phylum Annelida; class Clitellata; order Enchytraeida; family Enchytraeidae; genus Enchytraeus; species Enchytraeus crypticus. Next base: position 682,941 of record CAJHZI010000647.1, on the reverse strand, counting down.
ACCGTTTGTCGAATTTTGTACGAAAATCAAAATGCGTCTAAAATTTTCTCAACTTTGAAGGGCCACATTTCTGTTAGTTCTTATCCAATGTGCAAGAATCTTCGTCAGTATACTGTTGAGAACTTCGCTTATGTTGATTCGAACTCGAATCTTTGCGGCCTTTCTAGGTCTGACTGCGCGACGCTGTCGTGTAGGCCGTTACGCCTGAGGTGCGTATAAATAGAGGTGCCGCTTGGCGGTTAAGACTCTCTCCGGTCGTGGCCAAGTCAACAGTCTTCTCTTACCAGTCTCTGTTGTACGTGAGCGCGTATGTTAAGTATCTTTAATAAACCTAAACTCTACAAATTAAAACACGTGTTGGCGTCTCTATTATACTGTTAAATAAAGTACTGTAATTAGGCTGATAGTAATCTAATAAGTAATCTACATAATCGTTCAACTGGTGTCCCTCAGAGCGTCCGGCCACCGTCGTCTAAGAAGTCTGCTACGTGTAGGCTGATAGTAATCTAATAAGTAATCTACATAATCGTTCAACTGGTGTCCCTCAGAGCGTCCGGCCACCGTCGTCTAAGAAGTCTGCTACGTGTAAGTCACTAAATTAATATAATTCACTTACTTATACATCAAATCTAATCCATAAAGGCTATGGACCTGCCAGTTATAGACAGTACGCCTGACGTCGGGGCGTATGAGGTTTACCCCTCAGTCAAGAACAGTCCAAAACCAATGACGGTACTTGTTTAGGCAAACAAAGGCACATGGAAATAATAGAGTCAGAACCTCTCTTATTGGGGGTTAACCCCCCTGCCAGAGAATCACCAGGCGATGCTAGCGACATTAGCCAAGGCGAATTAGCAGTCCAATGCACTCAAACAATAATTCCACGTAACGTAGTAATATGCGACGGTAGGCAAGAGATTAGGGTTCCGACGAGGTCGAGCGGCCTCGATCGCGCAGAGTCCGTCCCGAGAGAACCTCTCGACGGGCTATTGTTAACCGACAACTGCCTACCGCCAACCGCCTAGCGACAACCGACAACCGCCGGGCTGTTGATGGTAGGCACTCGGCCGTTACGGCGAGTACTGCCAGCGGCCTCCTCGAGATGTCGGCGCTCCCCAACTGTTACCAGAGGGAGGCACTACCCTCCCCCAGATCAGCGGCGGCCTCCGTTGCTTGTCAACGGCCGGCAGCATATGATAAAAGCAACAATACTATATTTGTGGTGTTGATGCAGAATATGAAGTCAAAATTCATGTCACACATATATCTTGGTAGCTATAGCGATCCAAACTTGACCAAAAATGAAGGTCCAATTTTCAAAAAGTGTGACTTTGGGATGGTATAAACCTCATAATGTGTGCAACACCTGTAGATTAAGTATATATTCTGATACAATGCATAAAGCTGTGTGAAAGCAAATATCAAAACACTCTTTGAGTGTTAACTTACTGATTACAGATTGTGCTACGGTGTAGCCTCGTTTCGTCATCGGAAGTGAAGGAGGGACTGTTTCGTACAAAAGAACCAGGAATCTTGTTGAGTACTCTCATGACTTCGTGCTGTGAAAACTGTCGATGAATTAGTACTCTCAGGGCCGTGTATATGTTCAATTCTTGTATATATGTGTGTATATATATATATATATATATATATTATATATATATATATATATATATATATATCTATATATATATATATATATATATATATATATATATTATATATATATATATATATATATATATATATATATATATATACATGTATATATATGTATATTTGTGTAATTGTGTACATATATAACTGAACCGTCCCAAAAATAAATACAAATCTCAAAAACAAATCTTTGAAAAGGGTTAACTGTGTACCTCTACTCTTCAAGTTATTGCATGTTACTCGTTAATAGAACCTCCAGGACAAGCGAGGCAACAGTAAAAGCTGGTGTTCGTCTTCATTTGATTAAATATAAAGAGATATAAACATGGATTCATCTTCAGAATTACCAGACGTAGATACGTCCCTGCCCTCGATCCAAGTAGAGACAAAAGAAACAAACAGAACTAATAAGATAACAATAGATCAAAAAGCAGTGGATGAAACGTTTAGTCGATTATGCCGATTATGTGAATCAGTGGAGCCAGTTAAAAGTAAGGATAGGGATTGCATAAGGACTGACGATACTGAAAGTGGAGGAGCGTCGAGAGCTAACAAAACAACTGATGATTACATATCGACCATCACTGAACCATGGACAAGAAAAATGAATGACTCAACGAATCAGTCGAACGAAAGTATTGTATTTATGAGGAACAAAAAAGCAAGAAACGACAAAACTACTACAGATATAGAACCTACCAAAACTGTAAGTGAGGAACTAACGTTGTCTCAAGAGATAAAAATAGAGATAACACTTATAATACTACAGAAGATAAAATAAAATTCATAATTAAAAATAATGACATGAGGAAAGTTTTAGACAGATTCTCTGAATTAGTAGAAGAAAGCAACAAAAAACGGAAAATTACTGACGAAAAGAGAAAAAAGATGACGAATGGAAAGAACTCTAAGCAAACTAACTCTCACAGTACGTTATTATGCAAAAACATGACCATTATAGGCAGGTGAACGATATTAATTGTATGTCAGCCTTCAGCAAATTTTCTTCATTCTCCAATGCTTATAAATATGTTAATTTAAAAATCTACAAAGTGATAGAACATTATTAATTAACTGCATTAACGTTATTCATATTATAAACTTCATTGATTTTTTTCTTCCTAAATATATGTGTTTAAAAAACATGCACTTTGAAAATTCTGGTGTGCAAATGGTACATGTTTCAATCAACAGTGATTTTAAGAATGTAGACCTACCGTACTTTAAATTTAATAAATTTTAATAACCAATATAATTATTTAATGAGATTAGTTATAGTTGCCTCTGGTTAAATATATCAGACACTATTAAATAAGACCATATTATAAGATACAATTCTTGTTTTATTCTATCTGACTGTATGCACTGTTTTGCTGATTAGGCATGTGGAAGAATTTCTAATCAAAGCACCCAGAAGTCTCCTATGAGGTGTATCGTCAAGTCTTTGCGTCAGAAAGAATAACATTTGGTGAGCCGCCTCCGGACGAGTTTGATGTAGCGTACAAGACACATCTACAGGAAGAAGCAGCTACACATCAACAGCGTGGTGATCTGTGTCAAGCCTGCACATTGCATAAAACGCATATCGAACGAGCTCGCTAGCAAGAGATGAATACCAGAAGCCTCTCGTTGAAGGAGTATGTGTTTTTGCTGCTGATATGCAGAAAGAAAAAATGTTGCCGAAACTCACGGTTAAAGAACATTTCCTTGTGAGTAGGCTGGTAGTATTTAACGAAACATTTGCTGCACTTTCGCCTGGTCATCATGATTGCGTAGTGCTCTGGCATGAAGCCATTGCTGGGAGATCCAGCCGGTGATGTGGCGTCAGCTTATATTCATTGTATAGCAGCTGCCTCTGTCCCTTCCATTATTTTCTGGGCTGACAATTGTGCTGGACAAAATCAAAACTGGACTCTGTTTACCAGTTTGGTATAGTGCGTTACCAGTGAATCCCCTGAGTCAGTTACTATTAAGTTTTTAGAGAGAGGGCATACTTTCATGAAAGCCGACTCAGTGCATGGAGCAATAGGCAGGAAGATGGCTAGAGCAGCCGAAATATTTGACTTTGATTATTTCTGTAAAATCTGTAAAGATTCTGGGAGAAACATCGTTCCCATCTGCATGAATGTAGAAGATTTCTACACCTTCAAGGCAGAGAATAGGTTGAGGAAATCAAAAAATGTCTGCCTTCCTCTTCTTTCCTCAATATGTCAAGTGTCATTTTCTAAAGGCAGTAAACTGATGTCATTCAAACAAAGCTTTACTGACTCCGAAAAGTCTGTGGACTTTTGAAGCCCTCTTGTAACACTGGTAACTTCCCTGCTAAGAAATCATTTCAGCGTGGTATTCCGTCTGATAAAAAGGCAAAGATTGCAAAGTTAATTTGCAATACCGCTCCTGTAATTAAATGTAAGTTCTGCGGCGAACTACCAGTGAAAGACTCCTGCAACGACTTAACCGCAGAAGCAGAATAAATGTGAAAACTGTAGAAATAGGACTATAATTATAGTAATATTCAAGTGGAGTCATGGATTTACTAGGTTCTGACATTTTTTCCAAACTACTCAAGTACTTTAGGCAATATCAAAACCTAGTATGTCCCTTTACTATACCTCACACATAAAATACAATTATTCCAACAAATGTATTAATTTGTGATTCTTTAGTATGTATATTAACAGCACTTAATTATATTATAATTCAGTTTTTCTCAATTTTCTTGGTTTGTTTACATTTGGAGTTACTAGGTTTTGCAAAAGTACGATAGAATAGTACCCCTGCTAGCCCCGTTTCGTCATTGGAAATGAAGTAGGGACTCTTTCATACAAAATATCCCCGAATCTTGCCTCCGTTTGCGAAGGTTCGCCCACTGAACCTCGTAGATCTGACCGAGTAATAGACAGTTATAAAACTTTATGATTATGAACCTTGTGGAATTTAGCGAGTAGAGGACATTTATGTTTAATTATAAGGTATTGAAACTTTATTAAACTTAGGCAAATAGAAGAAATTTACATTTAATTATATTTAACTTAGAAACTTTTAAGAGTATAAAAATAAAAACCAGTCTCTGTACCTGTGAAAATACAATCTTAAGAAATTTAAAAATTATTTTAATTTTATTTTTAAAAAGCATTTTGATTGTTTTGCTGCACCTATTTATATTGTTTCTGTATGTTCACTTCACTTCCTGATAAAAGTAAATGTTTACTGCCGTTCTTGTGAAATAAAGATTCAAATAACACTGTAAAGCCAGAGGGTAAAGCAAAACTATGGAGCTCTGCCAGAAGGTGTCTGTTGAAATGCAACAGCCAGCTGTTATTGAAAGTTACAACATGCATATGGGTGGAGAAGACATCCTCGAAAGATTTCTTTCAACCTATCGACCGATCTTCCGTTCCAAGAAGTGGTGGTGACCACTTTTCATCAACAGCATCAACTTGATGGTAGTCGAAGCATGTACTCACATGCTTCGACTGCCATCTGCTTTGGCTATATAATGCTTTCACGTGGCTTTATATTCAGCACATTATGAATTTAAGAATAAATTTTATAAGTAATTTACTCAAATAAATTAAATTTGGTTTTTCTCTCAATTTCACAATATTGCTATGTTAATACTTTTCTGCTATAAATTGTATGTCAGGCAACAAGAAAGGGTTCGGCGTCTGGCGTCTACTTCGCCGTCAGCTTGGACAAAGAGATTCTCTATGCCCACCAAGATGAGAACAGGATCTAACGTGTAATCTTGGCTCAGGTTGTGGTCGGATTCTCCGCGATAGGGTCAAGAGATGAACTCTTAGTTAGGTTCATATGTCTTGTTCAAAATATGATTCAACTGTGGACGACCTGCAATAGCCTACTGAATTTGTTGTCTACAACGAGTCGTATATTTACCCTGCAGACATCTGTACTTTAACACAATATAACGTGTGTTGTATAGTCTTTTTAAATTGATCGGAAAACACTCTATATAGGTGGGAAGAGCAGCAGCCGATGTACATGCATATAGGTTGGAAAGTTTTCTATCATTTCTTCATTACCAGAACGACACGTTCTGGTAATGAGACGTCGTTCATGTCGGAACAGGACAATATGCAGGAATACCAAATCTACAAAACTCATCTGCCTCCAAAAGGAATTGATGACAGTGAACTTGAGGACAGCAGTACTGACTCTGATTCGACTGATCATGAAGACTCAACGCTTATTGATGAGCCTTAATCATCCACATCATCTGATAAGGGAAGCAAAAGAAAACAACCAAATATTGTCAGAACTATTGGGAAGGGGGTTCCGCAACACCTGATAAAGCTAAGGTAATCCAGTCTGGGCTGGCACATTTGTTCCAGCTGCCAAGCTGAAGACTCCAGCTGCGTACTTCAGTGAATTTTCGGTAAGCCTCTGTTAGATCATATAGCAGAACAAGTAACTTGCACTCGGTTCAGCGCCATGTCACAAAGCCATTACAACTAATGCTGATGAACTGAAGCAATAACCTTAGCAGTGTTATCGACATGTCCGCCATTTTTAAGACAAAGACAAAATGTGCTGGGCGGTTAATACTGAAATTATTCTTGTGGCAGATGTCATATCTCGCCCAGCGATGATATGAGATAAAAATCCAATCTGCAATTTTCAAATAATGATGAAATGCCAGGAAATATGGCTCCTCATTGGGATCGTCTTGTCAAAATCAGGCTTCGCATCAAATCTCTGCTGCCAAAAGTTTAATCAAGAGCTCAAAGATAGATGCTATATGTTGATAAACAAATGGTGCCCTCCAAAGGAAAGTCAAGCCTCAAACAATATCTGCTTTAGGCCTATAAACTGCACAAGTCGGGCTACAAAATACTTTTACTTGTGCTGAAAAAGGAACTGTTTATAAAAGTGAAATATATACAGGTACAATTGGTAATGCTGCATGATGGCGAACGCCACCCTGTTATTATCAACGAACCGTTATTTTTCGTAAATAACGATGTATATGTACAAGTGAGACAATCAATAGTCACAATTGGTTGGATTTCATAACACAGAAGAGATCTTAGGGGCTGAAATGTTCTATTTGATTTCATAGGGAAGTATAGGAGCAACGATGTGGTAAAAGCAGTTCTAACTAGGAATATAATTAGGTGTTCAACGGAAAACAAACGAGAGCTTGACACTGCTGAGGATTTATTACATGCCTGGATGGCTGCAGATATGAATAAGTTGGATATACTCAAATTTTCCGCTCTTGACATATCTAAAATTCCACAGACCCAACTTACGGAAATGGACGTTTGTGGGCTCTCGGTGAATATCTTTGAAATGTTGAAATGAGATCTCAAATTGATAACTTCAAAATTAAACTCATCTTTATGGAGGAGCTGATAAGAGAATCATCCTCTTTTCGGATTTTCAATCTGCTTTGGATGTGAGGTTCGTTACTTTAGATTTAAAGATCAATGCCATTATAGATGGGTTAGATATGGGCTACCCCAATCGAACTTCTCTCTTGCCTACGACCAGAACTCAATCCCCCACCCCCTGTGAGTAAGAATAAATACATTACAGAATCACTCGTGAGATATTGGTAAGCTGACTTGCCAATCAAGCCTTGATCCTTGATTGGCTTGATGAGTTGGAAGCTCCTAAACAGAAATATCGGAGATATTAATTTCGTTAGTGGCCACTGGCTAGTTCTTGAATTAGCCAAAATGATGACAAGGCAATGCCAACAACGACAGTCAAGCAACAGAAAGCGGAGAAATACGAAACATCTCAATTGATATACTCAAGGAGAGAGAGCTTGTTAAGTTGCAGCAGCAGCAGATGATACTAGAAATGCGGTGGCAACAGTTGGAGTTGGAAACTAAAACGAGAATGCTGCTTTCAAAATAAACACTGAAAAACACTAACGCAGATAAAGGTGTTGCTATGGCAACCACCGAGTGGGAAATTAACTGTGCACATAACAAATATGCAAAGACAGCAGGATGGTGTTTCCGATGGATCATCCCGACGCATTGTTATATTTAACACTGATATTAACCGTTAATTGGTAACCTGAAGAAACAAGCCTCCTAATTTCAAGTATCTGCATGGTTGGGTGAGAAGAATCACAGGATTTGATGAACATACAAACACCTACTGGACGCCAACATTGGCATTGAAATTGGAACATTCATTAAAAAAGTGTGCCGTTATTCTGAAGTCTGCCTCCATTCAAACTACATCTAAGGAGCGAGAAGCAGGTGCCGATTCATTTCTCTTTCTGTGCGAAATAGAATGGTCTGATGAAGTGAGGAGAAAGGCACCAAGGCTTTTAAAAATGAATAAGCTGAGCAAGATAAAGCTGTTGCCAGTGACTAAAGATATCACACAACTGTCAAATTTTCTTGGCGAACGATCTATAGAGTGCACCGAATGCCTAAATTCTGAAGCTGACCTGAACGTTAGAGCACATGCTAGGCTAAAGCTAGCTTAAGTTGCACTTGTGCAACTCCTTTTATTTAACAGAAGAAGAAGCGGTGAGGATTCCAAGATGAGTATAGATATGTTCCAGGCTGGACTATCAGGTGACGTGAACAGACAGGCATTACTCGGCACTTCAGTGAACTTGAGCGTTCTCTACGTCGAGTGCTCACCAGAGTAGAAATACCAAAAAAAAGAGGGAACACTCTTTATGTCCCGATTAAAGAAAACTGTTGAATGTTTGATTCAATTTCGTCAAGTTTCTAATGTAAATTCAGGAAATACTTACATTTTCGTACGCCCAAATTCGATTCATCGCATTAGAGGAACAGATGCTATTAGAAAGTATTCACTGGAGTGTGGTGCGCAGGAACCTGCTGCATTAAGGTCTACTACTCTTCATAAACACATCACAACTATTTCGCAGGTAGTCAACTTGCTTGATAACAAACTGGATCTTCTAGCCCAATTCGTCGACCATGATGTCATAGTTCACAGAGAATTCTATCGCTTGCCTTCTGATTTGCTACGAACTGCAAAGTAACTAAGCTATTGATAGCTCTTGAAAGTGGACAGAATAGAAGTTTAACTGGAAAATCATTCGATGAGATTGAAGTGGACGTCGATGAAGATTTGATTTGTTAATACACATTTTTAGTGTAAAACCTAAACCAGGCTGAGTAATCCATTATATGCATTTCTTTATGGAGAGCGATGGTTATTTATAACATTCAGAAAGCGGATATCACACGTATTTCTGAACATGGAGAATATGACCACCGCAATATTCAGAGGCAGTTCCCAGGAGAACGCTTTTGCTTGGGATACGCCATGCCAGCTGGTGGTTGGCGACGAGAACTATGCACTGAAGAGGTGATCTACGTCAGATGTTGCATCTACTTGCAGTTCGATTCCGTGAAGACGCTGAGGACTGGTTTGCTTTGTTATGGATATGCCAAACTAAAGACGGAAGGGCTTTAAATCACGACCTATTAACCATTGACGAGCGCAGAGCTGGTAACGGCGTAACTTATATTAATTTCTATGACGACTATATTAAAGCCTTTTTGGAGAGATTTAAAAGAGATGAGGCCTCAAGGATTGCAGATGTAGTGGCGCTAATGCAATTAAAGCAGCCACCTGAGCAGATGATCGAGGAATACAATTGAATGATTAGACGACAAGGAAATTTGATCAATGCTATGTCGAATGAGATGTTCTTAGCTACCGTGAATGGTTTACATTCAAATATTAAATCTCAGATTATGCAATTTGATCCACTAACATTGGAAGACATCGTCAACAGAGGGATAACCGCATAAAGATATCTTCTGTATAATGTATCAGCTGAAATTATGACCACTTTTACAATGTCGGCTTCAAGCGTAAATCTGGATAAATATATTACACTACTGAAAAAACTTAACTCTAAAATCGATCAATTTCATAACTTTTTAAACAAGCATTCGCTGATTATTCACCCTCGTTGTCCTCTGTATAATGTATCAGCTAAAATTATGACCACTTTAACAACCTCGGCTTCAAGCCTAACTCAGGATAAATATATTACACTATTGAACGAACTTAAATCCAAAATCGATCAATTTCATAACTTTTTAAACAAGCCTTCACCCTCAAGGTCAACGTCCGAGACGTCGGATAGGGAGGATACCGTGCTCCGTGGCTCTTCACAAAATACACCACGACATCTTCAGCAAGAATCTCGCTTTGAAGAGGACTCGCTTCAAAACAATCACTCGTCCTCACTGAGAAAATCAGAAGACGACTACATAAGAGCCCCAGGCATCTCAAAGACCGAACTCAACACTCCGTACCGGCATCAAGAACACTTTAGCTCCAGATATTTACATAAAACCATCCCGGAAGAAGAGGACCAGTGTAGAACATTCGCGGGCTGCCTTTATAAAGTATGGGAATGCGAAGCATCATGTTCCGATGCTGGATGCAGTCCACCTGAAACTGATTTTCGGTATCGTGGCTCCAAATATCATTCTGGTGTCCGTAGTCATAAGCCACAAACGGTTTCATCATGCAGAAAATGGTACCGTATGCCCTACCAGTGTAATCCTTCCTAGGGAAGTGAGTTCATTGCAAGGGATTGGAGGCAGCTGCGAGACAGCTACATTCACATGATTAATGGAGACTCCTTAACCGTAATTCATGTTCGAATAAGCGACACATACTCAATAACATTACTGTACATCGGTGCGGAAGTGTGAGCGATATCCCAATTAATACTGGAAAGATTTAATCTACTTACTTGGCAACCGTCAGGAGAACATCCGAAGAAACTTCATACAGCGGACAGCGAAATGATGAGCAATTTAGGTTTTGTACTGTTAGATCTAGACATAGGCGGTAAAAAACTAAGGTATACATTTTTGGTAGTTGATAGGCTAGCCCATAAAATTCTATTAGGTCAAGATTTCCTATTGAAATACAGAGCAGTCATTGATTCTGCCGGAGGCAAAATCGTCTTCGATCGAACATTGACTGTTCCTCTGCTTGGGAAAAAGGCAAATGTAGGAGTGGCCCGTCTAGTTAAGGATGCCATCATACCTCCGAGATCAGAAGTCTAAGTTTGGGTAAGAATTGCTGGAAATTGATTCAGAGGCCACTCTCGAAGGAAATTCCAGGCATTAGAGTACTGACAAAAAAGTGCCAATCAATGCATAGTATGTGCATTCTGTTATCTAATAGTTCAAGTAGAGCAGTGTTTCTTAAAAATTTTGGGCCCATAGCTAACTGCGTCCGAGATAATCAAATGTTGTCTTCTATATACTATTTACTTTCATACTTGCACTACTTGTACAGTACAATGCAATCCATGAGGCTAAAATGCATGGCTTACCAGGTCCTGATATCATTCCAATGAAAATTTTTAAACATTTAGCTTTGCAATTACTATACCCACTTTCAGTCCTCTTCATTATGATAATGCAAACAGTCATTATCCTAAAACAATGGAAAAAGGCAATCATTTAAGTTTTTTTCAGAAGGATCCATCCTCAATCTCAAGCAATTAGAGACGTAACTCGCTCATGTGAGCAATATATCATTGTTAGGCTGTATACTACAAACCCAACCATATTACATGTTCCCAGCATGGATTCCTGAAAAACCATGCAACTTGCACAAATCTTTTAAACACATTCACTAAATATTGTAGCTCTCTGAAGAACAAACAGGGTGTCTTAATAGCCTACACTGACATACATATACATGCTTCTGAGTGTGTTTGTGCCTCGAAGTTGATTTATAAATTGGAGCATATGGGTATATCCGGGCAATTACTTATTATCCTCTTTAGACAAACTACAAAGAATACAAAAAGCTGCTGCATGTCTCATACCTGGAAGAAGAAAATGAGACCACATCACATGGGTTCTGCGTGAATTACACTGGCTACCAATACCTCAAAGGATAGATATATTTCCTGGAACAACCCATCTTAGTTCTAGCCCGTGGAACACCGAAAATTCTAGATTCACCAGATCTCAAGATCTTGTGCCCCGCCAATGTAGTAACAGGTACGCGAGTATCACTTAGGTATAGAGATACTTGGTTGAGTCCTTTGACAAAATGTTACATTCTATCCTTGTCAACAAAGGACTCGACCAAGTATCTCTATACCTAAGTGATACTCGCGTACTCGTTACTACGTTGGCGGGGCACAAGATCTTGAGATCTGGTGAATCTAGAATTTTCGGTGTTCCATGGGCTAGAACTAAGATGGGTTCCAGGGAATATATGTACATATATGTACCAACTATGTGGAATAATCATCCTGTAAGTCTGCGACAGTCTGATAAATCCCATTATAGCTTCCAGATGAAACTCAACACTGTTCTAAAATTCGATGAAGCATACAACTAATAGCACTTGTAGCGCTATTGTGACATGTTGCATAAAGCAGAGCATATATAAATTTACTTAAATTATTATTATTATCATTACTAATTGCCCACATGTAATAATGCAATGTTAACCAATAGATATCAAATTATTTTCTTTGAAAAACTTTGAAGTACTTCACTTTGAACTACTTCCTGAAAAGAACGAATTCTCGGCTCAAACTGAAAGCAAACATTTAGATGAAGTCATTGTGCTTAGTTACTTGACATACAACCTCACTGAAATTATCGAGGAGCTAACATAGGTTAGATTCAGACATGATAGTGCTGGGAACAGCATATATTCAGAATTACAGAACGATATTCTTTCTGGGACTACCTATATTACAAGCTTGGTAAAGGGCAACAATCACTACTTCACCAGGTGAGGTTGAGAAGCTTGATAACTTCAACAGTTATCTGAAAACTCAGATGAAGAAGAATCAGATACATGTTTTCCACCACATGTTTGTTGCGGTAATCATCATTTAATCTTGTTGCAACAACTGATAATAGCATAGCACGACAAGATATTGAAGCTATGACAAAGCAATGGGCGAAGTTCAAGGTTTGTCCAATATTATAAATCGACAATAAAACAATAAACAAAACACAATAGCTAGTGATGTAGGTTATGAAACAATGGGAAAGACAGTTCAAAAGATAACATGTACTTGGTGGTGTAGTGAATACTATGCCATTGGGCATGTAATTGACATAGATCTTGAAAGGGTGAATGAATGTCAAGAAATGTCTAATCTAAACCTCACTACTATAAATGATTTCAAATTTCTTGTTTCGTGCTTGGCATTTATGAATCCAGTGGTAATGGCTATAGAAATGATTGATGGTGATGTAGAAGCTTATTTAGGCCTTACAACAGCAACAATTATGTGCCTCCATAGAAGTCTAGCATTGTTTACTGAACCTATTTTGAAGCATAGAGCTTGTGAATGTACTCTTGGATGGCCTACATAAGAGATGGGCCAAATCAAGTTTAAAGAGGAATACATAATATTATCAATGTTGCATCCAAAATTCAAATTGGTATTTTAAGCATTTTAAAGTGATTTTCAGTTCTTAGTGCAAGCAGTAGATCTTAATCTGTCTGCTTAGATTCTTGAACATTTCACTCTTGATACTTGATGCAAACTGTAGTGAATGATTAAGTTTTCCAGTGGTTAAACAATTTCTGGCTGACCTTCAATTCCAGGAGTGTAACTTCGCCATGAAAATGATTCAACAAATTATAAGATTTTACTGCTGATTTCTCTATAAACTATGGCCTTCACCTCGTTGAGGCTGCTAAGGACTGCATCATTGCGATTGATCAGGGATGTTAGCGATGATACATGGCACGATGATATATGGCAAAGCCATCTCGTAGGGTGTACTAGTTTTGAGAGAAACTGAATGTGCATTAGATGCAAGCTCAACAAATATGTGCTTATATTTGCCAGATAGTCTGTAGAAAATACCCACTGAATACTAGTGACCTGTGAATATTAGTAATTGAGTGAACAGCATATAACATATAATTTCTAAATTATAATTATACTTAAGTAATAATTGTATCTGATTTTGCATAATGAACACAATGCTGTTTTGTCACTTTTAACTTTCAATTTACTATTGTTGTTAACAACAAAATACAACATCATGTTATTTGATATATTATTGGATAATTCTGAAATGGTTGCAATTGAACTGTTTAAGTACGAAGTAGATTCCCTTAAATGTAAGATTTGAAATCTGCTGACCCTTTTGCGGGCATTTCAAAAATGCTAAACGATACACTACCAACAATTGCATCATGGTACTCATTGCAGATATTCATTTGTCTATGAAGTTAGTATACTAGTGTGATTAATTATATAACTATTAGGAATTTAAGAATTACGTGAACATACATACCTGCTGTTCTTGGACGAACTCCAACACCGACTGCTGTTGCTTTACGTTCGTACATCGTTTCATTTCGCAATTTTTTTCAAGCACTTCCAGTCTAAAATTATAATTTTATTACTGAATACATTTTCAAATATTGACGTACATGATCAAGTGTACTCAGAGATATGACAAATAATATTTCTATATAATTATACAATTTACTTACAAATAATTAAACAATAATTGTACAAAATTTCAAAATAATAATTATAATTATACACAATATAAGTACTACACTTTAGAGTCACTTCAAAATTCTATCATTTTAATTTTTAAACCCTCCCCTGTCTTCTAACCACTTATCATTAAAATTTTAACATTTTGAAGCAATTAAAGTGTCGTACGCTCCGTAAATTGCATAATTATATTTATTATTGCGTAATTATGTAGTATAATGTCAAATTGGAGTAAAATTACATGAAAGTATAGTATCAGTATGTATAATTTGTATTTCTCATATCTCTGACCACTCTTGATTATGCACAAAAATAATTTTCAAATTATGAAATATGAAATTTGAAAATATTTTGAAATGAACAACCACATCACACTAGAAATGAGATGTTCAAGGGCAGCGCCCCTTCCCAACTCTTTAACTTGTCAGCCTTATATAACCTTAACTTCCAAGTATTGCCAATACTAGGAATACTAGAACTAGGCACTAGTTCTCTTTAAAAATTGTGCTTTATACTTTGGACTGATTTTCTGGATTTTGGAATTTTCACCGTTTTTGAATCTTCTTTTCGCTCGCCGACTTGATTTTGTCTCAGTTGTGCTCGATGTTGTCATTGATGACTGTAGCACTCTAATTGTTGTTATTAATTACACAGGTCAACAAAATGAAACTTTTATCTCATCAGAGATTATAATACACTTTTCTTAAGTACTTTTTGACGCTGATTACAAATCAGTAACCAGAAATTTTCCAGCACGTATAGTTTTTGAGTTATGACTGATTCAACTTTAACTATACTAAGCTTAGAATAAACGCATAAGCATAAGTTTGTAGTTCATTTTCTTACAACACCTTTCAGTCAAAACAAATAAAAATATGCAAAACTTATCTCATTTGTCACTCACCACATCTTCTATTGTCATGGAATGAATAGTACTTAATTATAACCGTTGTGCGTACGATTTTCTCTTGTGTGATTGATTTGGATTATCTTGGTGCAACAACCAGCAGTAGTCTGCCATCATACTCTCATTCCAGAAGCCTTGATAAAGCTTTTCCATTCCTTTTATATCTTGGTGAAACCGCTAACCCTGTTCATCACTGACTGCACCAAGGTTCTCTGGGTAGAAATCTAGGTGTGAATGCAAAAAATGAATCTTCAAAGACATTCTACAATCCATCTATTTGTAAGCAACTACCAAATTCTGGATTCCTTGTCTGTAGTCTGGAGACTTACTGTTTCCTAGAAGTTTTCTCAAATCCATCTGAAGGCTTGCCATGCTTTTCTTTCAGAGTTATTGAGACTTACATCAAAGTTGTCATCTCTCAAAATCGCCCTAATCTGAGGTCCTACAAAGATACCCTCCTTCAGTTTTGCAGAGCTAACTCTAAGGAATTTCTCAACAAGATATTGATATCCTCTGGAATTTGACTTTCCCATCGCTGTCACAAACGTTTTCATTAACCCAAGTTTAATATGGAGAGATGGAATGAAAATCTTGTTGAAATCAACTAACGGCTTTCCTTGGACACTTTCTTTTCCTGGCTCGCATGTGATTCTGGGCGGCCACTCATGTGTGTGATAATAGTGATTATCAGTAGCACGGCTGTACCACAGGCACCCAATTACGTTGACGCTACAAACATAGCAGTCTGCACGGTGATCGCCTTGCTCTCTCCATACTATAGGTATATCGAAAGGCATGGTAGGCTTCCTTTTGTTTATCCAGTTGCGTAAACCATTTGAACAAGCAGTGCATGTGACATGTGGCGCCCAAACCTTATCTTGGTCTCCAAGTGGACAGCCAAAGTACGCTCCGTAAAGTTTTCAAATATCCTTCGTAATAGTTCTCTTTTGCGACTTTGGAGTGAATGAACCACACACAGAGCAAAATGTATCCGGCTGGTTTCTACATTCTCGAGGCAATTTGATTGATTTTACTTATGAATATAAACTCAAGATGGTTGTTAAATTACATAATTACGTCATGTGGAAGTTCCCAATTCCAAAGACTATGGAGGAAAAATGAATCGAGGTCCGTAGAAGTCAATGCGTAAGTAACAAACCGGCAGAAAATTGCGAATAAAGTTAAAATATAGTCTGCCTCATCACAAAAACTAGACGTGATAGAGAAAAATTGCTTGCATATTTGGAATCAGCGTCGAAAATCCTATATGGATGACCCAATAATTTGCTTGATGAAAAATCACTGTTGACCAGTGTTATTATTAATAATTTTTTATATAAAAATAAAGTGACTTTCCGATCTATAATAAATTTTTGTGAAATTCTATTCCTTCATTAAATGCAAACTAAATAAGGAATTAGCCCCATGATTTCAATAAAATCCCACCCTCCTAGTTTTGGGCAATTGCCTTGATACCAGGGTTATATTTAATTAGATTTTTATACATGTGACTACAATAAACAAACTTGGTTATTGTTCTTGCAAATTCTAATGTTTTAGTATTTCTTTTTATTTACAAAATCAATTAATAATTTAATCTATTAATCCACACTTGTTATATTAAAATATTACCATTATATTAGAATATCTTTGATATTACTATTATTAAACCACACTACATTGTCAAATTCAAGTTCAATTTTCAGTAACTTAGAAATTGTAAGTAAATTTATCTAAACTATTGGAGGCCAGAGACAGGCTGCTCCCTGATGCATCGCTGTTTCTGCTGCGAATATTTTCAAGAAGCAGATACAGCGATCCATCAGTTACACTCAAATATATAGAATGTTGTACTTTACATAATTAATAATAGTAATAACAAAGATTTAACGTCTGTTTCCTCATACAAGGATGATATTAGGGACGCCCCTCCCCCACTTCATGCCACCACAAGTCGATTCATCCCAACCGATCTGAGAAGCAAGTACTGCAGAGAAAGAAAAGGATCCTAAATGGTGCCTGTCTGGTATAAAGAAAAACAGTCGGGCAAGATGAAAAGCTATGGCGGGAAAAGATGTGTTTTCAACTTACATTGGAAAGTGAAAGCATAGTAGCTAGAGCATGAGAGAAGAGTAGGAGCTGAAAAAGAAAAAGATCGAACGTCTACCTAAGGACGTGAATATCAGGAATTCTGAGCTATATATTTGGCAACGGAAGAACGAAGCTTACGAGAAGGTTGATACTGGATTAGGGGATCGGAAAGGTAAAATGGTTTACCAGCGTTATACATGTATACATGAATATGTCTACTGTACATATTAAGCCAATATAACAATAGCGAAATTATTTGCCGAATTTCTTTTCGATTTGCTTACGAATTCAGTGTTAATGAAGTTGGTTTTATGTCTAAAAAACACAAAGCAAACAAAAGAAATAAATTTTCTTTCTTAGGAACAGTTCCGTAGGATGTTGAAGCGCCCAGTGCCACCCACCTTTTCCAACTCACTTTTCCATCCGGTGTCCATGAGTTACGACCAGCCCCTAAGCCTCCTTTTCTTTAATTCCCTCTCTTTTTGGACTGATTATCTGGATTTTGTAATTTGCACCGTTTTTGGATCTTCTATTTGTTCGCCGGTACCGATCGAGTGTCTCCATGGCGTATCCGTACTTCAACGAATCTACCATGTTTAAATTGAAATGTTTTGTTCAGTTAACTAGGCCTAGTGGCCTACTATTAGAATTTACTCACATAAATATGTACGACCGGATAAATATCTGCTGTCGTCAACCAGATGGGTCACTGATGAAACGACGGATCGCTAAGATTGCAGTGATAATTAATGAATGAGACGAAGAAAGTAAACCAACAGCGATCACTAAGCGCTGTTTTATTAGTCCCTATTATATTTCAATAACATAGGCATACTTTAAGTTATATTTGAGCAGTCTCTGCCTTACATTAAGTTAAAGTTACTAAATAACGAGTGTAGCTATTACTGCTCCTCTTGAACGCATTAGGCCTGATGGCTACATCGCTGTTTGGGGCCGTGGCCTATGCTTCATGGTTCAGTCTCAACTCCCCTGTTTCATCGTACTGGACCACCGATAATCTCCCGCCAGACTTGTCTCTCTTACCCGTTGCGTCACTGTTTTTCCTTCTTTCCACTTCTTCTTTTCCCATACCTACGATTGCAAGTGTTGCCTGCACACGTCGGTGCGCAGAAGTGCATACTAATACTACCAGTGGCGGCGCCAGGCATAGGCTGGAGTAGGCTATAGCCTACTCGGTTTTTTCGAAAAAAAATGTTTGGTCGTGAAAATGATGTAGTAAACTTTCTCTCCGATCTCTCGTTCAGAAGTCGTTCTACAAATTACAATATTTTTATTTATGCTTGACGCGAATTGTAATTCATAAGTTTCGTCGACTGTTAAAACAGAAAGGTAATATAACGTGTAACTTTTGTAACAAACACTATCATTGGACAACTCTCAACGAATTAGGTCAGTTAAGATGCGAAACGCTGATTCTGCACTGAAAATCATTCAACGAATGCTGTGATTGGCGCAAATTGGCGCAGTCGTGCCGGTAAACAATATAAGCGAAGCTTTAAAGCCTAAATTAATATTACTTTACCCTTGAAGTCAAATTACGGTAATAAATTAATTAATTTAGTGTCACAGTGACATTAAATTAATTTAATTAGTTTAATTTAATTTAACTTCGTTAAATTCAAAAATTATATATTAATAGATTTAAGATTATTATAACTTAAGTTAAACTATTAGACAGTAATTTATTTCTCTTATAATAATCTATCACACTATCACTAAAAAGTCGTAAATTAATTGAAATGAACTTGATTCTTGATAATTATTTTGATACATTGATATCGATAATTATAAGTTTTATTTTTAATTTAGACAATAATTCCAATTCTTCCAGTCATTTCCCTGACATTTGTGAAATTGTGAATCAAAATGAGTGAAACTGTAGCAGCACCAAGTGACACTAGCAAGGACAAAGATTCCACACCTGTACAGCCTAGATTGAAAACATTTCCTAAGACCCAGATAGGAAGGCAAAACCGCAGCTTTAATTCATCTTGGTATGAAAAGTATAACATGCTAGAATATTCGGTCGTAAAAGATCAAGTTTACTGCTTCTGTTGTCGACATTTTCCTACTGCCAACCAAAATTGGTTCATCACCGGATTTTCTGATTGGAAAAATATGCCTAAGCAATTTGAAAACCATTTCGTATCCGGTAAATCCGCACATCAATTTTCATTTGAAAAATATACAGCTTACATCCAGTCGAAGACAAGCGGATCTGTTGCTAGTCAGATATCTGTTCACCACAAAAGTGACATAATAAGGAACCGTGAAGTATTGGCAACTCACGTTCAAGTGATTTTGATGTGTGCGCAACAAGACATTGCCCTGAGAGGTCACCGAGAAAGCGATGAATCAACAAACAGGGGGAACTTCTTAGAAATACTTGAGCTTTTGAAACGAAAATGTCCGGACTACAAGCTGAAATCAGAGACCATGCCAAATAATGCTATAAAGGAGGTATTGAACAGTTAAGTGTTTGTTTAAGAGATATACACGGTGAAGTTGTGAAAGAAAGATTTATTGCATTTCTAGATTTGCACCAATTTGATGCCGAGTCAATTACATCGTCTATCATCAAAATTATAAATGAAACAGGGCTAAATATAAAAAAATGTGTTGCACAAACATATGATGGAGCTAGTACAATGTCAGGAGATGTTACTGGTGTGAAAAAACGAATATCCGACATAGTTGGCGGTTTTTGTCCTTATGTGCACTGTTATGCACATCGTCTAAATCTGGTTTTAGTCGACTGTTGCTCAAACATTCCAGAGCTGAAGGACTTATTTGGTTTGCTGCAAGCCATATACAATTTTCAGTGTAATTCTGTCTTGAGAAGTGAATATTTTGAAGAGTCGCAAAAGGAACTTCAACTCGAAGTATTGAAAATGCCTCAAAGTTGCCAAACGAGATGGTCCAGCAAGAAAAAAGGGGTGCTTTATTTCCGAAACAGGATTGACGCTGTAATTATGGCCTTAGAAGAAATAACGGAGAAAGGCAAACCTAGTGAAGTGTTGCTTTTATCAAGCGCTGCCGGCCGTTGACGAGCAACGGAGGCCGCCGCTAATCTGGGGGAGGGCGGTGCTTCCCTCGGGTAACAGTCGGAGAATACCGACATCTCGGGGAAGCCGCTGGCGGTACTCGCCGTAATGACCGAGCGCCTAGTATCGATAGCCTGGCGGTTGTCGGTAGTCGCCAAGAGGTTGGTGGTTGGCGGTCGGTTGGCGGTTGTCGCCATGATTTCATGGAGCCTATCATCAACAGCACGGCGGTAGTCGGCTGTCGCTAGGCGGTTGGCGGTTGGCAGTAGTCCGTCGAGAGGTTCTCCCAGGACGGACTCTGCACGATCGAGGCTGCTCGACCCCGTCGGAATCATAGGCTCTTGCCTACCATCGCATATTACTACATTATGTGGAAATAATGTTTGTGTAAACTGGACTGCCAATTCACCTTGGCTAATGTCGCCAGCACCACCTGGTGGTTCTCTGGCGGAGAGGTTAGCCCTCGATAAGAGAGGTTCTGACTCTATTATTCCTATGTGCCTTTGTTTTCCTAAGTGAGTACCGTTGTCGGCCTTGGGCTGTTCGTTGACCGAGGGGTGAACCTCATATGCCCCGACGTCAGGTATACCGTCTATGACTGGCAGGTCCATAGCCTGTATGGATTAGATTGGGTGTATAAATAAATGAGCTGTTAATTTAGTAACGACCATGAGACATTAATTAAGTACTTACACGTAGTAGGTTTCTTACACGACGGAGGCCAGACACTCTGAGGGATATCAGCTGGGCGGTTTAGGTAGATCACTTATTATGATTACTTATTTATGATTATTAGATTAAGTCAGCCTAATTACCGTACTTTAAGTCTCAGTATTTATAGACACCAACACGTGTTTTAAGTCATAGAGTTTAGGTTTATTAAAGGTACTTAATAATTAGCAAACGATATCGCTATCACAACAATAGTCTCTAACGTAACAGTTTTTATCGACCGCCTAACCTAAACGCTCGCGTGCGTCTCGACTAAGCAGAGACCGGGAAGAGACGACTATGTTGACTTGGCAACGACTAGTGAGTGAAGTTCTTTTAACCGCCAAGCGACACCTCTATATATACGCACCTCAGGCCTAACAGCCTACAAGACGGCGTCGCGCAGTCAGACCTAGAAAGGCCGCAAAGATTCGAGTTCGAATCAACATAAGCGAAGTTCGCAACAGAAGCAGCAGAGTGCAAAGGTTACATCAGCCAGCTGCAGTCATTTAATATTTTGCTACTACTAGTACTAATGGACGAAGTACTTGGCACAACAAATACACTGTCGGAGTATCTTCAAAATCCTGAATTAATTTATACACGAGCTATATCCTTGTGCGAAGCTACAATAAGTACTCTGAAAGAAATGAGAAGTGAAGTCAAATTCGAAGAAATATGGAGATCTGCTGCTGTGTTAGCAGAAAAGATATTTGTAGAAGTACCAAATCCTGATTCCGCACCTGGAAGCATGAAACGCCGAAAAATATTATCTTAGCGACTTACAGGCAGCCTACTGTTAAGCACAGCCGGAAGCAGTAGCACAAACATTCAAACAATTCGAGTAAGTCTACGATCTATTTATTTTGAAATTATTGATCGATTCATCTCTGAAATGTCGAGACGACTTT
This sequence comes from Enchytraeus crypticus, assembly GCA_905160935.1. Lineage (NCBI taxonomy): Eukaryota > Metazoa > Annelida > Clitellata > Enchytraeida > Enchytraeidae > Enchytraeus > Enchytraeus crypticus. Next base: position 661,101 of record CAJHZI010000647.1, on the reverse strand, counting down.
TGGATAATATTGCTCTATGTAAAGGACTATTGGCTGCTGAACCTAAAAACAATTTATTCATGAACTCTGAAGAAATATTGAAATTTTGCAAAGAGTTTAGTCGGTTCAGTTTTAATATAGATTCTATGAAAAATCAGATACCAGTTGCGAAGAATTTATTCATTGCTGAGAAAGCTGACAGCGTCATGGGCTGCTACAGAGTCCTTTTTGCAATGAAAGAAAGTTTCTCCGATTTATTTCTTTATTACAAGCTGGTGTTAACCATACCCGTGTCTAGTGCAAGTAGTGAAAGAAGTTTTAGCTCATTAAATCGAATAAAATCATTACTGCGCACGACTATAGTTGAGGACAGATTATCAAATTTAACACTGTTATCCATTAACCGAGATTTGAGCAATCGACTGAACGAGGATCCTTTCATGGTGGTTGACGAATTTGCAAAACTTGCCAGTAGGCGAATCTCATTTGCTATTTAAATGGGGTTCATAACCGTTCAGTTAATTATAAAATTCTGATGAAGTTGTAAATATAACTAATTGATCTGTATTCCGAAAACATTTGTTTTTTAAATTGATTTTATGACATTATGTAACTTGTACCAAGTTGGAAAGAATGAAAACTTAACTCTGTAATTCCTGTGGCGTGCGGATTATATTTCATTTATACTACTTTAATTAGTGTAGACGACGTAGACGCCTGGATATTGTAATTTGTAGCCTGTAGTGTACTAGTGTAGTGTTACTAGTGTAGCTTACCGGAAACAAAATTCTCCCGCTCCCGCAGGATTTTTACGGATGCAATTTTACCACATGCAGCCTATACCTATAACTATTGGTATAGGCTGGGGTAGGCTCAGGGTCTCAGGCGCAACTCTGACAGCACAACACCCCCCCCCCCCCCCCCCCGCTCAACTCAGAGTCTGACGAAACATCGAAAAAGAAAATGATGTATTGAACTTGAAGTTTCTAAATTCTGTTACCACCCCCCCCGCGGCTCATCACATTATGACGAAAAGAAAAATTTTAGCCTACTCGGAAAAAAATCTTGGCGCCGCTACTGACTACTACTACTACTGTTCTGTTCTACACTGAAATTGAGAATGAGCGAACCTGAATGGTTACTTCAGATGCTTTTCTGTCTAACTGATAACTAGCAGTTTATGTAGCCTACATGAACGCACTCTAGCGTCATTAATTATATAATTAGGCCTAATATATATTGTCCATCTCTTTGTCTACTATCTCTCTCTCTCTCTCTCTCTCTCTCTCTCTCTCTCTTTCTCTCTCAATGTATTAATACACCGTCTCCCTCCTCCTGGTAAATTAACCACCCTTGTACCACAACTCTCTCTCTCTCTCTCTTTCTCTTGTATTAATACAGTTCTACAGTCTCTCCATTAGGCCTACAGATGGATGAAGAATATCTTGTATGGTCCAGATCTTGAAGAAATGAGTGATGATCTTCTTTCTTCCGTAACTTAAGACAATAAGACTTATATAAGGTCCAGAATATAGTCCAGAATCTCGAGGTAATAGCTGACGATGATGTTCATATAAAGTCTGCAGTACAGAATCTCGAGGTAATAACTGACGATGATGTTCATATAAAGTCTGCAGTACAGAATCTCGAGGCAATAACTGACGATGATGTTCATATAAAGTGTGCAGTTCAGAATCTCGAGGTAGTACACTGACGAAGCCATATACACGTAGTATATAGCATATAGTATAGTCTCCACTCAGCAGAAGTTACGAGGATCTCTATTGGATCGACCTCTCTCCAGACGAGAGAGCGGATATCAGGATCACGGTTAGAGCTGACCTCCAGCTCGACATCAGCATAGATCATACCTAGTTCCTGGAACAGCCTGCCCGAAAACAGGAGCTGTGGGTCTTCCGTTTTCTTCGCACAAGTCTGAATAACACACATAACAATACAGTAACATACATAACAACACAATAACATACATAACAACACAATAACATACATAACAATACAATAACATACATAACAACACAATAACATATATAACAATACAATAACATACATAACAACACAATAACATACATAACAATACAATAACATACATAACAACACAATAACATACATAACAATACAATAACATACATAACAACACAGTAACATACATAACAACACAGTAACATACATAAAAACACAATAACATACATAACAACACAGTGACACATAACAACACAGTAACATACATAACAACACGATAACATACATAGCAACACAGTAACATACATAACAACACAATAACATACAAAACAACACAGTAACATACATAACAACACAGTAACATAAATAACAACACAATAACAAACATAAAAAACAATAGCATACATGAACTTAACAACACAATTATATACATAGCAACACAGTGCACAGAAAATATAAAAAAATCAGATTTTTATGGTCTCTATTACCTCACAGAGCTTACAATTTGTAGTAACCCTCTTCATTAAGCTATTTTTAAATTACTCTGGCCTGTTAGGTACATGTGAGTTTCTACTATTTATTTATTTGTCTACTTTAATGTTGTATTTTGTTTGTTTAGATTTATCATGACCTTTTACCAGTGAGTTAGTGAAAACAGTTATTCCTTTACTGATATTTACACAGCTAACTAATTTGATTGTTCTCTTTAATTTCATCATAGAATTCAACTGGCTGATCGACCAACATGGTATCAGAACTAATTGAAAGCAGGCCAAGGGTTCAAACCCCAGTCGGAATGTCTTTCGTAAAATCAATGTGTCTCAGATTAAAACCTTAAAAAAGCGCAGAACCTTTCAGTCAGAAATTTTAACTTGAAGCATTGTCTTAAACAAGCATCCTGTGCTTTCTGAAATAGTGTGCGGTTATGTTATTTGTAATTAAATTATATAATTGAGGACACAATTTTAAGAACTGTAAGGAAAAGTTATAGTTAAACACTTATTAGAGCGAACGAAAATCTACTATTACTGATGATATCTATCACTTATACCACATTTTAAACATTGTTAGACAGATTTGTCAATTAGCCATATCACTTATAATAACACATCATTTTCGTCAATTATCCAAGGTACCAATCCTGTAAATGTCCGAGATATTACTCTCTGATCTGCTCTACCAGGAATTGATCCCAAAAACAGCCATTGAAAAGCTGGATACAAGAATACAACTGAACACCCACATCATACGTCAGTCGTATATGATCACAATCGTCATAGAACAATGCGACAAAAACTTTAACATCCAAGTTATTTAATGAATGAATGAATGAACCTCGAGTACATGATTGCGCTTGATTTTTGCGACTTTGAATTTGATAAATAGCGAAAAAGCGCAGTAAATATCATGTTAAATAAACATTTATATTTCAAAATAAGTGGTAGACTAGTAGTTAAAAATGTTCAATTTATGCAAAATCAGTAGAGTTAAGTCATTTTATTACATCTAAAATTTCTTTTAATTCACACCATAAGTATGTGAGATATACACGAAAGTTGTGTGGAATTTCGCAAAACAGTCTTAATCAAAAGTCTACAACTAAGTTGTAAATGTCAGTTGATACTTTGATTTTCTCCGATTTATAAGTACTCGTATGGAGTAGGCCTACCTTTGAAAAAAGCGTCACAGTGCAGATGTCTTCAAAACAATAATCCATGCAAATTAATACAAGTCTCCATAAGTATTACCCCGAAGTCCACGCGCTTCCACATTACTAATGCGATTAAAACAACAACAGTAATTTTAAGTAGATAAATAATTCTTTAATTTGTCCAATTTTATTTTATGTTCTTTCATCAGTTAGGTAAAAATATAATACATACAAATCATACGTCTAAACTAAAATTACGAAAATAACAGGTAAATGCAAATACGAGAGCATATATTTATTAATTCGCGATTTACATTATAATGGAAATGCTTTTACAAAAATTATTTACAACATCGCAGCCAGGAAAAGAACAGGTTCCTAGTATTTGGCGATTGCACAGATAACGTTCGAACAGGCTAGAATACTTCTTTGCTGCTGAGACTTCGTTAAGTTTGTTAAATAAAATTTGCTATTGATTGATAGACAAGCAAGAAAATACAGATGTTAAAATATGCCTGGAAATGTTAAACTACAAACAAAATACAATAAATAGCATCGGTAAATGTGCATAGTAATAAAACATACAAAAATATATTCTCTCCATACACAACAATGCAGATACAGATAATTACGCATAATTACACAAAATTACATAACACAACCAATCAGTCCATGAATACGTACATTAATAATATTTTGGAATTATAGACGTCAAGTTCATCATAACAATACATCTTTGCACATCTAACAATGAGAAACAGCTGTAGACAGATTTTACGTCATTACAAATCAAAACGGACACACTAAAATAGTCATCATTACATACAGTAAACACGAATTATAGTGAAATAATCAAATATGTTGATATCTATCACTTTTTAATACCACACGTTTAAACCGTTAGGCAATTTAGACCATTTTCCGTATAACCAGTCCAGTGACTGTCCGAGATTTTCTTCTCAGCTCAGACCGGATTGGATTCGAACCCACGAGGGTTCCATTCACCTCTGGATCTGTCATATAAAACTTCATGATGTTACCCCTAAGCTACTAAGACATTCATATTTCAATCATCAATGTACATCATTATACACTCTTGTACATAGGGCCTATGTACATAATGTAATGCTAATTTACATGTAATGTACATATTATATACTTATTTAACTTTACTGTTTTAATTATTCCCATTAAATGCTTCTCAATGCTCTTGTCGCATAGCACTAAAGCATCGATCAATGAGACGCCATATTAATAACTCTTTTACAAACAATATTTAAAAAATGACCGTCGATGACAACTTAGACCATTTTCCGTATAACCAGTCCAGTGAATGTCCGAGATTTAACTCTCAGATCAGCGCGGCCGGGATTCGAACCCACGAGAGTTCAATTTACCTCAGGATCTGTCATTAAAACTTCATGACGTTACCCATACGCTATTAAGACATTCTATATTAAGTCTATATTTATAGCGTTATTAGGATCTTACCTACCTACCTCCCTCCCTCCTTCATCCTGTTATTATGCTTCACAGTAGATTATCACAGGTACACAACCTTGTGTGATTGCGATGTCATACAGCTAATATGATGCAAGTATGGTCTAAATATAAATATACTGTCTGAATTGTACGCGAACTTAAATATTAACAATGCCACGGGTGCAGCTTAATGTCTTTATATTAATACATTAAAAAATGACTATATTCTGCACTTATGCACTTATGACTCTATACACGTACTGTATAAATGTAAGCGAGTAATATGCTATATATCCATATTACTTATTAATAGCATACATTTAGGATTAGCACTTCACACACTAGTATTTGCACCTTAGCAGTATAGTATATATGTGTAATTAGGAGGAAGATTAGAATTGTGGCCGCTATAGTCAGTGCAGAATGTCAAAAGTGATCAGAAGATACGACCTAACGTTGAAAAAACTTTTTTTAAAATCGGTCTTAAGCTGAACGAAATTCTCTTGTTAAAAAATCTATGATAATCCTGTACTACAACCAAACCTACAACTCAGTCGGAGAAAATTAACTTTTAATTATTTCAATGCCTACAGATATCTTGATTGATTCATTACAAATTGAATGCCTTAACTATAACGTAATTATAGAAATAAATTTTATTACAAGTAGAAAAAAGCAGGTACATCAATGACCGCTAATCAGATCTTTAATATAAAAAGCACGACGACAAATACAATATAACAGCTTTAAACCAACAGTCTACATAATACTAATATTAATATAAATCAAGCCCACGACGAATAATATTAGCTGACAGAAATCTATTCAAGGTATAACTAGTTCAATAAAGCCAGAAATGATTGCAACAAAACACAGGTTCTTTCTTTCCATCGTAGTCATAAATCTCAACATAATTATAAAAATCACAATAATTCATCAATAATACTATGATGCATGCTTGATTAAATACTCAATGTGCTAGTGAAAAATATATCCAATAATACAGAAGTTTACCCGAAACAATCCAAAAACTAATATCTATTTAATACCTATGTCGGTTGACGCTTTACTTTGCATTGGTCATGGCTCAAAACTCTCAATGTCTCAATGCATAAAGTTAGCAGCTGCCATTTTTATGACTTTCTATTCTGTTTATAGAATAATAAGCTGAGAAATTAGCATGCAGCACCAACTTCAGCAGAGGTATAAACATAAACGTATTACAAGTTCGTCCAGATTGGAATTAAAAAGAAGCATAGATTTGTGAACGTGTAGCATGCCGTAAGCTAAACAGAGCAAGCCTGGGATAGTGAACACTTGTGAGCAGGTCAGCATTCGACAAGTCTATAGCAGAACTTCATTTGAGATAATTGGTTGATGTCTCTCATCCAGAAGATCTGAAACACATTAATCAGCCATTGGGCACATGTAGAGAACTAGATCTGCAGTGCTTGGCTTCCTGACAGGAAATTAAAAGAAATTTTCTGAAGAATTTTGAAGAAATGTGAAAGTTACAAGATACTCTACTGAAAAACGAATAAAAATTATATTTTTAAAATAATATTGTTATTTTCTCTAGCATATGGAAGATTCCTTGTAACTTTTATCATTTAGAGTCAGCACGGTTGTGTTAACTTTAACAGACTAAAAGGTAAAAACCAAATCTCATTTTAGGCAGGCTTAGTCCAGATATTATTGAAAATTCAGTTTGTTTCATCAGAAATGATCTTAAAACATGAAACAAGTAACGACAAATCCAAGTGAAACGAAGACAGAAGGCTGCAATAAATACTAATAGAACTTTGCTGTGATCCTGAATTCCGAAGAGATACGGTAAAGAAGAGACAGACTTTATAACTTCTATCACTTGCTGTCGTAAACAAGAAAAAGACTAAGAAATGATAGCACATCACAATGTGAAATATATCTTCACTACAGAATGCCTTGGTAATGCTAAAATAACATGCAACTGTCACAACACCTAATAACTACACTAGAAATAAACACAAATTACATTTTGATTTTATATATATAGAGGTGTGTATACACACACACACACACACACACACATATATATATATATATATATATATATATATATATATATATATACACACCTTTTGTTACTTAATTTTTACTTCAAAATAATTTGAAGAACAGGCATGAAGTTGATACTTGGTCTGAACTTAATATTTTGTCAAAGAAGTTTCAGATAAGCATAAACTTTCTCTCAAACAATCATTAATAATCTAGAGAAGGCGAGTCATTTATTCTAAACCGCTCATTAAAAGTAACCGTGGAGTATTTGAGAATTGCAATAAGTTAAAATAAGCAAATTTCTGCTTCCAAAGTTTCTGTTGGTTCAGGTCAGAGAGTCAGCAAAACGTAAAATTATAATTCAGTCGAGCAATCAACCGTCCCTTACTAAGACATACTAGAAACAAACGACCAAACAAGTCAATCGTTATCAGTAGAAACATCATGTACTACATTTTCGAGAAAATCATCTATGATGCGACAACACTCAGTGCGTTACTTACCGGCAATGATGCGATGCCACGGCAGAGTGACGTATGTGAGGAATGAATGCAGTGCGACGCAGTTGGCTCTTCTGTTCTCCTTGAACCAGTGCCAAGCTTGACCAAACGACTTGCCGATAAATCCACCGTAGTGGTCAGCGTTCTCGTCAAACTCTAAAAACAAAAAAAACTGAGTCATGTGACGTCCAATAAAACACTGAATCAGGTAGAATGTTTAAACATTAAACATAAAATTTAATTTCCAATTATAATTATTAAAATACATCCGGAGTTTAGATTAATACATTAGTATATTACACGAATACACTTATAAACTAAGATACCCTAATAGCTGCTATTTCTATTGTTATGGTTCATTACGTTTATATTCATCATCATCATCATCTTCCCTTGAATCCAAGATTAACTAGGGTATTAAGTTATATATAAGTTACATACAATTTGTACACTTATTCAAAGCAAAGCCAGGAATGGCCACCAGACGGGACCATTACAAATACCACAATAAATCCGCTGTTCCAGATGATTTATTACAGTGCTTCAACTACTTATGATTGATTGACTGATGCACAGATAGACAAATTCATTGATTTAATAAATATTTGCTTTTAAAAAGCTGGTAAAGCTTATGTTAACATCAGTTTCCTTACTCGAGAGTGATGTCAGTGATGGGAAGAGCCCAGGATTTGAACCCGACACATACTGATCCGCGGTCGAATATTTTACTGAAATCGTCCCTGGCTCCAGCCAGAGAAATAACAAATAGATGCTAATTTACGGACTCGATTTTACATATGATAGCAATAACATCTTTATCAGAGTAAGCAAGCAACGCCAGATATGCACTAATTGATCGATACAATGGATATAAGGTGAGCACATACCGTCTTCAATGTTTCCAGCGACGACCTCTGCACAACCGCTGCTATGATCCACGCTGATGTCATCCGCATTCCGGTTCTTCCGAACTCCAGACTTCTTGAGAGAACCTCGCAGAAAATAGGGCCAGCTTGTGCTCGGGTCACTCATTCTTCTGCTCGAATACTCCGCCTGTTCCAATACAGCGAAGAAAATCACAACTCCTATGAGACACTTTATCTAACAATGCAAAGATAAGGAGAGAGAGAGAGAGAGAGTTTGTGTGAGAGAAAGAAGTAACAAAAGCATCAGTGAAAGAATTGAAATAGAAACTAATAATTAATGAAATACTAAATTTGTATTAGTTTTTCTTGTATTTAATGTAGTAAAATTGAGACAGTAATTATATCTGCATATATAATGTTTAATAGAGCATATCATGCAAAAGTACTCTCTGTGCTATACAACAATTATGTACAATAAAACAAGCAGTATAAAATATAGATAAAATATCAATGAAACAGTAGCCATACTAGCAGCAGTTTATATACAATGTATATATTATATATACACTGTATAAACTGCTATACTATAATACAGAATATAAGCAGCGTATATATAAATTACAGTATATAGTAAGATATTGTATAATATAAACATATATTTAAAGAACCAATTATATACAGGGAAATATATAAGTTTGAAGTACTATTTAACAAAGCGTGATACTCATGTGCAAAAGTTATGCTGGAAACTATACATAAATATAACATTTAACATTTATCTTTAGATGATATATATAACAATATTGTTAACGTGCTATTAACAGCAGAGAGCACTTCCATTCCTAAGATACCTTCTTCAGCACTAAAACCATTCTGGAATGACCAACTAAATGAACTTAAGGATAAGTCTATTATGTGGCATCATATTTGGCATGATATGGGTCGACAAAAAACTGGTTTGATCTTCTCCATTAAGAACGATGCAAAGTTCAAATATAAACTAGGCATTAAAAAAGCAGCTGAGAAATATGGAAGTAGGTATGATGAAGCCTCAATTTTGCATATTTCTAATAAAGACAGCACCGAATTTTGGAATGCTTGGTCTAAGAAAATTCATACTGGTCATACTAATAACAATAAGATATGTGTTAATGGTTCCAGTTCGGATAAGGTGGTTGCAGATGCCTTCATGAATCATTTTCAAACTGTATACTGTGATTCCGGTCTGGCTACCAACGCTAAATCTGAGTTTGAATGCTTGATGACTAAAAGTTTAGCTAATTGCTCGAATGTTTATGCCCCTGATATGTCGTGTTTAACGGTTGAGCTAGTGGATCGCTGTATACGTAAGCTTGCTATAGGTAAGGCTTGCGGTCCTGACAATTTAATGGCTGAAAATCTAATAATGCACACCCTATACTAGTCGTTCAGTTAACTAACCTAGTTAAAAGCATTGCTATCCAGGGTTATGTTCCTCAAGGGTTCAGTACAGGTTATATTATCCCAATAATTAAGTACAACCTTTGTGATAAAAACGACGTCAACAACTATTGAGGTATCACATTAATTGCATTCATTTCTAAACTGTTTGAATTAGTCATTCTTGATATATGTGAGGATTATCTTGTTGCTAGCAACCTCCAATTTGGTTTCAAGGTAAACTAAGGTTGTAATCATGCAATTTTTATGATGACTGAAGTCGTTAAATATTTTCTAGATAATGGTAATAGTGTGTTTATGGCCACACTTGACCTGAAGAAGGCATTTGATAAAGTTAACCACTTTAAATTATTTACAAGTCTTATATTGAAGGGCATTCCTTTATGGATTATAATTGTGCTACAGGACTGGTATTCTAAGTTAAATGTCTGTGTTCGTTGGAATGGATCCTATTCTCATAATACTTGTGTTAAAAGTGGCGTGAGACAAGGTAGCTCTCTATCGCAGGCTTTATTTAATATCTTTATTGATCCTTGCATTAATGACCTAAAATCTCTTAATGGAGGTTGTACCATTGGTGCCAATTTGTTGGTATGATCTTATACGCTGATGATTTGCTTCTTATTTCACCAACGGTGCTTGGTTTACAAAAGATGCTAGATAAATGCTCAATTTCGTTTGATAATTTACTATTAGAATTTAATATAGATAAATCTATGTGTGCTGCGATTGGGTTAGGGTAAGCCTGTGAAATTTCTTCAATGTCTCTTATGAAAAAACCACTAAACTGAGAAAAACGTTTTAAATACTTAGATATTACTTTTATAGCAAGTAAAAATCTAATGGCTGACACCAATTTGATTATTAGAAAATTTTACTCTAGTTGCAATAATATATTGAGTAAATCAGCTTATTTAACTGAGCTGACAAGATTGCATCTTTTAGAGTCCTACTGCTTGCCCATTTTAACCTATGCCACTGTTAGTATTTCACTTAGAAACGATCAAATTCATGATTTAAATGTTGACTGGAACAATGTTTATAGAAAGCTATTTAACTATCATAAATGGGAATCTGCTAAGCCAATTATGATAGGGTTGGGCAAGTTGGATTTTAAGCACATTAGAGTTAAACTTATGTTTAATTTCTTTAGAAGCAGCCTAAATAGATTCAGTATAAATATCATTTTAAAGCATTTTGTAATTAGATATGTGATAGGGATTTAGATAAAATGTGTCATTGTTTTAGATTGCCTATACTATAAATTGTTCGATGGTTCTAGACAATAGAGTGTCTTATGGTAGAAGCGTGTATTTAATTTACGAAGCTTTTAATGCTAGTGCTGGTATTAGCAGAAATTCTAGTTAAGTTTCTAGTATTTCATTTTTGATTGTTGATCCTGTCTGTTTTTGACGAAAAAAGAAATGAATATAAATGAAAAAATAGAAATAATTAAAAAAGATACAGAAAAGTAAATTTAAAGGGCATTCGGTTGGTGAGCGCCTAGGCGCCAGAAATTGCTACAAAATTTCCTGATACGAATGGAAGAGACTTTGATATGGTATGAGAGAAAGAGGAGTGAAGAAAGTCCATTCGTATCCCGACCCTAGTTAAACTCGGATTAAAGGGAAGAAGAAGAAGATAAAGAAAAGTAAATTTAGCCTAACCTCATCCTGTTGTTCAAAATCGTTCATAGGAAAATTTTCAGTGCTGGGGGTTTGGCTGGGGGTCTCAGGCCCCGACCCCTTAACCCTGCTCACAGCCATTTCCGCGAGACCCTTACCACGAGGCCCCATCATCCTGACAAACTCCACCCGCTTGTAATCTCTGAACCAGCTGAGGACCATACGCTGGGCCATTCTGTGCGTAAGACTTGCCTGTCGATTACACAATTATTACCAATATTAAAGTATTACAATTACTTTAATTAATTATTATCAATTAGAACATTAAAGTATAACAACTACTTTAATTAATTATTACCAATTGGAATATATTAAAGTATTACAATTACTTTAAATAATTAGTATCAATTAGAATATTATAGTATCAAAATTACTTTAATTAATTATTATCAGTTAGAATACTAAAGTATTACAATTGCTTTAATTAATTATTATCAATTAGAAAGTATTACAATTACTTTAGTACTTCACATTAATATTTTAATATTGATACAAAAAATGAAACAAAGTTAACCTTAAGACCTGCTTTAGCAGGTAAGGAATGAATGGCCTTTGGAATGGGCAGACCAAATGAGCAAATTGTCAGCCGAATGTAAAATACTCAGCCAAATGTGCAAATAATTAATCAGCGAAATGCGCAAATAATAAATCACATGTGCAAATAATCAGCCAAATATACAAATAATCAGCCATATGTACAAGTAATGAGTCATAAGGGGCAAATAATAAGTCATATCCATAACTAATGAGCTATATGAGAGACATTACAGAGATAATGAGCCATATGCAAAACTGAGATTCACGAGTGATCAATTAAGAACGAGATAGAGGGCAAGACTAAAAACTAGTGTGAATGACGCTCATCACTAAAAATCACTGTACAAGGTTGAATGACCCTTTTTGGTGATCTAAATAAATAAATAAATAAATGCTGACATCATTGACAAAACTTACTCTTGTATCGTACACTTTCTTCAGAGCATCGTATCTGATTGAACCGAGGAATATCACACTTTGGAATTCACCATGTCTATCCTTAGCCACTAGCTCAACACAAACCATTTCACTGTCTCGTACTATCATGTCCGCAAACGCCTATAAATATATCACACCGGCGAAACTTTCTCAGCACAACACAGTATATTGAATGTTAGTATTTAAAGAGAATAGTCACTGCTATAACTATTAATATTTAATAGTAACATTCAAAAATCAATCATTTTTAGAAAAAATTACTCAATAGTAACAATCAAAAATTAATTATCTCATTTCTAAATATAGGCATAATGCGACAGCACGTCAAATGCAGTTCATTTTGTCCTGAAGACTAACATTATCCTAGAGAGAGAGAGAGAGAGAGAGAGAGAGAGAGAGAGAGAGGGAATCAGATGTTAAATCTTCATTGTATTCACCACTCTGCAAGTATAGCTTAACTCAACGTAAAGCCGCAGGAATCACCTTTATCAACTGAATCTGTCTTATCACACTTTCAATCAGACTCTTAAATCCAACTTTCAATTTAACAACTAAAATTGTAAGAACAAATTATGTACTCTTGACACACGGACACTTATATCGATATTTTTCTTTGATCCATTAGGCTTAGGCTGTTTGACACACTGTGTGCCTGGGAATTTTTAAAATTTCATTTCATTTAAATGTTTATTTCTGTTTGCATTTGTCATTAACATTTTATTTTAAATGTTATTGCATTATAGTTTAATTAACAAATATATTTCATAGCATTAACAGTTTTAAATGTTACTAAAAGTAATGCTCTGCAAATGTTACTAAAAAATTGATATTAAATAAGACGTTTAACAAATTTACATTAAAATATTAACACTAAGGTAAATTTATTGAATCTCTACCTCTTCAAAGTTGTCAATGGTGAAGAATATATTGGGGTATGTGAATTCCTCTTCCGTTCCTTTAGTTTCCATGCTTCTCTTACTGGGAGAAGGGTACACCCTCTGTAGCATATTCATAATTAAACCAATCGACATACAGAACAATTCTTCAATGGCAGAGTTTATTACATATGCTCAAGATCGGCACTGATTTTAATTAAAGTTAAGTTGAAAACAAAATGCTTAGAATTACAGAAATGTCTGCAATGTTGTAATAAATATAATACAACTGGATGTTTCTGTGTGCAAAAATGGACACGGCTAGGAAAAATGGACACTTTTAACTAAACCTGCATTTTCCAAATCGCTCAATCCTTCGGCAGCGTTCTAGCAATGCATCATACGACTCTCAAGATATCAATAAATATAGAAATTTCTTAGATACAAAAAAGGTGTTTTAATTAGAAATTATGATGATGCGATGAGCTCACCATAAATTTATAATCATCACATGACACAGCTGTTAATAGCTATTAAGGAATATCGCCAGCGAGCAAACGTCGCCAGCGTTATCGTTAGTGTTACTTCAGACAGACACACGGACAGAACTGGGTCACTACATTAGATATGCAAACTAAAATCAGAAAATTTGCAAAATTTAGATGAAAAATGAGAAACAATTTATCGACACATTCACATCAATAATTTTCATAAATATAACGAGGAAATAAAAAATGTTAATAATAAAGGTTTACGTCACATTTCTCATACAAGGATGATGTCAGCGACGTCACCATATCACCACTAATAGATTCACGAAAATGAAGTAATAGATTCACGAAAGCAATTATTTTAAAAATCAGAGCTGTAGAGAGAGCAAAGATCCTAAATGGCACTGGTCTGGTGATCTATATATATAGTCAGGTCAGATGATTTAAATCTATGGACGTAAGAGAAGTGCTTTCAATCCACTACAGAAAGTAGAAATAGTAGAACAAGAGCAAACATCAGATGCAGAGAGTTCAAAACAGAGAGCTAACAAAAGAGCATCAACCTAATGCGGTGAGCATATAAGGAATTGCAAGCAGGTTGGCAGCAGAACGAGTGAAGGTTAAGAGGAAGCCGGTGAAGATTGCTAAGTAGGGAAGTAGTGAAAAACTCTGAGGACTGACAGACATGGGCAAGAGAATTCTTGACACGTGGCAGACACGTGAGAGAAGAAGATGGCAAGCCTTATGGGTTATAGTAATCAAGTTTAGAATGAATTAGTGAGTTAGCATAAATAATGGCTGAATCTTTGCCAAGAGAAGAACCTATCTGCCTGATTTGACAGATCTGCAAGAAAAAGGAACGTCAAACAGAACAGATTTTTATAATGATTTTATAAATTTTATAATTTGTATAATTATATCGAGGTTTATACAGAAACCTGTGTAAATTTCTTCAGTATCTGAAGTTCTTTGTCGCCAGTCCTACTGCATATGGCACAGGATACGTAATACTCAAACTGTGAATATAAGCAACACAATTGTACACAAAGTGTTGATTATTGATTTTGTGGTAATACTATAGTGTTGGGTTTTCAAGAATTCAAATGTAGTGGTACGGTGTTGTTATATTTGTTTATTCACCTTTCCGGGGATCAAATTTTTAGGATCGGAGGCTATTTGCCTCTCTTTGGAAGAAGAAGGTTATGATGCTAATTCGTGATCTAGCCAAACGAGAGGAACTACTGAGTGCTTAAATTCAATGTAGTTTATTATTTATTATATATTCTTCAAGATTGTTTTCATCGATTGCTTTCATTGGTTATGTAAATATATTGGTTAGGTTATAAATTCAAGCAGCAAGGGTTAAAGAAGGGTACAAATAACAAGCATAGATTATTTTAATTTAATCATTTACAAATCAACTCTATACCATAAAAAATTGTTAAAACAAGAGATTTGTGCTCTCACGTTTAATCTTTACAGAGGTTTGTAACCCAACCATGTTGACCTACATTACTTGTTAAAAAATCAGCTCTAATGTCACAAACTTATTTTTCATTGATTTCTACAGATTATATTAAACAGTTTAATATATACTGAAACCAGTATGTAAAGTTGAATAAAACATCAGAAGAGATAAGTTACAAATCAGTTATCGTTGCCAAGTTTGAGTTTCAGATAAACTATTGTACTTGCAATGCAATGCACATGCATTGTGACCTTACATGCTGCATGATAAGATTCAAGTAAGTTGTTTCTTCCCAATCGATCTCTGAATCACTGAACGACGGCTTGTTCTGTGAAGCCTTCCTACAAACCTCAACTGCTACCTGTCGTCAACATGTAATCAATGTTAAAAACAAACATTAGTATTACTACCAGACTTATGGCCGTAGTTACTAGTGAGATAATCAAGTGTTTAAACATCAACAGTTGCAGACTGATTAGTCACAATTTGATATTCTGCGAGCTTGAATCGATGTGTAAAGTAATGCATAGCTCTGCGCGCCTGTTTTCGGGCATTTCAACAGTTGATAAGTTACATCACTGATTAAGAAATAATATTCTGACTTTGTTTACGAAGCAAGCTGATTGATCGATCGGTCTAAAGGACAGCGGCGCTGTGATTGGCTGATCGATATAATTTTGGCGGTTGACCTTGTAGTTAATAACCAAACAACATTTTTTAGTGAATACCAAAAATTCTTTACAATAGTTTAACAAAAGTCTATTCGTATCCCGACCCTGGTTAACCAACAACAGAGGAGTAAATTAACAGCTGATCAAAGAAAAGTTAGTAAATGTGGGTATTAACCATACTGAACCATGAATCTTGGTGGATGACTGTTTTTATGCAGTGATATTTTGCATAGATTACTTTCACCTGATCGCTTGCTCGTCGTCACAACAACGATTAAGTGTAACACAAAATATATAAGGAAAATATAACAAGAAATATAAAAAGTAATATAAAAATATTATATAATATGTAGACGACTGGGAGGACTGGAGAAAGTCTATTCGTATCCCGACCCTGGTTAAACTGGGATTTAAGGGAAGATTATGATGATGATATAATATGTAGACGCAAACAGGCAGAACTACACACATTGCAATTTAAACATTGCAATCTGAAGTATATATAACTTGATCAATATCAAGTAATGTCTAACGTACACACATGTGAAGCGTATACATATAAATTTATGTAAGGTATAATAATATATATAATAAGGTATTTTATATATATATATATATATATATATATATATATGTATATATGTATTATATATATATATATATATATATATATATAATTATATATAGGTATAATAATATATCTATAGTAATGTATAACTTACATAAATATCAATTTGATTTATTACGAAGAATGTTGTAATTTTCTAAATCGTTTCAATATGACTAAAAAATTTGCTAGAAATTAAAATTTACAAAATTAATATTCACAAATTAAATGTATACATTTTAATAAATGTTTTCTAGATTACACAAGGTAGTATCTGCATTGACCACTTAGAAATTTGAATTTTTATTAGAAATTTAAAAACACAAAAATGTAAGATTCTTACTATTACAGTCAGCATGAGGAAACGTAACCTTAAAAAGAATTTTTTTTAATGAATTGCAAAGATTTCATGTTGTACCTGTGCAGTAGGAGGTTCAGATCTAGAGAAATTCTTTCTAACGTAGAACAGCATATCATCCTTGTAACGATCATCAGGCGAGTTGACAAAATGTTTCTCAAACAAATTAATCCAGACCCTGTTACCGTTAACATAAGTGAATCCATCGTCTGAAAGGGTAACGTACATCAAGCAATTGATCATTTTGAAAAAAACTTTGAACAAATAAAGAAATGCTTAAACTAAGAAAATTGTAGAATATGCACTCACAACATACATAGGCAAACTACAAGATCTACGCCAAAATTATTTAATGTTTGAAGTGATTGTTATTAAGTCCTAAGATAAGGTAAACCCGAATACATGCAAATTTAGAAAAAAGTGAAGAGAAAAATTAGCAAAATTTTATCTAAAAAAGTGACCACAAATTTACAAAATTCTTATCAAGACCCTCAATATATATATATATATATATATATATATATATATATATATATATATATATATATATATATATATATATATATACATGTATATATATATATATACCTTAGTGTTAACAAAGAAACACAAATATACCCATTGAAGATTTTTATGCTTACCTTCTGACGATAGTTTTTGATTGGCAGGATGTGTTTTATTCCTCTCTTCAACGATGGAAGATAATATGGAATGTAGAGATGCACTCGTAGACATAGACCCTGTCGAGTGTTGTTCATCCATCGACATCGGAGACGTTAGAGGTGAGCCAATTGTAAACGTAGCGGAATGTGCAGCAGCAGCAAGTGAGGAATGATCCGGCATTTCTTCATCAACACTACTCGATCTCATATCACATTCAAATGTCTGGCGGCAGTGGGTTTCAGAAGATACTAATTTTTCATTTATATTATCCTTTTCCATACTAACAATTGTCCGCCTAACTATATCGTAACAATAACTTGAATTATTGTTCAAATATTATTTTTAACATAATACTTAGTAATATAGAAATTTTCTAAAATGAATGCAAAAGTTTATAAGGTATGGGAGATACAGGATTGGAGGTTTATTCGTATTACGACCCTAGCTAAACTGGGATTCTAGAGAAGATGACGGTGATGATGATGAATACAGTGCTGTTACAGAGTTGCTAGAGAGTGCTATAAAAGCCCATGTCAAATGAATTTAAGAACAGTTGTGAATTTCAATTTAAATGTAATGAATCACTAATCAAGTGCAGATTATGCAAAGTTCCGTCAGATTAAGAATATCTTCATACTGACCAAAGCTATCAAGTCTTGCTTCTTCGTCAACTAGTAAATCTGTCCGATGTTAAACAAAATCCACTCCACTACAATACAGGCCGAAACAGAAATATTTTTTTAATTAAAATTTTTAATTGCTATTAATAAAGAGCCAGGTGTATGAGAGAGCATTGCCACCGAAATACAAAACGAAAAGCATACATTCTTATTGGAGTAGTTACATAAATAATCTATATTTTACAAATTTAGATAATTTATTTGATACTTTACTCTATTTATTTGATAATTAAAATAATGATAGTAAAGGCGGAAGAGAACTTTATAAAGCATAATAGTAATAACGACATAACAATAACAAATTTGACAAAATGATCTACATTTTTCTTCGAGCTCTATTAAACGTTACTCTGGGGACACTGGAGTAGCCACTTCAACACTCTTCCTCCATTGATCTCGATTCATCGCAGAGTCATACACATCAATGACATCACCACTACTACAGGAACATGATTGAATTTGATAGCTAAATATTTATAATTACATTGTTAGCCTCATCATCATCTTCTTCTTCCCTTGAATCCCAGCTTAATTAAGGTCGGGATACGAATAGACCTTCTCCATTTCTCTCAGTCTCAGAACGCACCATCAGTCAATCCTCTGTTTTCATATCCCTCTAAATCACAGCAAAATGGTAAAAAGGAACGAATTGGCTACATTTGTAAATAATAATAATGTAACTATAATACAAAGAGCGAAGGCTCCTGCATTAAATTTTAATGCAAACGTTTTTGTGAATAATTTTTCTGTTTAAAGTTGGGACGTATATCTTAAGAAATCAAATCTTCGTATCAAAAAAGCTTGAGAATCGTTTATAAAATAAGCTTATTCAATGCAATAGTTATCTCCTACAGAGCCTTTCAAATCAACCTTGATACTGTCAAACATAGATAAAGAATAAGTAATTCTTAATTCCATACTGTCAAATGGAACCTTTGCGCTCGAAGCTGTCATGGAAAACAGTAGCACTATAATTGTATTGTTGTTGTTGTTATTTAGTAGCTTTATTAATATGATACGTAAGTATGACAGCTATTTTATAAGCAATTTATTATTATAGGCCCCAATCAGTGATAGATATCAACATAGTTGATCATTTCACTATAATAATATAACAACAATTAGAGTGCTACAGTCATCAATGACAACATCGAGCACTATTGAGACAAAATTAAGCCGGCGAGCATAAAGAAGGTCAAAAAACTGTGCAAATTCCAAAATCCAGATAATCAGTCCGAAGTAAGGGGAATTAAAGCAAAGGAGGTTTAGGCGCAGGTCGCTGCTCATGGACACTGGATGGAAAAGAGAGATGGAAAAGTTAGGTCTTCAACTGCTTATGGAACTGCTCATAGGCAAGCAAAGGCCGATGTGCTTCAAATGAAGATTTCCGAAGATTTGATGGAAGAGAATTCCAGATCTGCGGTGCAGCATGCTGGAAAGAACGATTAGATAGCATAGAGCGCGAAGGTAAGCTAGGTCGCACAAGAGTAATTAATTTAGAAGACCGAGTAACAGCAGGCTGCATCATTTTAATCAAGTGAGACATAGAAGTTTGTCCAGGGATGGTGATGGACTTACAGGTTAACGAAGCTGTTTTATAATGCGTGTTTACTGTGCTTTAACATATCATAACATTACAGTTAGGAAACAATTTTATGCTTAAGACTAATAGCATGTTACTAATAGCACGTATTAGTGAAAGTGAAACAGTCAACTAGTATGTTGATATCTATCACTTTTAAAACAACATGTTTTTAACCGTTAGACAATTTAGTCTTAATTCTCTGTAGCCCGTCCAGTGAATGTCGGAGGTTTTACTATCAGATCCGCGCGGCTGAGAATCGAACCCATGATAGTTTAATTCACATCAGTATCTGTCATTTAAATCTTCACGATATTACCTGACTCCCCTAACCACTGCGTTAATGAGAGACATTTAATTAATAGATTACAATATTATTATGATTAATAGTATTTAATATAGTAGATAGAAAAAGAAAGTCTATTCGTATCCCGACCCTGGTTAAACTGCGATTTAAGGGAAGATGATGATGATGATACATATATATATATATATATATATATATATATATATATATATATATATAATATTATATATCTTTGAACTAATTTGCTAGATATTTAGCTTCCGCTTGACATTGTTTTTATAGTGCATGATGCTTACATTGTACTGTAGCACTCTTGGTTGCTGTTGACTCAATTCATTAAATTTAATCATAGATGAAAAAAACGATTTTTATGTTTTTTATATCTTTTAAAAAACGCGTTTTTTACGATTTTTAGATCTTTTAAAAACGCGTTTTTTACGATTTTTATTTTTTGTCAAATAAAAAACGTAAACCATGGTTTGACGTGGACTGCGCATAAATATTGAGAAATTGCCGTTAGTTTCGTGCCATAAACATCACTATATAAAAGGTAATTCATTACATACCTGATTTTCCTTGTTAGGCAGATGTTTAATTTTTCAGACATTGTCTATTTTTAATTTCTTACGGATTTAAATTTTCTGGTATTGATAATTATGAGCAACTGACAGTGTGGCTGTATGTGACCTGAAAGTACTTGTTTATATTTGTATGGAGTCTATGGACATACTTTAGAACTTTAGATCAAGTCTAGTTGTAATAAAATTGTTTAGTGTTATGGAATGAAGGTATGGTAATATATATTATTATGGAAGCTACATGTACGCTACTAAAGTTATTTATTTTTTTGGAAAAAACGCGTTTTTTATTTTTGGTAGGAACGTTTTTTTCATCTATGAATTTAATGGACCGTTTAATTCACCGTCTTGAGGCCCTCCGTTTGTCGACTCCTATTTCGTACAATAGTTTTCTAAGTTGTTTGTAACGAACGGGGTTGCGAGTGCGTGCGCGCGGCCGGCGAGGCCTCCCGCGTTACGGCGAGTGAAGATGTATTCTTATAAGAATATATCTCTACCCTCGCTGTAACGCGGGAGGCCTCGCCGGCCACGCGCACGCAACCCCGTTCGTTACAAATGGTGTCAGAAGTGGGATTATTAAGACCATTCAACGTTAAGCTGCTATCTCGCATCGCTGCCGGCCATCCATAATAGCACTCTACAACGTGAAGACGTGGAGTGAGCCTCACTCCCGATTCGGGCCGGGCCGCCAAACCCGATGTCCCGGGTTCCCATGACCCAATATTGAGGGTGAGAGATATACGTCCCCTCCCTGTAACACGGGAGGCCTCGTCGGCCGCGCGCACACTCTCGCAACCCCGTTCGTTACATTGTTATCGACGACAGTAGTACTTGAACTGTTTTAGTTGTTGAGGTACAAGTAGGTCTACACAAGTCAACATTTTCAAAAATTGCTAATTCCAAGTACATAAAATCCTTTGTTAATGTACCTTTCATAATTAATCACTACAGCTGTCAGACTAACTTTAGAGAAGGAGTGTACTTTAGCTTTTTAGCCTTTTTAGACAAGAGTTAATTTTGTAGATTATGTAGTTCAGGTTTACTACAATCATGCCTGTTCATGGCAAACCGACGTCAAGATTCAGTAAACGTTAAAATTCTTGTTCTTACTCCTGTTGAGAAATATTACAATGTAAGCAAATTATATTAAATATAAATTAATTATTATATCTGAGTACTGCAGATTCAAAAACAACATACTTTCAGAGTCAACAAAGCAGTAATTACAATTGTTGAAGGCAATATGACCTCAACAATTTCTAACCTCAGCAATAACCTCAGCAGCCATTTTTGTTAAGTTAGGGTGTCATGAAGGTTTAGTAAGAATAGTGTGGCATTTGTGGTTGAATCAGTTAGTAGGTCGAAGAGATTGACATAGAGAGAGAAGAGTGAGCATTAAGATTAAGTACCTAGGACCTGCCATTTCACAGAAGTGACAAATATAAGCAACAGAAAATGACCAATAAATAAATTTACACAGAAAATCAATCAGATTCAACCTAAAGGAGACATTGGCACTTCTCTCTTTAAACCAGCAATCAACAGATATTTAACTACAGCTTGACTAGGAACATCAATAGAAAGACACAGAGCAACAGAGAAACTTCACTAATAAGTACTATTTCATTATCTAATTATAATAATATATCGCAGACGACGGCTTCACACCAAGAATTGTATTTCAAGATACGGAGCCACGGACAATTACATTTAACTTCAGTAATGATCAATATTTTTGAAGGTGTCAGTCCACGAGTCGTCCATAGTTAAATTTTGCTGACTTCCATTCGCTGTCTCGTAGGAAACGTCGAGCTGATTTAAACAGAGCATATCTTGCTGCTGCTGTTGAAATGCATCATCATGCTGGTCGACAAAAACATAACTTTGAATCTGCTGCGAGAGGAGGTTAGCTAATGGCTGTTCTTTCTCGGACAAGTGAGCTTGTAGAACGTGAGATTCAAGTGAAGCAAGGTGCTGTGGTAAAAAAGTGTCCTGCATAGAATGTAGCTGTGGAGCTTCGTTATGAGAAAACTGAAAATTAGAAGCACTTGTCTGCAGTTGATGTAGCTTTGATTGCAACACGTGATTCTGCAGTGGTTGAATTTGACTAGTCTGCAGCGGATGTTGTAGCTTTGATTGCAACACATGATGCTGCAGTGGTTGAGTTCGACTCGTCTGCAGCTGATGTAGCTTTGATTGCAACACGTGATTCTGCAGTGGTTGAATTTGACTAGTCTGCTGCTGATGTTGTAGCTTTGATTGCAACACATGATTCTGCAGTGGTTGATTTTGATTAGAAATACAATTTAGTAGTGGCTGATAATGATTTAGCACATGATTAGGCAAGTGATTCGGCAGTTGCTTCTTTTGATTTGACACTTGACTTTGTGATGACTGACTCTGGTTAACCATATTGTTTTCCAGTTGATGATTTTGATTCGGCACTTGATTCTGTTGATGCTGCGACAGTTGCAATGCTAAATCTGGCAACGGTTGTACACGATTTAACTGCAATAGAGAGTTTTGAATGGGATGTAGCTGCTTAGGCTGCTGTGATATTGAAGCAGGATTATGCAGCAGTTGCAGAGACTGCTGGAGGCTCGTCAGATATGTTGAACCTTTAGATTGAACGTTAAGCTGTTGTTGCTTGTCATCATGAATTGATAAAATGGGCGTTAAACTAGCACCGATTGATTCAATCGATTGGTGCGACTGAGCTAAATGATCATAGAGTTGTTGATAGTTCTCAGCATTCAGCTGAGAGAATGAAACGTGTGAATCATCGAACTGCTGTAAGTCAGTCAGCTGCTGCAGCACTTCACATTGCAGCTGCTGCTGCTCATTAATAGTACTCTTCAGCTGTGTTCCTTGAAGCTGCTGCTGCTGTAGTAAAGTTTCATTCTGCTGCCTAGGCTCTAAGTTTCTTACATCAAGTGAGCGCAGTGAAGTATTCCTCGAGTCAGCAGTATTAAACAGACTATTCTGCAATATTTCATGCCTTGAGACCATTGTTGCCATTTGCACATTTGCTGAATTTCCGTTCTGATTACTCACACTCGCTACAAGCTTATCATACAGTAGTTGTTGCTGAGAAGTTTTCTGCTGCTCCACTGAGTGCGGCTTAAGCAGCTGCGACAAACTAGGCAGCAGCTGATTCTGAGGACACTCTGCAGTGCTCTGCAGGTACAGCTGCTGAGGATCATACGCTGCTTCACTCCAGTCTGAGACTGCATGCTCTGACAACAGCTGTGTTTGCTGCAGCTGTTGATCACCGTACTGACTATATTCCTGCATCAAATGTGTCTGCCGCAGCTGAGACGAAGGCATACACATTTGATGCAATTGTTTCGTTTGTTGCAAAATCTGAAACTGTTCTACAGGTTGCTGCTGCAGAATATTCCGCTGCTCTGTTTGAAAATGTTGCACGGGCTGTTGCGAATGCAATTGTCCTATTTGCACTTGTCTAGTTATTGGCTCAATGTGAGAAGGCCATGTTGGTTTTTCACCTATATGTTGTTGCTGTTGTCCAGTAAGTTGTCTAAGATTTAAAGAATGTTCAGATTGCGGCATTACAACATTTTGCTTCATATCCAGCACTGCTTGTAGTGACTGTAGCTGGTGATTTCTTTCCTGTGGCTGTTGTTGATGCATTACACTCTGTTGCTCGTCTAACAACCGATGTAGTTGTTGCTTTAACTGCAATCGATCCACAAAGAGCTGCTCATCTAATCCAACAAATTTCTGCTGTAAAACGTCTTTCGCTAATGTATCACTCGCTAAATAACTGTTAGTCGTGATTGACTCCGAACTGACTATAGGCTGCGGGATACTCACTGGATTTGACGTTAGCATTGTGGCAGGTTTACAAAGCCTTCGTCTAGCTCTTCTAATTAACTTCAGAGCACGCAATCTGTTCGCAGATGAGTTCCTGCACCTATACAGAACAATATAAAACACTCTCAAATTATTTTATTAAACAACACAGATATTTTCTACTAGTGTATACAAATGTAAATTTGAAACTGGTTTGTATATGTGAGGTGAGAATACTGTTGTACAAGTCAGTAAGGTACTCGACGGCGGATCAGTATGTGCGAGGTTCAAATCCTGGGCTCTCCCGTTATTGACATCGCTTTCAAGTGAGGAAACTGACATTAACCTTAGCTTTGCCAGCTTTAACCATATTGATTTTTCAACACAATTTTAAGAACCTAATTATAATTGACATTGTGCAATGGTTTACAAAAGAATTGTATCATTCGAGTATAAAAAACACGTAAAAAATTATATTTCAACATGTAAATGATGCCTGTAAATTAACAATTGGGATTAAAGACTTCTTGCTTAATTGGTTACCAGTTCAGCAATCCAACCAAAATACTCATATAAAAAATATACGAAATGGGATATTACAATTCAATCGTATGGCTGCTTATTATGAGAGTTATGATAAAATATATCTGTTACTTTTATCTCTTATTTAGTTTTGACATTGCTTCCTGACATATTGCATACCTTCACAGTTCAAACAATGCTTTTTCTTCATGAAAAAAAAATTGTTTTACTAGAGTGAGAAAATAAAATAAACTAGAGTTCTTTGTTGCGTCATTAAATTAATTTATCAAAACGAATTGGCCAAACCATGATAGAATAGTAGCTGTGTCGATGTGAGGACTATGGAAGGATTTCTTCAATTTCATCACAGCATAACACAGAGGATCAGAGCTTGACGTCAAACACTCTACTCTATTGGCTAGCTGCCTCAGAGCATCTGAAACCATGCGTAGATCCTCTTTACTGCCTTCGTCGAGTCTATTCTCTACCAATACACCAACAATGAGAAAAACTCTGTGAGAACAGACAGGCAGTGAATGATCAAAACCGTTACAGTGAACAGTAATTCTGCGATAAAGATATACAATCAATAATTCAATGCTGAAATTCAGAAAACGATGCAATAATAATGTCACATGTATAATAATAATAATAAAGGTTTAGCAATTTTAACATTTTTTAATATATACAAAAATGAGGCACAGAAAAATATATCTACCAAAGTAACTTATTCTTAGTTTATATTAATAGCTTGCTAACCAAACTAAAACGATAAACCAAGCTTATTATTAGTGCTAATTAGTCATAATTATAACTATTTAGCACTAGTATAATAAATTATAATTAAAAATAATATTTAATAATTACTCAGAATTAGTGCAAATTAAATGCAGCTGAGAAAGGCAGTATGAAGTCTAAGGAGCCATGCTTTGCTTAAACAGCAACTAAATTAGGGGTCCTGAAAAAGGCATGGCCATTTGGACGAGATCAACTCATTGCCGATGAAGATCTCTTCAGTGATTATTTAAGCTGAACATGAATATGAATGTGTATGTTGGACCTACGATTTAAAGGAGCACACAAGATAGTAATTTAAGTCAGTCGGTTTTATTATCATAGTTGGAAAGAGTTACACATTCTAAGCTTACATTTAAATTAGACGTAGACAAAATCGTATATATGTGCACACTGCACAGTAGGGGGCCACTCAAAAAAAAATAATGCAATTTTCGTCCTCTCACCCCTCATATTTGTTCATAATATAAAAAGAGAGAAGCTTGCCAAATTTGAATGTATTCTAATAATATTTACTGGTAGCTCAACACCGTCAAAGTTTTGCAATTTACGCAACATTTATCCTGTATATTATCAACATTTATCTTGTATATTATCAACATTTATCATATATATTATCAACATTTATCTTGTATATTATCAACATTTATCTTGTATATCAACATTTATCATATATTATCAACATTTATCCTTGTATATTATCAACATTTATCCTGTATATTATCAACATTTATCCTATATATTATCAACATTTATCTTGTATATTATCAACATTTATCTTGTATATTATCAACATTTATCCTGTATATTATCAACATTTATCTTATATATTATCAACATTTATCCTATATATTATCAACATTTAT
The DNA here is from genome assembly GCA_905160935.1 of Enchytraeus crypticus. NCBI lineage: Eukaryota > Metazoa > Annelida > Clitellata > Enchytraeida > Enchytraeidae > Enchytraeus > Enchytraeus crypticus. Next base: position 634,230 of record CAJHZI010000647.1, on the reverse strand, counting down.
CCTATATATTATCAACTTTTATCCTATATATTATCAACATTTATCCTATATTATCAACATTTATCATACATTTATCCTATATATTATCAACATTATATCAACATTTATATATTATCAACATTTATCCTATATATTATCAACATTTATCCTATATATTATCAACATTTATCCTATATATTATCAACATTTATCCTATATATTATCAACATTTATCCTGTATATTATCAACATTTATCCTATATATTATCAACATTTATCCTGTATATTATCAACATTTATCCTATATCAACATTTATCTTGTATATTATCAACATTTATCCTATATATTATCAACATTTATCATATATATTATCAACATTTATCCTATATATTATCAACATTTATCCTATATATTATCAACATTTATCCTATATATTATCAACATTTATCTTGTATATTATCAACATTTATCTTGTATATTATCAACATTTATCCTGTATATTATCAACATTTATCTATGTATATTATCAACATTTATCCTATATATTATCAACATTTATCCTATATATTATCAACATTTATCCTGTATATTATCAACATTTATCCTATATATTATCAACATTTATCTTGTATATTATCAACATTTATCTTGTATATTATCAACATTTATCCTATATATTATCAACATTTATCCTATATATTATCAACATTTATCTTGTATATTATCAACATTTATCCTATATATTATCAACATTTATCCTATATATTATCAACATTTATCCTGTATATTATCAACATTTATCATATATATTATCAACATTTATCTTGTATATTATTAGCAACATTATATCTTGTATATCAACATTTATCATTATTTATCAAATTTATATAGATATTATCAACATTTATCCTAGTATATATCAAAATCTTATATTATCAACAATTTATCCAACATGTTATCCTGTATTATCAAACATTCTCATATATATTATCAACATTTATCTTATATATATCAACATTATCCTATATATTATCAACATTGCCTATATTATCAAATTATCTAATATTATCAACATTTATCCTATATATATCAACATTATCCTATATATTTCATTCAACATTATATAACATTATCCTATATTTATCAACATTTATATATTATCAACATTTATCTTATATTTATCACATTTATCCTATATATTATATCACATTATATCCTATATATATCAACATTTTCTCCTATATATTATCAACATATTAAACATCATATTATCACATTATCAATTATCAACATTTATCCTATATATTATCAACATTTATCCTATATATTATCAACATTTATCCTATATATTATCAACATTTATCCTGTATATTATCAACATTTATCCTATATATTATCAACATTTATCCTATATATTATCAACATTTATCCTGTATATTATCAACATTTATCCTGTATATTATCAACATTTATCCTATATATTATCAACATTTATCCTGTATATTATCAACATTTATCCTGTATATTATCAACATTTATCCTATATATTATCAACATTTATCCTGTATATTATCAACATTTATCCTGTATATTATCAACATTTATCCTATATATTATCAACATTTATCCTGTATATTATCAACATTTATCCTGTATATTATCAACATTTATCCTATATATTATCAACATTTATCCTGTATATTATCAACATTTATCCTATATATTATCAACATTTATCCTGTATATTATCAACATTTATCCTGTATATTATCAACATTTATCCTATATATTATCAACATTTATCCTGTATATTATCAACATTTATCCTGTATATTATCAACATTTATCCTATATATTATCAACATTTATCCTGTATATTATCAACATTTATCCTATATATTATCAACATTTATCCTGTATATTATCAACATTTATCCTGTATATTATCAACATTTATCCTATATATTATCAACATTTATCCTGTATATTATCAACATTTATCCTATATATTATCAACATTTATCCTGTATATTATCAACATTTATCCTATATATTATCAACATTTATCCTGTATATTATCAACATTTATCCCGTATATTATCAACATTTATCCTGTATATTATCAACATTTATCCTGTATATTATCGTATTCTGTTACCTTTAACTTCATAATTTAGATTATCTTCTAAGTATTAATTATTCAATATTCACACAAAAGATATTTGCTGTAGTGTAAATATTACCTGCTTTACAGTAAGTCATATTTTGTGTGTTTGCCGATGTGGATGTTGCTGCTGCGACAGATGCACAAACTTTAGTATAGCAGGACTTGTTTGGCTTCGGAAAGTCATGGCGGTGTTTCTCTACAATTTAGAGCAAAAATTGCTTTTGATCCTCTTGATTTGTGAGGATTCCATTAAACTCTTGAATCAAGGCCACACCTCACTCGGCTGCATCGTTGACTACTTTCAAACTTCTTACCTTCTGTTGTCCAACAACGTAATCCTTGTTGAAGATTCATGTCTCCGGATTGTGGGTGAGAAATATTTGTAATATATCCAATGCAGTGAAAAGTTGCCTAGTTTGATGCGATACAAATCAGGCAGCTGCTTGGCAGGTAACATGGGGTGGAAGGCTATTCTTCGAGGATGGGCTGTTGTTTTTTTGTCAAGAGCTGTAAACATGGCAGACTTTATATCGGATGACACTGCAGAGTCAAAGAATGCTAAACCAACCAGGATTTCACTTAAGTAGCACAAGTGCCCAGAGAATGACTTTATTGCAGCTTTGGCAGCTGCTTCATGTGTTTTCTTATAACTTTCCAACTCACGGAATAGTTCCAGATCATTCTGCGCTGCAGATGAGGCACATGGGCATTTGAACCACACATTCAGATAAACTTTCATTATAAAAGTATTGAAGTGGCCGAGAGAAGACAGTTCACGGTCAGTCAGTTGGAACTGATTGCAAAAACGGAAAATCTTGAGACTGTAAATCAGCTTCGCCATCCATCGCGCTCTGTGGTAAGCTCCGGGAGCTTGAATGTGTATGTTGGTGCAACATTCTGCTCCTAGAAATAAAAGCAATAGCTGCAGAAGTTCACGGTAATCATCTCTGGGTTGAAACTCAGTAAGTTGTTGTCAAATAAACCTAATGCTATCATCTCGAACTGAGCTGAGAGTCAATGCAATGAAATCCGCCTCAAGTCCACTGTTATAGCTGGATCTGTCAATTGAATCCCAACATTCACCAAATCTCTGAAACAACTTGATATTTGGCCCACTGGATGGTCCCATTAGTGTATCAAATACCTTAGCAACAATTAGTTCCATGATGTGATGCCTACACGCAAGCCAATCACATCCCTACCCAGTTTTTCTTCAAGAAGTACGCAGGCCCCTGCGTGAACTCCTGTGTTGCTAGCTGTAGTGTCAAAGCACATAAATTTTATGTGATCAGCGAGATTCCATTCCTGAAGGAGATTGAAAACTGCAGTTGCCTGTGCCTGTCCAGTGCCGTTTGGCAAGTTTGGCACCCCTAACAAATTTTTATTAAAGTCACAGTTTTCGAGATCGGCATTTTCATGAAAATATTTGAGGCCGTTGAGCTACCAGTAATTATTATTATATTTGAATGAAACTTGGCGCAGTTACTACGTATCACAAAAGGAACAAAATTAGGGGGTGACACTTGGGAAAAATTGAATTCTTTTTTTTGCCATTACACTGAGTGGCACCCTACTGCACAGTATTCCTTGAAAAATAACATTTAATTACCATTTACCATCTGAATACAACATTTAAACAAATGCCAACTTGCTTAGAAACTTACCTAAGGATTTCAGAGTTTCATTCTCGTTCCCTCCTGATTCACTAGACATTGCCCCCTTATCGTTGACTATTTGCTCATTCTTCCATTTACTATACATATGCTGTAGTTGTCGATAGCTTGGATTATCTCGTCGATTAAAGAAAGCTCCCTCTTTTAACGATTTGTTTCCCACTACACGATCATCCAACAATTGCTTCACTGCAGCGACCGACAATCCATCGTTGAACAGTTTGACAACCTGCACCTGTACCTCTGCACTTGTACGCAGATGTCCAAGTTGAGTGCTATTCTGTATCGGGTGATTGTGATGCCAATCTATTGCTACCTCAGAACAGAATCTACAAAATCAATCGTCTCGACTTAAAAGGTAAAATTAATAGTCAAATCAGTAATTTAGTTGTTAACTAATTTTTGCTTAGTATGCTCACAGCCTGTTTCAAATACTACAATGAAAAGAATTCAATCTTCAGTAATGAAGAGAATTTAATAAGGATTTTAATTAATTCAATGAAGAAATAATGAAACGGTAAATGAGAGTGTAAAGTAATCACCTAGTGTAGTCTTCATGTTTTTACATTAAAATAACTAAAATTCCAAAATATTAATAATAAATATTATTGATATAAAAAAATCCTGATTAATATAATCTTGATTAGAAAGTTGAAACAACACCAAATCTGCAAATACTGAAAGACCCAATGAGCCACTTACCCTTCAGCAGAACATGATTTACTGCCTGCACTATTCAGTGGCGCCTTGCGCAGTCTAAGACGCACCGAAGCATGACAACCCGTACAACGTTGAGATCTTATAGACTTGTTGAGGCCTGATAAATGACAGAGGTAGCGCTTTGAATAGATAATCCTCTCTCCGGAATTTCTACAACTTTGTCTATGCATAAAATATAACAAAAATATTTTTAAATTTTCACATAAAATAGTATGTATGCGAATGTAGTACTCCAAGAACCAAAACTGAAATTGCATCATTTCTAGTTATTAAATCAGAAACAGAAGAGAATACGTTAAAAGATACAAGTATCTCTAATTGGCCCTAAAATTAAAAAGGACTGAGATAGTAGAAGATATATCCAACATCAGATTAGAATTTAAAAAAGGTCTATAACTATTAACTGATATCTTCTTACAAGAAACAGATGTTAGACTAGAATTAGGCTATAGTCTAAAGCCTAGCTTTAGGACGTCCCTGACATCATCCTTGCATGAGCAAATGGACATTAAACCAATATTATTAATATTATTTAGAATTTCAAGATATTTACTTCATTTAAATTATACTTTAGGATTTATTTGATTTAATTGTCATAATTTTATTTTAAAATGTTATAAATTGAAAATTTTTTAATTACATCATTTTGCAATATCTTTATCAAATAAGTAACAACAAGGCAGAATTATTTAAATATAAAACAGCAATACCTGGCAGAGATATAATCTGTGTGGGTGTGCAAAGAAAACGCTCTGAACCAACTGACGAGGTCACTAACAGATTTCGTTTGCAGATAAATAATCCCGTGACACGGTGGACAAGACTTCACATCGACAATATCACCCTCTCTCGACTCAAAAACAAATTCCTTTACTCTCATCGATATGCCAGTGATATCAACACCCGGTAACAACATTTCAAGCCTCTTTTCCATGCCTGACGAAGGATTTAACTCTCAACAATTTTCAAAACAATAGTGCAACTGTTACAGTTCTGCAGAATTCAAAGAATTTTATAGTCATATAGCTATTACGGTTTAAACGTCGGTTTAAGTAATTCAGCAATTTTTACATAGAAAATCATATGGAGTATTTTTGTAATGCAAACAATTTGAGATTATATAAAACTAATGATGAACAAGATTATCAGATTTTTCCATTGCACCAAATTAAATGTATACACAAATAGAACTGTAGGTGTAATAGAAGTTGTATATAGGGTCATTCCATGTCAACTGGTCCAATGCTTCCCAGGTGATCATCTCAGATTTAAAAGATATTTTAACAGTGTTAAGTAAAATATGTCTCTAGGCCAGATTTAAAATTTCAATTCAATCGGTTGACCAGTTGGGGAGTTATGGCAGTCATTTCGACCCCACTGTAGATCCATTTTGGTGAAAAAAATAAAACGAGTGTTTTTTTTCTGTACTTTGAACTGCTATAATTTGGCTATTTATGGTCCTATCCATATGAAACTTCTCAAAATTGACCAACCACATTACTGCAAGCCATTTAGTTTAATAATATGGACATATCTCAATAACATAAAGCACTTGTTACCCTCAGAAGCAGCTTGGATTTAGAAAACCACTAGCTCAAACTTTAAATAAATTCAAGCATCATCCAATTTTTGGACAACTTCAAGGCCATGGTTAGGCATGTAGGCAGTTGATCACAACCTTCAAACTGCTGCTATTTACAGTTCAGTATGTTACTAACGTACTGCAAAAATATTTATTTCTTAACTCCATCAGAACATATAGCAATAGACATGTAAACTTACCCATCGAAGGTCGTTTTTACACAAAAAATTAAAATGCTTATAATTTGTCACTACTTTAATGCGTCATATCTCGTCTATTTATGGTCCTATCTATATGAGACTAATCCAAAATACTATTAACATTGCATAGATTCAGCATGTGTACTCATAATTCATGTGGCTTGTATATCTTGGCATTGGTGCAGCTCAAACTTTATGTTTCATTAAGTTTCGATTCATGTCACACATATATCTTGGTTGCTATAGCAATCCAAACCTGACCAAAAATGAAGGTCCAATTTTCAAAAAGTGTGACTTTGGGATGCTATAAATCTCATAATGTGCGCAACATCGGTAGATTAAGTATATATTCTGATACTACGCATATAGCTGTGTGAAATAAGACACTTAGCAGTTTTATAAAGTGATTAGAGTTTTCATACCAGTACCTCAAAATTGAAAGAAAATTTATCCGAACCCGATTTTCACCCAACTTCATCCACCGGACTACCCATGTTGACATTTGCGTAGATCCTTCAAACTTACGCCATGCATGGGCTAGTATGTTAGCAACATCATGTAAAAAGATTAGCTTCTCACCTCGTTTCTAAAGTATAGGTATGATCACGTATGCTAACCCTATTTTTCGCAAATTTTTTAATATGTTGAAAATTTCATTAGTTGACGCCAACTGATGGTGTGCCATCTAGCTGTTTTTGGAGTTCATAAGTGTTTTATATTATTTTAAGATGTCCAAATTATTAAACTAAATGCATTTCTTGTATCTGCTTTGTAAATATTTAGAATGAACGGGTTTCAAAGTTAGCTTTCGTAAATTTCAAACATATCGAAACTTAATGAAGCATAAAGTTTGAGCTGGTGCAATTGCCAAGATATACATGCCACAAAAATTATGAGTACATATGCTGAATCTGTGCAATATTTATAGTATTTTGGATTAGTTTCATATAGATAGGACCATAAACAGCCGATATGTAGAGCTTTAAAGTAGCGAAAAATTTTAAGCATTTTAATGCTTTGTGTAAAAACGACCTTCGATGCGTAAGTTTACATGGCTATTGCTATATGTTCTGATAGAGTTGAGAAATAAATATTTTTACAGTTAGTAACATACCGAACTGTAAATAGCAGCAGTTTGAAGGTTGTGATCAACTGCCTACATGCCTAACCATGGCCTTGAAGATGTCCAAAAATTGGGTGATGCTTGAATTTAATTTTTTTAAGGTTTGAGCTAGTGGTTTTCTAAATCCAAGCTGCTTCTGAGGGTAATAAGTGCTTTATGTTATTGAAATATGTCCATATTATTAAACTAAATGGTTTGCAATAATGTGGTTGGTCAATTTTGAGAATTATCAGGACTCAAAGTTGCCTTTTCAAAAATTTCTACTTTTGCAAAACATCAAGTTTGAGCTGCTCTGGCAGCCAAGATATACATGCCACTTGAATTCTGAGTGCTTTTTCTGAATCTACGCATCAAATTTAGTATTGTTGGGAAGTTTCAAATGGATAGGACCATAAATAGCCAAATTATAGCTGTTCAAAGTACAGAAAAAATAACACGCGTTTCATTTTTTGCGACAAAATGGATCTACAGTGGGGTCGAAATGACCGCCATAACTCCCCAACCGGTCAACTGATTGATTTTAAATTTTAAATCTAGCCTAGAGACATATTTTACTTTACACTGTTAAAATATCGTTTAAATCTGAGAGGGTCACCTGGGAAGATTTTCTAAATTTGGACCAGTTGACATGGAATGACCCTATATATTATTATTACTCATGCCCCGCTTTCAAGCTCAATAAAGTGAACTTCGGCGATCACACTGTTAATACTTACATTCATACTTTAATGCAACCCGGCAGCTTAGGAATAATGTGGCTTCAGAGTCAAGAGGTAAAAAGTTAGATACACATTCTCTCTCTCTCTCCCTCTTAGTGCACTGACTACTGACAGGTCCATGGTATAAAACACCACTCTTCTCTGTCTTCCACTTTCCTCTTCATGCCCACATATGAGTGGATCTTTAAATCATCAAAAATTCCTAGTCTCGGACTGCCTCTGCGTTTATTTATTCTGCCTTGAATTCTACCGTATACCTCTTTTAGTAGACTTTTCTCCCTTATTTAGACGCACATTATATAGCGAAATGATCCGCTACGATATCTATCTCATTTAATGTCCCCTGGTTAGTCGTTTATCCATTTTACCAGTCTTGTGGATGTCAGATATTTTATTCTCTGTTTAGTTCTAACGATCCCAGGACATCAGAAACAGGAGTGAAAATTTCATGATGTTAGCGTTAACTCACATGCAGCAAGCTAACTAAATATTAAGACTATCTGAGGAGGTTCTTTTTGCTTTCCTCAGTTCTTGCTTAGTAGTCCTTACAACACGCGTAATTTACCATTGGTCTATTCTTCAGTGTTCTGGACACAACACAGGAATAAAATTAAAGCAAAATAACAAAATAATACTTTACATTGTTTTGAATGTTTTACAAAGTTAATATTTTATTTGTTTACAGAGCCATCACGGAAGTAAACTTTGCAAAAATAGCTCTGCTAAAAAGTGACTTTTAATTTTGAAATATTTACTGAACTTAAAAGAAAAAAGTAAACACGCATTATAATGAATAATCAACTAAGTTGATATCTATCACTTTTTAAAACCACATGTTTAATCCGTTAGGCAATTTATACCATTTTCCGTGTAACCAGTTCAGTGAATGTCCGAGATTTTACTCTCAAATCAGCGCGGCCGGGATTCGAACCCACAAGGTTTCAGTTCACCTCAGGATTTGTCATTTAAAACTTCATGACGTTACCCATACGCTTATTTAGACATTCATTGTTTACACAAACTTAACTTGATTACAGTCATTATAAGGGTTGTCATTGTAGTTAAGATTAATTGTCGATTAATTAAGTAGTTAAAATTATTGGGGCTGGATTTAGCGCACTCGGACTAGCTGAGCCTTAATTAGTGTAGTTAAAGATTTGTTAGATAAAATATTTAGTATGAAATACAAATAATCTTGTTAAGTGCTAATTAATTGCCTATCTCTAATTTTTTGCATCTGAATTATATTATAATGTTACTAATTTATCGTGTTGTGCGACGACAAGCTCCCTACACCAGTGATCGAGAGAATAGATTGCTTGATTGAAATTGTGCCTTGAACCTGCTATTTGATGGGGGACCTGATGGATTGTTAAGATAAAATGGAAAATAATGATATATGGTTGTATCGACGGATTATAATTAACGTTACAAAATTACTCAATCGTAAGTCTGCCATTTAAGTAATATTTTAATTCTCGGCTTTTAAGTCAGATTTTGGAGCAAATGGTTTGTCAATGTAGTATAGCTTGTAACAAGGCATTGTTTACAGCAAATTGTATATCGACATCGCCTCAAGCCAGTGGCGAAGTCAGTTAAGATATCCTACCGCAGAACAGTAGCCTATGCATTGGTTCAATTCTAGAGATGGGAATTTTATGAAATTCCAGAGTTCGGGTTCGGTTCGTTGAAAATGAAAGTTCGGTTCTGTTCGGGTTCGGTTCGGGTTACTTTCCAACTCGCAAGAGTTCGATTTGTGTTCGAAATGGTTTGGTTTGGATAATGTTGCAATTGTTTAACTTTACTTATAATAATCAAGGTTATGACAAACATGTTTACAATGGCTTATGGTAAATATGCTTAAAATTAATTAAGTCATAATAGCTGCTACATTTTTTCACCTGGGTAAAAATATGACAATGAAAAATGGAGAAAAGTGGTATTTATTCCTGTACATTTCTTAAAATATTGCTAGTTGACCAACAAATGTTCATAATACAGATAATTAGCTTTATTATTGTATCTGAAATATTTTCCTTGATTATAACGAGTAAATAGAATGCTTCATCAATTTTTAAATTTTTATTGTCACTATAGGCCTATATATTTGATACGTTTATAATTAAGTGGGAATGTCTTGGCTAAAATTTGATCCAATATTTCAGAGACAAAGTGCAATTTAGTTACATAAAAATGTCAAATAAAGATGATTTAGTAAACACGTGTACTTCCATAGAAAAATGATCATAATATACACCGTTTGCTATCAACTGACCAGTAATAAGCTTTATAAGCTTCATTGCTATGGTGCAAAATTATTTACTCCAGATATCCTAAACACATATAGAATGTCATATATAATTATTTGTAAATCTGGCTGCAAAAATATTAAGGTAGCACACTAATATTAGAAAAAAACATAATTTGAATTTAACAAGAACAAATCCACCAAGATTGAGTCAAGCATTTTCAGATTTTTATGGGATACTCTCATCACTTGTGTCTCTTTGATGTTAATCTTCATTCCATATTTCAATGCCGTATCATTCAGACTATCCACTATCTTCTGTAGGCCCGTCTCGCTTTCCGCTACCATTATTTTGTACCGCTACCATTTTAAAATTTGTGTCGGAATCAGCCTTACCTGAAGATATGCTGTTAGATACTGTAAGGCAATGTAGGCCTAAATGCAAAAACAAATATATATATATATATATATATATTTGTATTGTTCTTACTATCTTTATTTAATGTCAGGCTGGTGAAGTAGAGAGGAACTCCAAGAGTTTGGTTCAATTCGGTTTGGACGAAGTCTGGGTTCGGTTCGGGTTCGGCAGAGTCTGGGTTCGAGTTCGGTCAAAATTCTAGATTTTAGGGTTCGGTTCCCATCTCTATTCAATTCCTAGGCTCTTCTGGCACTGATATCGCTTTCGAGAGATGAAACTGACATTAACATTGTTTTACGGCGTATTACAGATTTATACTTCAACTGTTAGACCCCATTGTTTCGCTGTACTATACTCTTGCTAACCATTAACCATTCACATGGATTGGAGGTGTTGTTACGAATCAGTGCTTGTGGGTCACTGACATCCTTCGGATGATGAAACAGGCTGTAAACTCAACTCTCGAGTCTTTAGATTTTATTGACGGTGAAAGAGCACATGTATTTGCGTTTCGATATCTAATACCGGAGAATATGCGCCTGATATTTATGACGGACACTTCTTAATACGTTCTTTGAATCTTTCACTATTTTCTTTAAGTAGAACAAGAAGTTTCAAAACAGCTGAGTTTTAAACTTTAATGAATTTTACAAAAACAACACGGTAGCTGGAATTGATCAGAAAAACAAAAAATGAATTCAGCGCTATAATACTCTTTTTGAATTTGGTCAGACATTTTAACATATTTTATAATCCTGGAAAATAGGATCACGGGAAAACATAATTTTACTGAGAAGGATTGACAGAAGTAGGGCAATGAAGAGAATTGTTAAAAAAGGACAGAATTAATCTCTACTAAAATCCTGACAATTCCAGTCCAAACCGGTGAACTCTAGTCTAATACTAGGCGTAAATAAACATGAAAGCACAAATGAGTCATGTCCACACGTGATGATAGATGCTGATAAACGATGATACACTGAAAAAAAAATTTAGGTGGGTAAGGAAAGGGTAAAAGGAGAAAGAGAGAGGGTTGGACTTAACTCGACAGTATTAATTTTAATTCAAACCTGAACTGTTTGCATACACTACGAAGCTGGAGAATGAAAGAAAGAAAGAAGAGAGAGAGAGAGAGAGAGAGAGAGAGAGAGAGAGAGAGAGAGAGAGAGAGAGAGAGAGAGAGAGAGAGAGAGAGAGAGAGAGAGAGAGAGAGAGAGAGAGAGAGAGAGAGCATCAAGACTATTAGTGTCCCACCTGTCAGACATGATAATATACACGTAGAGCTATCAGAAGACAAAGCCAAGCGGATGAGTAAAATCAAAACGCTCATTAAAAGGTGCAAGAAACCGGTTGACAGCTAAAGTCACAGTTAACTCAAATGTGTGAGATCGACCACATTGTACGTGTAAGGTGATGAAGCAGGAACTTTGATGTAGGTGATGAACTGAATCCAGCCGAGAAAAGTTCTATAAAGAAAAAGCAACGAGAAGGAAACTATACACGGAAGTCAGATTTTAAGGTAGTTAAAGTTAGTTTCACAGTAAAACGAACACTTAGTCGGCAGATGATTAGCACACTTGCAAAACCCAATCAAAACTGCTAACCCATGTGACACTGTTCTGTTCCAGAGAGCTGGCGATTTTTGGTAGATAGTAATTGGTAGGTAAATATAGGCCTACATGTAGAAATAAAAAGAGAGAAAAAGGAAACAAACAAATAAGAGATATATACAACTAAAGACCACAGAAATAGATAGAGAGATAGAGAGCAAGATAGATAAAATATATGAACAAGTACATACAGCATAATATACACAGAATGCATCTGTTACACGATTTCATGCATAATATAGCATTATAAACAGTCACTTATAGTTTTCAAATAGAAGATAAATAGGCGGCGAAACCTACAAACTCTGAATGACGAAATCGTGCAAGTGATCATCATGCAATATTTATATATGCACAAACGTTTAGCTTACTTTAATGCATTATTATATAGAATGCACGTGAACGCATTTATAAACCGTCTCTATTTGTAAATACAGTTTACTAGTTACTACATATGGTATCCACGCAAATGTATTGCATATGAATTCAATTCTGACCGGTCTCTATATGCAAATACCCTTGTACAGTTATTATATAAACTAGAATTGCATGTTTTGTATGAAACACGCCAGATATTACTAATACGGATAAAGAAGCATTTTATATAAGCTTATGCTAATTGATAATCAAAACGTTTTTCACCTCACTCTCCAACTAATAGAAACGATTTCATACCAATCTAGAATAATTCCTACGAATTCATTTCAATGACTGATCAATTCCACGCATATCTAGGCCACATTATAACACTATACAAAGCTAATTTTTATTTTAAACCCAGGACACGTGATGACTCAGGAAACTGTTCGTGAGAACAACTATGTACAGTCACGTCAAACAAACGATGATCACACGTTAAATGATATAAGGTTAAGCTGAATGGGAAGAAAGTCAGGATTCCTTCTCCATTAGGCTAGCCGAAATAATAAAATCTTGAAAATTTTCATTGACAACTGCAACTGTAGAGTGAAATCATCTGCTTAAACTATAAATTGAAAAAACAAACCGGATCTTGTGGCTTCATTTCGTAATTTTTTTTTGTAGTACTAGAGACTTTGGAGCCTTATCAAATGCTATGGATATTATTATTATTAGCACACATATATTATATACAACACAGATATTATATCACCCCGCGCACGCACAATCAGACAGATATGGAGAACTAGACATAATCAAACAATCAAACAGACATAGAGAACTAGACATACACAAGCAGACTATGGTATGAACTTTCTGAGATGCTTCTTAAACTAGAAAAATTTAAATCTTTTCCTTCGTTGATGCCGACGAAGACCTGTACTTTAGAAATGAATCTTAACCCTGTAGCAGATTCAGTCAAACTCACAAGTGTCTCAATATTAGTTTAGTTTCTTTTTGCCTCTTACAGCTAGATGCTACATCACGGAATTCTTGTTAAGAAATTGTTTCTTTGCGTAATCGTTCAACTAGCGAGGTAGTTGAAATGATGACCGAGATTCTTTTAAAGGAGTTCGGCCGACCGTTATGTGAAGAAAGTTGATACAATGGCACAACCGATAAGATTCTGAGTGCGGATCAGTTGGTTCAGGATACAAATCCAGAGCTTTCACAAGTCACTGCCATGTTTTTGAGTCAGGAAACGACGTTAAACTCAGTTTTAGCGCTACTATTTAAACATAGCACGTCAAATCGTACATGAATAAATCACTGGTGTCACTGCAGAAAGTTATCACAATACACAAACATAATACTTGGTTAACGTCTGTACACATACAGCTCACATTCATTACGTCAATCATTTCGTCGACTCTAAATTTCCTCTGGACGATTCTGAATTTTTAGCTATTACCGAGACACCGACATAGGAGTAGAGAAAGTGGCCACAAAGATCCAAAATTTAGACTATCACTCTCCCTCTCTCTTAGTACACTGCCTACTGGCAGGTCCATGGTATATAACGCCTCCACTCTTCTCTGCTTGCCGCTTTCCTCTTCATGTCTACATATGAGTGGGTCATTAAATCATCTAACATACCTAATCTCGTCTTGCCTCTGCCTCTTTTCCTTCAATTCTACCTTCTATGACTTCCTTTAGTAGACCATCCCCCTTTAGAATTTGTTCTGTTCCTGGTTTTCACTCATAAGTACCTTAAGACGTACATGTATAGCTAACCATGTCCAGATCCACAAAACGTGTAAAAGTAAATGCAATTGTTGAAAGGAAAATCAAATATGACGTAAGTCAATGAATATGGTTAAGACAAATAACAGTAGGGCAAAATCAACGTCATTACTACATATAGATGTAAATAAGGGAAATAAATTATGAATCTTATTAACATCTTCGGATTATAAAACAGACGTTAAATCTCTGTAGTATATTGATACAGATTTTGCATGTTTATGTTGTTTGTTGTTTAAAGTTATCCTCCCGATAGTCACTACCACAGCAGCAGAACTGTTTCTAAATGGTAGGAAGGAAGCCTAATGAGATCAAATTGTTCAAGTTGTTAGCACATTGTCATAGATAGGCGATAGACGTAAAACCAAGCAATTCTACTAGTTTAGAAAATCGACGAATACTATCTAATGCTGGCTTTATAGTAGAGAAAAATCACTGACATAAACTTTAAAATCAATGTGCCCCAGACTTACATATAATTTAACAAATCTAAATAATTATATAACTTACCATACTATATTTTGCCAGCCACATGAAACAATCTAATACTTATAAGTCACTCAATACTAGCAAAATGTACAAAAAAACTGATGATGATTCGGCAGGTTCCCACCAATCAGAGAAAATCCTGAAAAATTATTATTGTCACATTTCATACATTACAGCGATTGTAATATACTGTTCCCATCATTCATCTGGATACACAAGTTACTAAGCATTTCTCATGCAATTGCAGCAGTTGAGCAGTTAACGAAAGAGGCTTCTACAATCAATGTCGTTCAAAGAACTATAAAGACCGTTAAGTATGCTTGATACATTATGAAACATTACGATTAGGTTGTTTAGTTTTAATCCATCAATATTTGCTTACAAAATAAGAAATTTCAGATATAGAGATAGATTATCTCTATATGAACGGAACTTTATGATGCTGCAGAAAGGGGGAACCATGCCATTTAAATATTATAAATTCAAATCGTTATAATCAAATTATTTAAATAACACTTGATTTTGCTACGGGCAAGTGGATCACTCAAAAGTAACATTCGAAATTACTTTTCTAGGTCTAAATTAAAACTAAAAAATATCTTATGCCGCTAAATCACAACTAATTCAGAGAAACTAACCTATGATCCTCTTAAAAAAATAACAAGAATAATAACACTAAATTCTAATAAGAAAATCCCATATTTTTACTATATCTGCTTGTCCATAGTAACATTCAATTGATATTAGAGTTTCTCTGCTTAATGTCTCCTTACTCTGCCAGTTTTTAACATCGTAAGAAATATCTTGCTTTCAAAATTTGCAAGGCTACACCAATACTAATCTAATACCAATATCACAAGAAAATGTTGGCGCTAATATATTAAGAAATTCAAGCTAACAGCACACTCAAACAACTTCATTCGCTTTTGCTACGAAACCGTTTGAAACATGCTTTAGAAATTTAGTACCATTCTCATATCAGTTGCAGCTCTGATTCCCATTAACTGGCGATAAAATTAGATAAGTTGTGGTAGTATCAAAATTCTTTCTAGTAACTGGTTGTTTTAGACAAATGTTGAATGATTTCCTGATAAATCAAAGGATTGAGAGCTGTCTTACGGCTAGAGACAGCAGCTGCAGCAGCAGCAACAACAACAACAACAGCAGCAGTCCTCGCATAATACGTAGATTCACAGTCCTGTGAAAGAGATTTAGTCCACACGATTGTTTACGATTAGCACTGTAGATGTTGACAAGAATGTTGAGATATATAATCATCACAAGTTTTGTACACAAACTTCACGCAAGTTTCACTGCAGTCCTGCGTACACAAAACGATGTACGAGTGTTATACAATCGTTCACGTACGCTATCGGAGGACATTTAAAATACAAGACTGTCATGTAGTAATTTTACACAATCCATATGACCAGCCAGAGTACAATTAAAACTTAATATTGCGTGGTATACTTTTAAACGTTTACATGGCGAGGAATAAAAACCACTCAACTATGAATATAATACTGTAGCTTGCGTAAATACAAAATGTAAAATATAAGAAATTACTTTGACAGTATGACAGTTATATGAAAAACATTTTGGTTAATATTCTATTAAGATTAAGGTGTAATTATACTGATGAATGGTGGGAATATAATGACGATCATTAGAAATGAAAGTTGAATATGGATTTAACGTCCGTAGACGCTCTGATAATGATATTAACCTCTGGCCGTAAAAATTTAAATCTCTAAATCTACCCTTTTCTACATACTTAAACATACATCTAATAGCATTATATGGCAGTAATTCTATTTTTAACTAGAGCAACTTAAACTACGGTTTCATACGAAGAAGAGGAAAATTCATACACACCAAAATCCTATAGAGGAATGGAAGAATACGCAGAAGTTTCGTCGGAAGCTTTTCTATAAGAAACAAAAAATCCGTAAAAATATATAAACAATGGGATAGCAGTAACAATTTATTATATGCTATATAAAAGACCAGAAAATGGTATTATATAAAAATATATTTTCCTATTAATTCTTTCAACTTTCTTTCTTTCTATGGTGTTAAATATAATTTCCAAAGGAAATCATTTAATTTCGTTTGTTTAATTTATAATCCACTCCATACAGCTATACTAAATGTGGCCTTAGAAACATTATGGTATTCTTTCATTAATTCTATTCATAAAAATTTTTATTTTATGAGACTTTGATAAGAGAGCACAATACCTCAGTTCCAAACCCAAGTTGCAAATATTATTCAACTGATAAATCTGCAGACTACAGAATGAACAGAACTTTAGAATGCATCAAATGAGAGAGAGAGCAAGAGAGAGAGAGAGAGAGAGAGAGAGAGAGAGAGAGAGAAATAGAGAGTGAGAGAAGAGAGCATGTGACAGGAAATAATTATAGTTTTCTTCAGTACAGTATAAAGTTGTATTCCGCAGTGCAAAAATGCAGCTCAAATCACATACTAACAATTCTCACGTATAATTCAGTTGCATCATCCAACACAGGTACCCCGCTATAAGAATATTTAATTAGAAGCAGTGAGAATGTTTACTTGGATTTCATAATGGGAGGTTTCAGGTAGTCGTCGCCAGATAGCGTTAAAACGTCAGGCCTCAATTCCTTCTGATAAGTTAAACACCGGCGAATAAATTTCTGTAAAATAACAACAGAGTTTTAAAGTTTCAGCGATGCTACTAAGGTAGCCTAAAGAAGAAGAATTTTATTCAACTTCAAGCCTCCCTCACGCCTGCCCATCATTCTTCTTTTGATTAATTTTCATAATAATAATAATTTCATTTCATTATTATTATTCTGCTCATCATTCTCCTTTTTTCATATCAATCAAGTTGCCAACTTCAGCGGATATGTTTGCACCGTACCTCTTGGTGAAATTTAAATTTGTAACTTTAAATTTGTAATATTAAATTAAAAATACGTCTTATACTCAGAGATGCCACATCAGCAAATGCACCATGAAAGCATACACTATTATTACCATTACTCTTTTTAAAGTGATAATTAGTACATATTAGATAAAACATATGTGAAACAGCTATATAGAACAGCATTAAAAATATAGAAAAGTAACTGCACACTACTTATGCAAGGTTCATATACACATTATTCAGATTTAAATGTTTAATTTAGTCTTAGAAAACTTGAAATCTTGGTTCAGTACCTTCAAAAAGCAGTAAGCTGTTACTTCAATGCTATCCCTTAGCCAACATTAATCCATAAACCTTTCTCTATCGGTTTTTTAAAACTAGGAAAGAAGTGAAATCATTTAATAGGTTACAAATGATTATGAAAAAATTGCTATTTATCTGATTTTACTTACTTTGTTTAAAGTTTAAAAGCATAGAAACAGATAAAATTGACCTAAGTTTAAAAAATCACTAAAGAAATCGTAACTTCTTATCAAACCTTAGCTTCGTTACTGACGGGAGGTTTGCTAGGGAACTGAACTTCAGTAGCTTTTAATATAGTATTCTCTTCCAATATGGCGGCTTGAGAGAGATTATGACCAAACGGCTACGACACAGCAATTAATCGAAATTACATCTAATCATCATCATCATCATCCTCCCTTGAATCCCAGTTTAACTAGGGTCGGGATACGAATAGACTGTCTCAATCAAATCCTCTCTGTCCTACATCATATCAGTCAATCCCCTATTTGAGAATTTTCCATTCATTAAAATTTTTGTAGCAATTTCTCGAGCCTAGGCGCTCACCAA
The DNA here is from genome assembly GCA_905160935.1 of Enchytraeus crypticus. Lineage (NCBI taxonomy): Eukaryota > Metazoa > Annelida > Clitellata > Enchytraeida > Enchytraeidae > Enchytraeus > Enchytraeus crypticus. The sequence goes on along the minus strand of CAJHZI010000647.1, from coordinate 615,378 downwards.
CCAAATGCCCTTTCTGACGTTGGTGTGGATCTTAGTGCTTTAGTCGCCTTCTATGACATGTGCAGTCACCGGTTGGTCAATTCTTCAAACAACCCGGACACAACACGGGGAAAAAACAGTGCGCGTCAGTGCGAGTCGGAGTGGGAGTCGAACCCGGATCAATTGCTTGGAAGGCAACTATGCTACCGTTATACGAAATCACATCTAAATAAACACTGATAAATAGTGAGGACAACCAACAATACTGATTTTATATCTTTATTTTAGACATTATTATTTTAGACATTATTATTTTAGACATTATTATTTTAGACATTATTATATCTTGCACGGCCAGCAGTCATTTCATATCCTACACAGACCTCATCCAATAGTGTGAACGATAAATTATAATTAAATATTGACAGTCGTTTACTTAATACTTAATAAACTCAATAATAATTATAAAAAGCTAAAAGCTAAGGTTAACGTCAGTTTCCTCACTCGAAAGCAATGTCAGTGACGGGCGAGCCCAGGATTTGAACCCCGCACTTACTTATCCGCGGTCGAGTGTCTTACCGACTTCGCCACTGGCTCCAAAGTACATACTCGAACAAAATACTCAGTAAATACTTAACGATACTCAAACAAAGTAGTGCAGAATGAAATAACAACAAAATTAGTTAAAAGTTACTTCGCATAGTTAACAATTTAAATAACAAATAGTAAAAGTTGTAAAGATATATTTTATGGCTGCGAGAAACTTACCTTGCGACCATAAAGACACTGATAGAATATGACCCCCACAGACCAAACATCGACTCTTGATGAAATCTTTGGCGGTTCCTTACCCACTACAAAACATTCTGGTGGCAGATACCTACACATTATATGAAAATGCAATTGTCATTCCACTATATTTCATCATCATCATCTTTCCTTGAATCCCAGTTTAACTAGGGTCGGGATACTAATAGACAATCTCAAATCTTCTCTGTCCAATTATCTCATTCCAATATATTTACAATTGTATTTTGAAACAGTGGCAATCATTGTATTTTGTAAACATGAGAGAAGTACAAATGAAATTGCAATTTTAATTTTGTATGATTCTACCGATCATTCGATAACTCAGGTGGTACATTCAAGGCACAAAAATTCATTTATAAAATAAATGAGTTATAGTATTGTTTCAAATGGATATCTTTATTAAAACATTGCATTTGTTTTGTTAGAAACTACAATGTAATGGTAGTATTATTTATGAGATAGTTTGAATTTTAAGAAGTGCATTTCATAAAGAAATATATTCACATTTTTTATCTATTTAACAAATAATAAAATTTCAAGTATTTCACTTTTTTAAATTACATTCTGCTGCAAAAGTGCCATATCTGTAATGGCCTTTATTGTAGTAGAGGTATTCAAGAAGTGGAAAGTCATTCATTAACACAAGTAACATCGTTAACACTTACTTGCAAGGGCACAAAATATTTCAGAGTATTCTGATCATTTATAAATAAAAGAGTTCCATTAGTATAATAACTACATACCGTTAGAGCTTTAGCACAATTACGTAAAATAAACGACGTATTTATGCATTTCATTCTGCCTCTCATTAATGCTATTATTTCTTTACTAGACCAGACATACAATGTTTTCATACTTCCATGGATTGCTAAAAGTGATTCAAGCAAAATAATTTGCTTCATAACCACCCGTTGGCTACTCCAGATCTTCAAGTTTAAAAGACTCATTTCAGAACACAGCTTTGAAGCTTTGCACAATTAATTGATGGTCTTTGCAAAATAATAATAATAATTATTATTATTTTTAATAGCTCTTATTGTTTTGTTTTATTACACTGGAAGTCAAAGCACTAGGCACAAATTGACTATTATTATTATTACTATTAATACTATTATTATAATATTATATTTACAATATTACAACAGCTACATACCAGTAGGTCCCAGCACCCTGTGACGTCAGATCCATGCCGTAGTCAGGACTGTAGTTATCGTCGTCCATGATCTTACTTAAACCAAAGTCTGTTATCTTTATCTCTCCGCTCACCGAACCACTGCCTAGCAGTACATTGCCTACACATTCAAATCAGTCATCATCATCATCTTCAACTGAATCCCAGCTTAACAAAGGTCGGGACTCGAATAGACCTTCATTCCATTATGATTCCATTACTATATCATCACTCAATCCCACTACACATCATTCACAACGAACAAAATCAATTGACCAAACAAAATCAATCAATCAGAGTAATCACGTAAAATCTCAGTTCACCTGCTGCAAAACTCAACACTTCAATTTAGCACTGCAACGGATTCGCCATTCAGTGCAGCATCACTATAATAGTCTATGTCGCTTTCAGCACCGTGTAATTGCTACCCAACAAATATATGAAACAGTTTTCATATCAAAATAGAAAGAAACGATTTTTGAGAAACTTGTGTAAAGATTAAAAATTCCTAATAAGCTCCGAAAAATTAAGTTGCCATATGACATAAACTTTTATGTCATATAGCAACTTAATTTTTCGGTGATAATATCATTTTGCTTCCACAATATGATCTATCATATTAAGATATGGGCTGAGCCAATGTCATGTTGGCAAGTTATTGGACAGCAGATCAGCATTGAAACAATAGCGTGTCAATCACGGGAAGAGCACTGGATTTGAACCCAGTGAATGCTGGGTTCAAATCCAGTGCTCTTCCCGTGATTGACACGGAACTCAATCCCAGCAGGAATCCCAGCAGGAAACTCACATTAAACTTAGCTGTCTTTTATTTAGCTTCTTCACAGCAGTAATATAAAAGTTTAATATAGCAATTCTGAAACATTTAAGACATAACATGTCACAAAAATTCTTTAGAGACAGGAAACTGACGTTAAACGACGTTAGACTTGTCCTGAAAAGACTTGACATAACATGTCACCAAAATTCTTTAGAGACAGTAAACTGACGTTAAACGACGTTAGTCCTAGCCTGATAAGTAACTACGACACCGACCAGGCTTGAGATCATAATGGATGACTGGGGGTCTTATTTCATTGAGATACTTGAGCGCTGAGACAGTCTGAACTATGATTGACCGCGCCTCCTTCTCTGATATCAGTTTATTCTGCTTCAGGTAGAAATCTAGATCATTACCCTCGCAGTATTCGAGCACCGTACAAAACCTACAATTAATCAATTAATTAATTAATCAATCAATTAATTAATTAGAGAGAGAGAGAGAACTATGTTTTACTTCAAAAATGCACTCAAATATACACACAAAAGAGGTTAAAACATATCTAGTTGATCACCCATCATCCAATTAATTAATCAATCCATTCGTTCGACTTCACATACACGTCATTACTAACATTGGGTTTTTCAACAGCTTAAATTATTTTGTTGGTATAGAGCATAAAAGCTTTAGATTTAATATTATATCACAAAATGGCATTGTATATGAATATTAATGCATAATATTAAAAATATTATTATTTATTATATTACTACAATGCATTTAATAACAATATCAATGCATATTAATTTTAATATACCAGAAACTAAACTGTATTACAACTAATGCCATTTAAAATTACAAAATATATTAAATAATATAAGCTCTAAGAAAATTAAAAATGGAAAAACAAACTCCAATTTATACACTTCTAATTTATTTCTAAATGGCACTCCTGTAATAGAGCATCAGCATAGGAAGGCGCCAATATAGTATGGCACCATTGTTGTATGGCATCATTGTAGTGTTGGGGTCAGTTTTTCAGTTCTAAGAGACACAAATCAAAGATTTCAACATATTTTACACATCCAAAATATACAAACAACTAAACATAAAAATTTCATTGCTTAGAAGGACCGCTTTTTCAAATCGTTGACAGTTGAGTCAGTTTTTGCGTTTCATAACTAACTGTACAACGCATCAATGCAAGCATAGATGCTTTGAATTGAAACAATAGAAAAGGGAAGAATTACTTACGAATTGTTATCAATCTCAAACACATCGTAGAGCCTCACGATTCTTGGGTGATCCAACTGCTTATGTATGTTGTACTCACGCAGTGCATGCCTACAGGCGACAACAACATCATCATCATCATTTCCCTTAAATCCTAGTTTAACCAGGGTCGGGATACGAATAGACAGTTTATCCATTCCTTTAAGTTTTTGTAGCAATTTCTGGAGCCTAGGAGCTCAACAACCAAATGCCCTTTCTGACAAAAACACCATCATCATCTTCCCTTAAATATCAGTTTAACTATGGTCGGGATTTTGTAGCCATTTATGGAGCGTAGGTGCTCACTAACAGAACGGCCTTTCTAACGTTGGTTTGAATCTTAGCGCTTTGTCGCCTTTCACGAGGTGTGCAGTCCATGGTTGGTCTATTCTTTAGCAAGCTGGACACAACAACAGGGCATCAACAACAACATTTTAAAAAATTTACTGCCTTGCAAACCAGATACGCAGCAATGAATATCTTGAACACAACAAACATTAGAATTAAACACAAATAGCACAGCAATAGTTAGACAACTCATTTAATGTTGCAATTCTTACATGTCGATAATCTTGCTTTTTTGATAGGTTTGCATTGATTTCAAGAACTACCTAATTCCATAAACCAAAATAGATTAGCAATCCAAATCTTAATCATCCAGAGAATGTAAAACTTAACATACATGTAAAGTTTATGTCTATAACGCTTTAGTATGAACAAATTATAATCATAAAATGGACAACATTAAGATTTTATTACAGCACAAATAGCCGGACAAAGAAATCGAAAACAGTAGCTGCCTTTTTGGTAAGCTATATATAAATTCAACCTCATTAGAAGAGAAGATCAAGATAGGCGATGCACTACTGGTTACAGCTAATGACGTTGCATTCAAAATCGTAGTCAATTAAAAATTAAGCACAACTATAAGATTGTACTCACTTGATATAATTGGCTTTCTTTTCGTCTTTCCAATCTTTATTCAATTGATGAATCTTGCATGCTGTATACCGCTGATCTTTTAAATCAAAGCCCTGCGCAAACACACAATGTAGTTACAGTTTTCTTAACTTAAAAAAACGATCACATTTCTTTACCTACACAAATAACCTAATTGTGTATCGATTATAACAGTATAATGTAATCTCTATCTATACATGTACATGTATATTGAGATTCAACTAGTACACTGCCAAAGAAACAATACAATTTTTACAGAACACATAGTACTATGAAATTAGTCGTCAGGTATAAATTCAATACAGTAACTTCAAGAACTTCTATTACTAAGAGGTTTAGTACACAGAATTCATTATTATCTGTTGGTTTGTGCATCTAGAACCTCCCGTGTTTTGTCCAAGTTGTTTGAAGAATAGACCAAAAGGTGACTACACATGCCGTAGACTAAAGCAATAAGATCCAAACCAACGTCAGAAAGGGGATTCGATTGATGAGCGCCTAGGCTACAGAAATTGCTACAAAAATGTCTAAAACGAATGACAAATAGAGGATTGACTGATAATATATGGTATGGGAAAGAGAGGAATAAAGAAGGTCTATTTGTATACCGACCCAAGTAAAAATGATATGAAAGGGAAGACTATGATGAAGATGATGATGATTGGAGCATCTTGTACAAACCTTGTGAACTTCACTGAAGCCTCCCTTACCCAACAGACTCAACAGAAGATATCTGTCGTTCAGAATCTGATGATTGTTAAACCTGTAATGCCAACATTTGATTACATAGGTGATTGTTAAACCTGGAATGCCAACATTTGATTACATATATGATTGTTAAACCTGTAATGCCAACATTTGATTACATATATGATTGTTAAACCTGTAATGCCAACATTTGATTACATATAATCTCTTTCTTTCTGTCGTGCCATGGCAAGTGGCAGGTCCAAGGTATAGATTCCTACAGTCTGCTGTCACGATCCGTAAGGTGCACTTTATGGATCAACACGCTAATCCCATCACAGAAGACTATGCCTTATTCACTCATAAATACTGTTTATAACTTGAGAAAACGTTGTTTATGTCATGATTTACTTTACAATATTCATATAGAAGACATATATAATACATGTATATTAGAAGACATACTATATAATACATGTATATAAGCATTAAAATTTTAAAGCTAAAGATCAATAATTTCTGCAAGAAGAATGCATACAATATAACACAAAAAATAAAGTAAAATCAGAAAACAACCAATTAGGTCACAGAAACTGGAAATTTAAAATACGTTCAAATAATTATCACTGTTAGTATTTCACTTAGAAACGATCAAATTCATGATTTAAATGTTGCCTGGAACAGTGTTTATAGAAAGCTATTTAACTATCATAAATGGGAATCTGTTAAGCCAATTATGATAGGGTTGGGTAAGTTGGACTTTAAGCACATTAGAGTTAAACTTATGTTTAATTTTTTATAAACAGAACAGCCTAATTAGAGTAAAAATACAATTTTGCACTTTGTAACTAGACATGTACTGAGGGAACTAGATACTTAAATAGAAGCCGATACTATTTTAAAACAAAACTTAACTTTATATCTTAAATTTATATAAAACAATTTAGTTGAAAATTTATCATCCACTACAACCTTGATGTATCTTCGCTATGAATTCTCTTCAACTCTCTAATGTGCAGGTTTCGCTCTTGTTCTAACTTTTCCAGTTCTTGTTGAAGGTCGACGTCGTCCTTTTTAAGTGCAGCTTGTCGAAGTTTGAGTATCTCGTCTTGCTCATAATACTCGCCAAGTGTTAGTCTGCACAGCATTAAATAGGCCTAACAATACATGCACACAAGAGCAATGGTGCGTTAGTCTACGCAGCATTAAATAGGCCTAACAGTACGTGCACACAAGAGCAATGGCGTGTTAGTCTACGCAGCATTAAATAGGCCTAACAGTACATGCACACAAGAGCAATGGTGCGTTAGTCTACGCAGCATTAAATAGGCCTAACAGTACATGCACACAAGAGCAATGGTGCGTGGAATGGCGCTAATCTGGTGTGTCTGTAATAAATCTAATATGTCTGTGAGTAACCTCTCTCTTAGTAAGTAATATGTCCGTGAATAATAATAAACTAGCAATGCTCTAGACACTGTAGTTCTACAGTCTCTAGAGCATTGCTGGTTTGTTATTATTCTAATTATAATTATATTATTATTAAAGGTTTAAGGTCCGTTTCCTCCTACAAGGATGAAGTCAAGGACGTCCCTCAGCACAGAGGCTCAAACTGGTCTTCAAGATTGCTATATAGAATGAGCTTAAACTACATTTACTATTAACCAAATAAAAGTCAAGTGAAAATCTGTCATGTGAGGTCATAAATTAGGTGCATACAGTACTTAGCATCAAATGAAAAAAATTTACAACAATCAAGAAGAAAAGAATATCAACTTCATTTAGAGCTTAGAACTTAAATAGTTTGACTTTAAATCATCTAGTCCAACAAGAATATCAACTTTATTTAGATTGCTTAGAACTTAAATAGTTTAACTTTAAATCATCTAGTCCAACAAGAATATCAACTTTATTTAGATTGCTTAAAACTTAAATAGTTTGACTTTAAATCATCTAGTCCAACAAGAATATCAACTTTATTTAGATTGCTTAAAACTTAAATAGTTTGACTTTAAATCATCTAGTCCAACAAGAATATCAACTTCATCATTTCATAAAGAAAAGGAAAATAATGAAAAGTAAGTGATAATACAATTTCTTACAATTTCTCTGCAGGTTTAAGGAATCCATCTGACGAAAGCTCTTTGGTAGCAGCAGCGATAGATTTGACGGGTTTTCCCCCTGTTGAAGAGCCAATGGGAGATGGCTTCCTTTTGTTGAGTAACTTACGCTGTCTCTCAAGCTCCTCCCTCTCCAGCGATATCTTCTCCTGGTGTCTACGCACAAATACATCACATACAATAGTTAAATTATATATAAAAATACATCAAATACAATACCTATATCACATATAAAAATACATCGTATACAATAGTTATATAGAGAAATACATCACATACAATACTTATATCACGTACAGAAATACATCATATACGATACTTATATCATATACAGAAATACATCATATACGATACCTATATCACATAAAGAAATACATAGAATACAATACCTATATCACATACAGAAATACATCATATACAATACCTATATCATATACAGAAATACATCAAAAACAATAATTACATCATATACACAAATACATCATATACAATAATACAATACTTATACTATGTACAGAAATACATCAAATACAATACTTATATCACTTAGAAATACATTAAATACAATAATGACATCATATACACAAATACATCATATACAATACTTATATTATATACATCGAATACAATACTTATATCACATACAGAAATACATCACATACAATACTTAAGTCACTACAAAAGTTTTCCCCCTACAATGTACAGCTATCAATCATTGAGCTCAAATCCTCGAATAGTGTAGAGGCAGTTTGACTGGGATGAGCCTGTTGGCAAGCTCGATTAGGTTCCACACTGCGGGTCAGTAGGCATGGGATTCAAATCCAGGCAAGTGCCAAATCTCAATTCTCAGCAAGAATGAGAAAGAGCAGCATCATCACTGTTCGACCAGCGTAGCAACAACAACAAGCATGGCAATAAAAAGAATAGAAAACCTTGTTAGATCATTGAAGGCGAAACCATCGACCCAGTTCTCTACAAACGACGCCCCCTGGCGTTGAGTCACAAACTGTCCGAGGCGCAATCTATTCTCCATACACTTCTGTCGAGCAGTTTTCTTCTCCAGGTTACTCTACACAAACATCATCATGATCATCATCATCATGATCATCATCATCATTACTCTACACATCATCATCATCATCTTCTCTTAAATCCCAGTTTAACCAGGGTCGAGATACAAATAGACTTTCTCCAGTCCTCCCTGTCCCATTTAACCGAATGGATTACTCTACACAAATGATGTAATTTAAATTATAATACAATAAAATAATATCACTCACTGACTTAGAGAACTGCCCACTGGCAGGTCCATGGTATATAACGCCTCCACTCATATCTATCTTTCGTTGTCCTCTTCGTGTCCACATACAAGTGGATCTTTAAATAATCTATAACATTCTTTTTTATATACCAATATTCTTGGGAGATTCTGCTTATGATGAGGTGGGCCCCCTATGCTTTCCTCGGCTTCGCCTAACATTTACTTAATTATCATTAACATTTACCGAACATTTACGCTTAATAGTCAAGAGTAACAAAACAGTGATTCCACAATTTCCGATATAGAATAATTTCTATCAAAACTTGAAGCCTTTTACACTTGCAGCAAAAATAAAAGAAACAGTTAACAATAACAATCAAAGTGTAACACGTGTTTTTCTTCAAAGGTCAAAGTAAAAGTATCAGAAAAAGTGATAAGAGCCTTCAGTCAAGATTTCTATTAGATCTTAGTAGGTTCCTTTTCAATTCAGCCACTGAAAAACACGTCAAAATAAAATATTGACGAAGCAACAAAAAGTCGACAAAACACTAACCAGTATTTCTAAAATCTCGTCTTTTCACTGCATACATAAGTTTCACTAAGGAAAACTAAAATTTAAAAAATTCAATATCGTAAATTATTTTCTGAGAGAACGGGGGAAAGCACGAAAGAATATAAGCTTTCTCAGATCATGCTTAAATCAAAACACATATAACCTTATCAATAAGCAACGTCTTCGTGACTGATGTTGACTTCTGAATAGTTTCCTTCTGCTTCTCAGCCAACTTCTGCAAATTCATCAGCTGTTTCTTTAACTCTTGTTTCTCCTGAAACATGCAGAAAAAAACAGCTGTTACTTTAACTCTTGTTTCTTCTGAAACATTCAGAAAAAATCCGCTGTTTCTTTAACTCTTGTTTCTCCTGAAACATTCAGAAAAAATCCGCTGTTTCTTTAACTCTTGTTTCTCCTGAAACATGCAGAAAAAATCAGCTGTAAAGAACTACAGTTTTTCTTTGTTCCCACTGATGCAAATGCTGATATAAGCATAAAGCAAAATACACAAAGCACCAAACGCTATTCATCATCATCATCTTTGCTTGAATCTCTGCTTAACAAGTGCACTCTACCGTTGGTCTATTCTTAAGTAGCCCAGGCACAACACAAGTACTGTCACCAAAAGCTATTAAAAATACAATATAGAGATAGCAGATTTTATCCACATATCTGAGATATGTTAGGAGTTCTCTACCTTTCGCACTACTTATAGGGTTATATAACTTCTGCAAAATGTTGAAGCTACTATAGAATTTCTATATAATACCGTTTCAAGTGAATTAATAACAGTATCCCTTCTCGTGACTTCAAGCATTGACCTGGACTCTAACTCTGTCATATCCTGAAAAACTATGTCTGTCTGCAAACAAAAATAAATCACATAAATCCTAAATCAGTCAATCAGTCAATTTATATAACTGTATAATTTCTATGTGCAATTTTGTATTTCGTGCGTTGATGATAATGTCATTAAAAATAGTTTTCTCTCTCTCAATCAATGAATAGCGCCTATAACGCCATTTTCTCAAAGAAAATCAGAAAAACTGCAATAAAAACTACATCTAGATAGATTTAACCCTCTAGATTTATCTCATCTATAACTTTATTAAGCTAAGTTAAAACCTTCCATTTAAAACATTTACTCGAATAAAATTCACCAAAAATAGATTTAAAAACTCACACAAAAAATTTATAGTTCAGTGCAAAAAAGGTCTTCATACTTTCAATGAAACACTCAATGAAAGCTCCAGAAATTAAGTTAATCTCAGTGCAATCCCAGCATACACAGTAAGGTAAGGGGAAAGCCTCCGCAGAAATCTACATTTCCAATCTAAACATTACATATGGCAATACACAGCTTTCCATATGAGATTTACTTATTGATTTACAAGCCTCATTGTTGAGTAGAGTAATACAATATGAGTAGTATCCTTTACCAAATATATTAGAGAGAAAGAGTGTGTGTGTGAGAGAGAGAGAGAGAGAGAGCAACAGAGAAAGAGAGAGAGAGATATAAAGGGGAAGAAAAGAGAAATTCAAAGTACTCAAGTAGCATTTATACCATCGCATCTAATTATATTAGCTCGAGTATAGCGTTATACCATATGAATTCAAGTAGTACCATATCAGTGATAATTATAATTATTGATTAAATTCGTTTGAGAACACACATGACCTTGTCATCGAATAAACAAAAATAGACACCCGTGATTTACAACAGTTATTTGGCATAAGCAGCAATGTCGATAAGCTCTGATCAGATGATAGAACCAAAGAGCACACCTACCTGCACAGCGACTGTGTGAGTAAGAGTGCCGTGGCGATCCAGTATGGCTGCAGATTGCGGCTCAGCATTATTATAGCTGTAGGAAGCCGATACACTGTTAGCCGCTCCCAGTTGTGACGGCGAATACTACACAAATACAAAAAGAGATGTTTCTTAAACAATAACTTGGCCAGCTAGCTGCAAATACCATAAAATTAGGCTCGCCAACGTGGCAAGACAGGTATAAATAATCATAATCAAAGACAAAGTTGCGAATAATAGAGTGTTAAGCAAGCTTACTAATTAATAAACCGTGTTGTGATACAAATTTGATGCATATATGATTAAGTAAATTACGTTCAGGTTATATTGTTATGAAACAAGATCTAATCATAACGAGTTCAAATGCGCAAACAACCAATGTGACACAATTTGTTACTAAGCTACTTTAAATTGACAAAATAATTTTGTCTTTGTTTTTCCTCACCTGTCATTGACATTGCTTTCGAGTGAGGAAACTGACGTTAACCTTAGCTTTACCAGCTTTATCGAGCAGAAAGCTGACGTGACAATTGGATATAGCCATAATTATGCAGAGAATATTATGCTACTTAATTTCATTGAGCATATAGCTAAAATTTCCAGTAAAATGAAGCATCAGTCTGCATAAAAGCCAAAAAGACATACCCTTAGCTTAGAGTAATCGTGGGAGGAGTTACCAGCAGATATCTGGTTTGAACCAGAACCTGCAGCAGATGAAGCCCCTACAGACACCCTACCAGGGCTGCATCCAGGCTGTCAACAGATGAATTAATAATATTCTAATAGCAGACTAATAAAACTTTTCTTCTTTCTATAAACATCTTTATTTTCCAATATTTGATTTGACAGCTGCAGATTAAGCCCCTACTGATATTATTCTATTAACAGACTGTTTGACATATTGATCATACTTACATTCACAGTTTGGAGTTCAAAATACAACTTACATTACACTGAGAGACTAGTTAACTGGTTAGCTGCTAACTTGTCTTCAAAGAATGATTAAAAGCTATATTTAATTGGGTTAAATTAACAAATTAATAAATAGCCAACAGTAGCATTTTGCTAAATTAGCCACATGCCATTCGTTGAAAAAAAAGATGATAATTTTGGCTATATGATTCAATGTGCAATATTTGTGCAAATTACGGTGTTATGACATATTAAATGTTGGCATTTTTAAGTACATTGAATCATATCATTTACGAAACAAAAGTTCTTAAAATATTTCTAAATGCCATCTGTCACCCATTCAGAAAAACGGCATTCCAGATTAGAGGTTAATTATTTTACATAAATCTTTGCTAAACCTCTTCGCCAAACAAATAAATCCATACATTTTTAATCCAGGATCTAGATGAGCCCATGATATGATAAAGTTAATTCATACACCTACCTTTAAATACTCTGAAATTCTTTTGCAATTGGTTTCACTTCGACTAGATTTAGTTTCAAGCCCTGTTAAATAATATGAACGAAAATTTATAAATCAGGGAAAAGTTTAATAAAATTAACCCTACAGATATGTCAACTCTGTCATTCAGTCGTTGCACTGGTAAAGCTAATGTTAACACCAATTTCCTCACTCCAAAACGAAGTCAGTGACGGGCGAGCCCAGGATTTGAATCCTGCACAAACTGATCTGCGGTCGAGTATCTTACAGACATCGCCAATGGCTCCAGTCTCACGACAGACCAGTATTTCAACCTGGGCTAAATTATTAGACTGACGTTCAGAATGAGCAAAGGTGTTTCAATTTTATTGATATTTCCTGTCGAGAAATTTACATTTAACTAAGCTTCTTATGGTATTAATCTCATATCAAGAGTTATATAATGCTGACCATGTTTACAGTCCAAACAGCATATATGGTTTATAATAAAGGATCATCATTTCAGAGATATACATGTATTTAGAATTTTTCATGGTCCAGTGTTTGTTTATTTCAACCACGTTATCTGTAAATGCTGCTAACTCAACACAATCAATCCCCGATTAGTCAATAAGGATTAATCAATCAATCTCAATCAATCAATTAATGTACCTCACTATATGACAATGTTAATGATTCAGACAATTATATTTAGAAAGTTTTAAATATATATTATATTATTTCTGATATTTATTTATTATTCACTATTATTATTTAATATGTTATTCCTATAGTATATTAATTATTATTCTATACAATTGTTTCATGAATATTATTAATAAATCTATATTAATACCTTGTATCTTTTTCATATAGTAATTCTTTACTATTCTATATCTTAACTTCGTATGCTATATTATTCTAACTAGTGATACATAAGTCTAAAATAATAGTACAAGTCTATTATTTATACTTAATATTCTAACTTCAATTTTACATTGGCAATGATTGAACAAAGAACATTTAGATGACAGGCCTAAGTTATACCATTCTGTAATTCAGAATTTGACTTCCGCTTTCTTCTCTTTTCAGCTGAGTTAGATTGTAGTCGGGGTTTTTCCTTCAACAACAAATATGTTTAACAAATTACATCAAACACGCAGCTTCGCCACTAAACAGCCGAAAATGGAAATTGCGCCAATATGTAAACCTAATAATATAAGACTTTAAATAAACCTCTAACAAATGTTTCTAAAAGTAAATAGCATCCTTTCTCAAACTGCTACCAATGTGTAAATAATCTGAGATTTGGACCATTTAAGTACTGATCTTAGTTGGAAAACTTAAAGATGCTGTTACTGGACCTGCCTACTATATGTACTTACATAGCAATGACATCAGTCACAGGTTTTATTCTACTCGAAGGAGTGACTGAAGCAGAGTGTAAGCTGAAATAACTAACAAATGGTGCTGTGAAGAGTACAACATACTCAGCTGTTCACAAATGGTCTCAGTCTAGTTCTGTCGTAGAGGTCCACTAACAACCATTGACAATTTCACGACATGATATATTCATACAAGTTCCTTCATTTCTTCCCAGATATGCCCGACAGTATTCTTGGCCAAAAGAGAAAAAGGACAATTAACATCTACTATTGTTAATTTTATTAGAATGCCTCATAGTGCAATGGTAGTGAGCTTGCCTCTTGAAAGAGAGATCACGAGTTCGAGACTGCGTTTAATGTGGGCTCTCTTCTGAGGAGCGAATAAAATCCTAGTCGTGTACAATTGGTGGTGTCAGGCCGATGGATAGCCGACCTTAATATTCCATTTCCTGTCTAGTCCCCTCCGTGTGTCGACCCCAAATAAGGATCTGTGGTGCGCTAAACAGAAGTTTTTTATTTACTATTAATATCATTGTTGTTATACCAGTTCAAAAGCTTGCTGTCTTTGCTGCAGCTGCTGTTGATTTCTAATAATCTGATAGAAGTGATCATCATTCAAAGCAACGGGTGAAGCAGTGGCAGCTGCTGCTGCAGCAGCTGCAGCAGCTACAGCACCAGTGCTCTGCTGTGACGAGGAGCTGAGATTAGAATCTGAGAGATGCATCAGCGGCAACTCAGCTGCCATACCCTAGCAACGATCAATCAGTCAATCAATCAATTTAAATCAAAACTTTTAACTTGGCAAAGAATACAGAATTAAATATGGAACACATACAGACTATGCAACCTAGAGTCAAAAGGCCTGAGTTCAATCCTCAGGCCAGTCCTCAAAATATGTCCATTGTCTGCATTTCTTTATGAATATTTAAAATAAAGTTTTTCTGCAAGGTTAAGAGTTAACATGACATGTCTTTCCTATCAGAAAATTGTGCTTACCAATGTCACTAAGACCGGAAGAAATTTATTTCTTAATGTTTAAAACCTTTCTTTGATAAAAATATCGCAGACATGGAATGAGCCAGTGGCATGATAGGTTAGGCATCCATAGGCTTATCAGTATGTAGTAGGTACGCTACTACACCTGGTATAGCATTCAAATCCATTGCTTGCTCTCATTCAAGCTTTCAAGACTGAAAACCAATATTAATTAATCTTGGCCTTAGCTTAAACACCCACAAATGAATAATCAAGTGCAGAAATGCAAAAATATTTAATACTATCTACCCTGTCGCTGCCAAGTCTAGCTTCCAGTAAATCTCGCTTTCGAGCATCAACGTTGAAACTGAGCTGACCCAATAAACCTGCTCCTAAAATCAAAACACAAATTACACATATAATACAGTCAGAGGCCAAGTCTGCTAAAACCTAATGAAGTCTCCAGATTAGAAAACAGATTTACTTTTGAGACGGTTGTTCAACTGTTGGTTCCAAGAACATCCATCAGATATGGAGGTAATAAGTTGTCAAATATCTGTTAATATTTAATATAGATATAGTTAGCTCGAAACCTAAGCTATTCAAAGCAAAGATAAAAATTACTTTAACTGGCATTAATACTAAAATAGAATATTTCACAACAGAAAAAAAAGTTTGTAGTCAATTAAGACTATACCCATTTCTACAAATTTTGCATAGAAATTCCACAGAAATTAAATCCTAAACACATTTTCAATTTCATTTCAAACTCCTCATGAATGCAATAATAACATAGGCTTACGCAAAAATCAGATAGCATAAGAATTAATATAACTATTCAACTAAGATTAATTACAGAACAACTTTATTTTACAATTTTTACAAAAACAATATTATATATTTGCTAAACATAAGTTAAATATAAAGATCAGAATGGCGTCCATCAAATCTATAATCACCCATTTGCAAAACCTACCCCTCTGATTTAGGGCTGAGCTGATCATCATATTGGAAAGGGCGTTAGGTCCCGAAGATGTCTGCGTAACACTTGGACCTGCACTGCTACTGGACGCATTCGACGGCCCCGTACCACAAACACCCCCAGCGATCAAACCACCCCAAGTCGGCGAGGAAGTAACAAAAGACGGTGCACCTCCGCTACCGCTACCACTACCTGTAGCCACTAAATGATTAAATGGTCCCGAATTCTGCATAGCACTGCTGGCCCCTTATCACCAGTAGGGGTTAACGATCTCCGACGGCCGCCGGGGCAAGGCGACGTCTATCCCCGGCGGACCAATCGGCGACGATTGACGAATTGATCGATTAGGAATCGCAAAAAATTCCAACAAAAATGGCTATAGAATTATGATAATTTAGTGGAAAAATAGATGAAAATAAACAAGTTACTGCAGCTGCTCTACACAACGACGTCTTGTTTGTTTGGATCTAAAGCAGTCACTGACATCGACCACCGCAGCGCTCGAAATTTTTTCCTTGAGATTTTCAAGAATAAGAATTGCTTCAATTTATTTAATTGTAAATTTTTAAAATGAAATTTCAGATTTTGAACAAATAAGTTGCATAGCATTGGCTACCGAACCTAATGGGTGACAATTTTTGTCTACCAAAATCTTCTTTTCATTAAGTAAAATATAATGGTTTCGTAAGGCTGCCAGTATAAATCTTTATAGTATGTAGTGGTAGCTCTGCTAACATAATAAACAAAGCCTAGTGGGGGAGTGGTGAGGGAATGTGGAGGGGTGTGTGCTTATAGGCCTATTGACGGCTGGCAATGTTCAATATATCCGCATATTTCTTCATTTAGTAAGAGAATGGTATTAAAAAATTACATAAAATCTATTTCAAATACTTATCAAATGATGATAAACATATGTCTTAATTTACATTTAGTTAATATATGTCTAGATTGAAAATCTAGAGACGATATATTACATTTTTAGGATATATTATTGCAGTTGCCTTTCTAAAAAAATCAAGTTTATGACTGACATGTAGCCTACGGTGGCCCCTCCAACGAATATAAACGTAGGCCTATAGGGTGATTTTTCAAAGTAAACGCCTTTTATAAAAGGTCTATATTTTGAGATTTTTCATTCCTACGTATTCTTAGCTTATATTATTAAGCCGTAAAATTTCGGAATGGGTATTAGCGATCTCTGATAATATGCGGAATCTTTATATAGGCCCATATATAAAATGTTCTGCATGACTGCGAGAGTGTGAGTATAAATGAATTTTTAATGATGTATAATTTTATGCATGTATATTACTAAATCATATATGACTAATTTAACTGGTTTTACAATTAGTCTTCATGACTTTCTGAACCAGTATAAAAAAGTTAAATTAAATTGACTAAATGAGTGGCTGTACATTGGTCACAACCTGAAGTCGATATACAGTATAGGCATTATATAACTATTGGAGCCACTATAGATAGTTGTTTTTTTACCAAAAACCCAAAGTATGCAAACAAAATATATTAAATCATGTATTAAGATGTAGTAGTTGATTTTCAAGAAGTATATTTTTTAAACATAAATAAAAGAAGAGTCAAGAGTCAGTATTTAAATAAAATTTGTAGCTGGTTCATGAGAATCAGGATTCAGGATGCACTATAGTTGGATATCTACACAAATAGCCTATTAAACTTAATTGAAAGAGACACAAATGTAAATATTTATTCGATGTTGCATATAGGGGTATCTAACTTCCTAGAGCAACGACGCGTGCAACAACTCGCCTAACTCATGATGATGTCTCGAGTTCAAGTCCAGGTCTCGAGAACTACAAGTCTGAACTTAACTAGTAATGATTTACGGTCAGCATTAATTAACAAGATCAGCTTCAGTTTAACGCATGGGAAAACATATAGTCTGACTTACTCTCAAGATGGCACAAGCTTTTGATTAGTTAATTTTCGACAATATTGAAAGCAAGATAATTATATTAAAACATCAGTTTCAGATGTATAAATAGATTATAACTGCATGAGGAGTACTAACATATAAATCAAGCTCGTATAGGAATGCTTTCACCTCAGATACAACAGTAGCTGTCAGTAAGCATTGTCCTTTAATTAAATAGGCATAGCCTACACCAAAAGCAGCGTAGGCCTATTCATTCATAATTCGATCATCTACGTCTCGAAATGTTAATAGTTAAAGGCGTATGTGCACTATAATATTGACATTGTGTATACTGTTGTGAACTTTTAAGTGTGCGCCTGATCAAGTTAATATATTGTGCTCTTTTCAGATAATTAAAGTAAACTGCAAAAATCAAATTGATTACAGAAATTTGAAAATTTTATACAATGACAACTATGCCTATTAGCACAAATATCGAAGTGATACTTTAAACTTTGGAGAATTTCGCGATTCCTGGCTCGATTAGTACTTGGATGGACGACCATTTTGTATGGCCAAGCGCTTACAACAGTGATTTAAAGTCCCAGGGCATTGAAAGATTTTTCTTAAATCCGCTCTAGTTGCAGTTGCTGCGTTATCGAACTGCAGATAACGATTGGATATTTCATGAAGATAGAAAAATAGCCAAGCAGCAAGTATCAGAAGCAACTATGTAACCCGTGCTGTCTGATATGTGTGCCAAATATTAGAATATGAGAATATAAGAATATATAGGCCTAATAAGAATATTCTAATATGCCAATAGTAAGTCATAATAGAAAAGTACATATCAGTAATATAGGTTGTTAGACATTGATAGCGAATCGCGCAGTAGGTGCAGGGTTCAAATCCAGTGCTCTCTCTATCACTGATATGCTGTCAATCAGGAAACATGACGTTAAACTTGGTTTTAACCTTTTACCATTTGACTTTATGGATATGAAATAGAATACTTATTTGACCCTTTGAGTATACGACGAAATCGAAAAATCAGAAACGCTACACTTAAAATGTTCCTGCATTGTGCAATTGAAATTTGACTCGCTTTTAAAAATGTTTCAAATAATATTGGCAATGTTTGGCAACGTGCGAGCATAGACCCCTACTTGCTCAAATCACGGATGTCATTAGCCATAATTTGCAGTTACAAGACTAAAAGGAAGTTGCCATATATACTATTACACGTATGCCTAGCCATTGTTCTAGTGATGTAGAATGTAGTAGCCAATTGAAATTTATGTCATCTGGCCACACTTAAAAAATCAGTCACATTAATAATTTAAGATATATAAACAGAATTTAGACCCATGAAGAAATGAACACGATTATATCAAGCAGTAAACATATAGGCTAATGTTACGCGTTGTAAAATGCAGCCTATATCCACTAGCGGTTAGGCATAAGTATCAGCTGCACCATAAAGCTGGTAAAGCTAATGTTAACATCAGTTTCCTCACTCGAAAGCGATGTCAGTGACGGGGGAGCCCAGGTTTTGAACCCCGCAAATATTGATCCGCAGTCGAATATCTTACCGACGTCGCCACCGGTTCCAGTGCATCTCCACTACTGGTGCATGGTGCAGTGCTCCACCATAGCATCTTATAAACAAATTTTATTGTGAGAGGGGGAAAATTCTAATTTTTTTTTACTAGATCTAGATGCAAAATATTCTTTATTTTTTAAAAAAGGGGACGGCATTAATTAAATGGGCAATTAAATTAAAAGTTTCTATCACTAAATTTTTTCATAGTTTCCAATTAGTTTTGTCTTTTGTTTTGCATTAAAGAGATACCAATTTGAATGAAATTTGTAATTAAAACGAAAATCAATAAGGGGGTGACAATTTAAAAAGGCGTTTACTAGAGGGGAGGGGCTAATCCTTAGACTGGAGAGTTTTTGCAGGTCGCTGTCCTCTGAGTTTATTTGTTAAAGAAGCAGTGATCTCTGTGAAATAACGAAATTGTGGATATATGTAGAAGATTAATTCCATACCTGTACACAAGCTAAAGAGCTGTGATCAAGAAAAATAACACTCAAAAAGGAACGTGAAATGCGGAGTAAGACAAGGTTGTAAAATTTTACCGCTATTGTTTAACATTTATACCGTATACGCCGAGGCATTGATGGAAGTGGACATGGAAGATGTTGAAGAAGGAATAAAAGCAGGAGGTAATAGGTTGCATGTGTGATTTGTAGATGATCAAGGAATGGTAGGCTTGGTAGCTGGAAGCGAGAATGGACTGCAGATGACAATGGATAGTCTGAATGATGCGGCGTTAAAATATGGCAAGAAGATTAACATCAAAACGACAAAGACGATAGCGTCCAGGATCCGTCAAGAGGCTTCGTAAGAATTGCCTAGGAATAAATTGAGAAGACATTGGGAAATCACTTAAGGGAACGTACTGCTTATCGTGTGCTTAAGTTAAAGGCTGTAAATGGTTTAGATATGGCGTAACCTCTGTGGTTGAATTAAATTGTAAGTCCATGGGGTGCTTTATAGCTTTTTGTGGTGTGATAAGTTGATAACCAATCAATCAATTAGCCAATAAGAATTTAGCGTCCGGTTCCTCGTATAAGGCAATGTCAGGAACAGTTCTTGCAGACTCTAGAAAAACAGGCGTCAAAGCACCACACAATGACGACTGAGTACACAGAGACCACAAGAGAGAGCGAGATCAAAACAGTGCAAGTCCAGGATCCAAGGTAAGCGGGTCAACATTTTGACCTATGGAGGAAAGAGATGGGTTTTTAGCGTAATAGCGTAGTTTGAGTTAGAATACATACATGGGACCTGCCATTGAAAAATGCACAATAGAATAATATGTAAATAGGCTGTTACAGATCCATCTAGCTCTTTTCATGCAGTATGGAGAGGAGATTTTAAGTAGGTTTTATATTGTATTAGCACGTTAACAAAAGTTATAGATGATTTAAAGATCCACTCGTACAGTATTTGGACATTAAGAGGAAAACGATAGATAGGAGTGGAGGCGCTGTATAACATGGACCTGACAGTAGGCTGTGCACTAAGAGAGAGAGAGAGAGAGAGAGCACGTTGCAGCGTCATGGTACATAAATTCTCCCCCACTTATCTACTCATATATACCTATCGTTTTTTTTTCTCTAAAATGCGTTTATATTCGTCTTTTATAATTGGAGTATAGTGTAAATGAGCGAATATAGGAAGAGAAAATATAGACTACAAGTTGTTAGACTCATAATGGGGTCATGAAAATCAGACGAAGCGCATTATCACTGAAATGGACGGCACACGAGCGTTTCGAAGGCTGGTCATAATTGCTCTCGTTAAATGGACAGAAGCAAAATGATGCCCTATTCAATTTGTATTGGCTGTTTCGAGTAGCTTTCGAGCGCATTACTACAAATATAAACATGAAGCACAACCTTGCTTCGGTGTATCTACCATAGGGCAGACAGCCTGCAATTGATCCCAACAAGCAATCTATTTTGTGATGATCATGGTTTAGCGAAAGTAATGATATTATAGAATTGGGGTAGATAGACAGGATAGTTTTATCAGGGAATGACGCCCCTGCCCAGTAAATGTTATTCGAAGCTGAAGCAGGTATAAGGGACCCACCTCGTCGTAATCAGTAACTCTCATGAACAATGTTATATCAAAAGGAATGTTATACATGATTTAATGATCCACTCGTATCTTGACATGAAGGACATGAAGAGGAAAACGGAAGATAAGGTGAGTGGAGGCGTTATATACTATGGACCTGCCAGTAGGCAGTGTACTAAGAGAGAGAGAGAAAAAAATTATTGACTAAGGTATACATGTTAGTTAAGCTGTTAAGTTGTATGTGCTTTAAAAGGTGACTAAAAGGAATTGAAGAAGACAATTGGAATCCACCTCAGAGGTACTGTTTTTCCAAACGCTGCAATTTTTTCGCTTTAATTCGCATTTGTTCATGTCGTTGCTCATGAATAACAAGCATTACAGTAAAATAATAATCCATGTTGATATCTATCACTTTTTTATACCACACATGTGGTATTAAACATTTTGAAATCTTTACGCAATTTAATCCATTTTTCTCATAACCAATCCAGTGATCTGGGGGTCCGAGATCTTACTCTCAGATAAGTGCAGCCGTGAATTGAACCCAGAATTCAATTCACTTCAGGATCGATCATTTAAAACGCAGTGAAGTTACCTGACGCCTCTAACCACTGCGCTCTTGAGACATTTATCATATCTTCTTGCAGAATGATTTCAAAGTTTAAGCCTCATAGTAACAATGTCTCAATAGCTTAGGGGTAACGTTGTGAAATTCCTGAGGTGAATTGAACTCTAGCGGGTTCGAATCCCAGCCGCGTTGATCTGAGAGTAAAATCTCGAACATTCACTGGACTAGTTATACGGAAAAAGGACTAAGTTGCCCAACTGTTTAAACATGTGGAATTAAAAACTGATAGATATCAACATAGTTGATCATTTCACTATAATGTGTTTACTTTTTTTAACTCAGGTGAGTATGAAAACTGCAGAAAATTATGCATCATGATTTCTTCGGTTCGAACGGAGAGGGAAGCCAAACAAGAAGAGAAACTGCAAGACCATTAGAATAATAAGATGACGGGCCTAAATATAATTAAAGATCAAGATTTTAAAAAAAATGCGAAGACCATAAAATAAAACATAAATTAAAAATAAAGATAAATTAAATAAATAATAAATATATTATGACAAGTAAGATTATGTTCATCAATTGTTTGTCAACTAAATAGGGTGTTATGCTCCCTCATTAATGGCCTGGTTTTGCATGCATTAGAGTGCCTGTCTTTGCGTTTTACTTAAGTACCTTTATGTTATTCGAAATATGTTGACTGCTGTGCTGTGTGATACATGAACAAATAAACAAATGTCTCCTCTCTTCTTCTTTATCAGATTGATTGAACTCTCATCCCTAGATTTTTCGAGATACCATCTCCGCAGTGGTTTGAAGCTGCAGCCCATTTTATTCAGTACTGCGACATTTAGCAGATGCGGAAATGCAGTAGTAGTCTACACTATCATCACTATATCAAAGCTAGCGACAGAAAAGTCATCCATTAGCTATACACATTATACATTAGCTTGCATTGGAGTTTCACAAAGTTGGTAGCAATGCTTTTCTGTCACCGTTTTGCAAAAAGAACACGTTTTCGATAAAACGAAACGCATTTCTGTTGATAACAGTTTTTTTGTAAAAACCGTAACAGGATTTTTATATCTTATTGTTCTCATAGACTTACTCAAATGGATTAATGAGTATAGGCTTACAAAATGTGCTGACTGTATGAAGCGATAACGAATTATAGTGTAACAGTGAACAATTGTTACTCGGTAATAACAAATAAATAAGTAATTTGATAAGCGAACTTTGTGCGCTTATGTTTAGAAATTACATTCATTTGAAAAGTTTTCGCTGTTCAGAACTATAAATAACCAAGCTACTAAGAATATGCACCAGTATTCTGCATAGCATTAGCCTGTTGCTGTAACATTGGGCTTACTAAGTTATTACTAATAAAAGTTTATTAATTTGAGTAAAGTAATACAATAATTATAATTTATTAACATTCCTAAAGTAATACTGTGACAATGGGTTATTAAAGCTTATATAGAATATATGCAAAAATAATAATTTATTAATATCTATAGACTAGAGCTATACAATTTTGTTAAGTATATTTGAAAGGGCCTAAGCCCGCGACAAGTAAATTTGTGATTTAGATTAACTGTAAAGTTAAATAATTTGTCTAACAAAGTTTTGTTCATAATTAAGAATCGACTAAAATAGCGCAATTAGTCGATAAATAAGTCATCGATTTGCACAATTTATACTTGAAAATTTCGAAGGTGTGAAATGCTATAGACTATTGATAATTAATTTGTCTTAGAATTGTTAAATCGAAGGATTCAATTCATGGTGAAGACAATAATGTGATTAGATATGCAAAGAAAAGCAAGAAAGCCTATATTTATAAATACAGTGAAATGGCTTGATTGGATCTGAAAATTTACAATCTATCCCGGATACTATCAAACAAGTTTATAGTACCTACTATCTTGGGTAAGTTTATACTATTTTACAGCATTGTTATTAATTTTTCTGCAAGTGTAAAATTTCTGAGAAAAAATTTTCTTAACAAAGTTATTTTGTCAATGTCTAATAAAAGTTAGCCATATTCATGATGACAGAGATTTGTGAATGCCTAAAATTCATGATTGGGTTAGGTTTGGAAAAGATTTGAAACTCAAAGAGTGAGAGAGAGAGAGAAATAGAAAGATCTTGATGTAAGCTGATACAATATTTATATGCCATCGAGGCAGTTTCCCGTTGCCATCATTAGTAGCTTCATTTAGCCATTTCTGCGAAATAGTTAGGCTACACCAGAACTAAGTTTTAAGTCGAATAAATTAAATAAGATCAAATAGGCTTGGTCTTGGGATAATTCCCAAGACCAAGCCCTCATGATAGCGAGAGGTAGGCTGACTGACGAACAAAGAGGGTTACCATCTGATATTTTTCTGTTAATTCAATTTAATGTTGATATGCCAACAAATTTACAAGTGTTTCATGCTTTTACAATAGGCCTAGTAATAAAAACAATGCTTTTAATTATATGCATAACTTAAAGAAATCTGAATTAGAGCATATTAACATATTTTATTAGCGCCATGTGCAAAATTTGCAAATATTAAAACATTTAAATACAGTTCAAATTTACAAGTATTTCATGCTTTTATGCATAACTTCTAGAAATCTGAATTAGAGTACATTAACAATTAATAGTAGCGTCATCCGCAAATAAATAAATACAGTTCAATTCCATTCGAAGCCTAGTTCTCCACATTATAACCAGCATCAACCACCGGGTCTTGTTTAAAAACATCTCGACTCGGGTTTATTCTGCCGGCTGAGTTCGCTGGCAGATTTGAACTTTGATCTTTGGGTCTGGAAGCTAAATGATCTCGCTCATAGAATCCGATGTCATAACAGTTTGCTTGGTTTACTTGATTTAGTGTTTCATTCTTTATTTTTAAAATTACGTAGGTATCTGCTTGAGATTTGAAGTGACCGTTCCAGAATGAATTGAAACTCTCTTGGTTTAATTCGAGTTCGAGATTATCAGAGAGAAATATATCTGATATTCAAAGAGCCTAAAAATTTATGGGTTAGACTGCCTAACGGTTAACATTGTTATATTGGACGTGATAGATATCATCATAAATGATCATTTCATTATGTGTCATAACCTTGATTTCATTTTAGAGTACAAGTTACGTTTCCATATAAAAAATACACTTTGCCTTTTTCACGTTGATCGAAGCTGACCTGTGATAAACAACTCCGGCAGGACTTCTAAAAGAGTTCTGAGTCTAATTTTAGTATGGCCTGCATTTTAACTCAGGATTTTCTATTGCAATCCAAAATTGCAGGCTCTCCAAATAATAGCAACGTCGTCCATAGTAATTAATTTTGCTCATGATAACATATTTGCTATGCTCAATACACTGAAAACATGCACAGATGCTCTGTGTGAGAGAAAAATCAAATTGTTATTTTAAATGAAATAATTATTTAAAATAAAGTCCCAAGTCTCATGTATATTAACTTAATAACGAATCTGTTTTTACTTCGTAATTGTCTAATTATAGCAGAAGGCCAACGAAGTGAGCAGCGAAGTTTAATTAATATTATGCAATGATTTTTTATCTGTGATTTTGGTTGAATTAGTGAAACCAACATATTAAAAAATAAAAATTGTATCCTATTGCAATAGGAACCCGTCGTCAAAAAATAAATTTAATTGTTTTAAAAAGAGAGTCTGACATTCATCTCCCTAGTGCTGCTGTCTATTCTCGAAACTTCTTACGTCCTCATCGTTTCAAGCTGATTACATTTTATCATCAGATAAAATTAATGTAATATCTCTTTCTATATCAGACTGTCCATGATTCTTTGGAACCAGTCAGTAGTCCTAGAGTCAAAGAGTTCTGTATTTGCTCACGGGATTGAAATTGTTTGCTTTTGTGTGGCAGATTTAGCATATTGGGACCGACAAATGAGCTAAATTGTCTTAATCGTCATGAAAAACTCTTTGGACAATTAGTTTGGCACAATAGTTTTTAACCTATTCGCCGAGACAGATTGGCTTTAAAATATTTACCCTGTGACCCCTGTGAAAATACAATATAATTCCCATGAAATGAATTTTTGGAGCAAAAATGGCAATAATCAATGTGTGGATTGAAAAATTGAATGCCAATTTCTGTATACCTGTATAATGAAAGATAAAATAAGTCATATATCGAATACTTAGTCTAGTAAATAAAGAACACTGCAGCATCAAGCTAAATGGCAAATCTTTTCCTCTTTCACTTTCATCGAAACATTCTCCATTGATGGATGATATAAAAAATTATCATTTTTATTTTAACAACTATTCATTTATTGAGAATATCCTGGGTCCTGTTTAGAATGTCTCAATAGTTCAGTGTGTAGAGCTTCAGGTAGCTTCATATATTAAGTTGATAAATAACTTTGCTTGAAATCCTGGATTCGATTCCCTGATGAGCCAATCAGAGAGTGCAGAACAGATCTAGTAGCTCAGTCAATTGATTTTGATCTTTCTAACGCTTTATACAAGTGGTATTAAAAACTAATTATATGATTAAACATTCGCTAAAATGTATGTTCTATGATCATCTACCCCAGGAATCGAACCGCTGGGACTTTAAAGCACCTCTGGATCGGCCATAGACAATTTCACTACGCTCTGTATCTGGTCGTTTGCAAGGAATTCATATAATTTTTTATTTTCATGTATATTATAAACTACTATATCTATTTTGTATACCATGCGACTGGATTTTAAGCAAATTTCGTTTAACTTTTTGATGATATCTTCTCTTCGGATCAAGAAGTTAAATATTACCTGATTGAGTCTAGTAAATTCTGATTATTGTACGATTAAAATCTATCGTACAAATATGCATTTTTACTTCGATGCCTTTTTAGAAATTATCAATGGCCGATTCAATTTTTCGTCTATATTTGGAGATACAGAAAACCATAAACCGCTTAATAAAAGCCTTGCAAATTTTTCTCTTTAGTACATTAAGCCCTGCACACAGCACGACTTCAGCCTTTCATGACTATTAATTAGCTCAATTGACGCCATAGAATCTGCTGAAGGCACTTGGCACAGTAAAAGCTTACCACCCGGCGAAGCCTACCATCAGCATCCTTGTAGAACCTTTCCGCTCATTGTGACTCAAGCAAATGTGATTCACTTACCGAAACTTTTTACTCACCGTCTCTACATTTGTATGAGTGTATCAAGTGCAAGTGTGGAGAGCAGTGATTGCACATCTTTGGACAGATTTTCGGGATTTTGGAAGTTGCACCTTTTTTGGACCTTCTTTTTGCTCACTGATTTGGATTTGTCTCTATAGTGTTCGGTGTTGTCATGGACGATAGTAGCATTCTAATTGTTGTTGTTATTATTATTCGTAGTATTTTCGGAAATTGGCCGTCCTTCAAGACAGCTTTACCGTTTCCTGGCACGGGTTTTGTTAAACCCTTCCATAATTAATCAATCTTTCCCCTTGATAGCGCTAATAATAAATTTGCGAGTGAGTTCCGAGAAAATGATTAACCTTCCAGGACTATATGAACGTTTTGTTGATTAAACTGGGCTCTGATCCCAGGCCACTTATTTTTTAGGCAAAGCCGCTAACCCTTGTGTCATTTCTCTCTTAAAAAATTGTTATTAGGCCTACAATTTAAGAAAAAAACGTTTAAATAGTTGTTTCGGTTTCGATACGAATGAACCACATCATTTTGACTCGGTATATTAGATGAATGGGTAACGAATTTCGAATGTGGACATGAGAGCTAAATGAGAGGCTACGGAAAAGTGTACAATCTTTGTTACTCTGAACCGTCTGGCAGGTTCATAGCATCAAACATTGACTTAATTGATTTTCATTGGACTCTTTGGGTAAATAGGTTTGTTTCTCAGAGAATGACGCCCCTACCCAGTAAACGTTAGTCGAAGCTGAGGAAGGCATAGGGGGCCCATCTCGTCATAGGCAGAATCCCCAAGAATAATGGCATATCAAAAGGAATGTTATAGATGATTTAAAGATCCACTCGTATGTGGACATGAAGAGGAAAACGTAAGTTGGAGAATAGTGGAGGCTTTAAATACAGTATATCATGGACCAGTAGGCAGCGCACTAAGAGAGAAAAGTAATATTATTTTCTGAAGTAATTTCAATAGCGTATAATTGCTACGTTAGTTTGATAAATAATTAATTAGATATCGATTTAATTCTAATAGTCTCCCAAGAAAGGATTAATAATGATCTCATAGAGTTCAGCGTCATCCTGCTCAGAAGCCATGTTTACTAGTAAAGACTGTAACTAAGAAAGCATAGACATTGTGACTGGGTAGGCTGATATTATCGTACAATGAGTGCTTATAAATAGACGAGCTAGTAGACAATAGCGTAGCTGTTAAAAAATTGAGATGGACCTGCTGCTTGAAAGATTACTAAAAAGGGGGTGAATTAGAGTACATTGTGAAATTAATTCATTAGTCATTTGTTTCTATTCGTTAATACTTATTTAAGAGCATCCGATTCGTGAGGGTCCAGGCCACAGAAATTGCTACAAAATTCCCTAAAACCTGACCCTAGCTAAACTGGGTTTCAATGAATGATTATGATTATAATGATTATTACTATTATTAACTTTATTTAAGTGAATTCCTTAATTGGACTGAGCCAGTTGCTTGTTGGCAAGTTGTTCGACGGCAGACCAGCAGGTGTAGGGTTCAAATCCAGAGCTCGCCGCGTCACTGACTTACCATCACACTGTCAACATTGCCACTGACTGGAGCTAGTGGCGATGTCGGTAAGATATTCGACCGCGGATCAGTATATGCGGGATTCAAATCCTGGGCTCGCCGGTCACTGACATCGCTTTCGAGTGAAGAAACTGACGTTAACATTAGCTTTACCAGTTTAATCGCGCAGGAACCTGACGTTACATTTGGCTATAGCAATAATTATGCAAAGAATATTATACTACTAAATTTCACTTGAGCATTTAGCTAGTTTAATTAACTATTAACTAGGAGCTTCTTCATTCCGTTGCCCAATTGTACATTATTTGACGTCCCTGACATCATTCTTGTATAAGGAAACGAATGTTAAATATAATTTGATCTCTATGCAATTTGTTGCAGCATCATATCAACGATGAGTACTGGATCACCTCACACGAGTCCCTATCGCACAACTCTCTCCTCCCCCTCAGCCTCCCCTCCACTCGTGGAATACTCAGTGGACCGGCCTAATCTACTCAACTACACCTACTTCGAGCAGGACACCGTCCACAATAGCACCGAGGACTCCTCGAATAAACTCAAGGCCGATACCTACATGTGGATCTACATTTCTCCAATAATCCTAATAACTGGAATCTGTGGAAATACTCTCACCTTTCTGGTTATGAGGAGACCTCGCCTGCGAGGTACAACGACGAGCATTTACATGCCAGCCATTGCCTTGGCGGACATGATCGCGCTCTCGTCCGGAATCATTCCAGAATGGATGGAAAAGTGCGGATTCCCTATCTTTAGTCAGGTAAGTCCGATAACCTGCCGACTGGAAAAGTTTATCTTCTACACGTCCAGTGACACGGCGATATGGATACTTGTCATCTTCACTCTGGATCGATTTATAGCCGTGTGCTTTCCGTTACACAAAAGACTTATCTGCCAGCCAACGAGGTCAAAGGTCGCCTCTGTGGCAGCCATGTTGGTAGCCTGTGTGAAGAACTGTCACGTGTTCTGGACCCGTGGTGCAAGCTACACAGATGAAGGGATTTTAATATCAAACTGTGATCGAATCGATCCTTACAAATACTTTGAGAAATTCATAAGGCCCTGGGTGGCATTTTGCTTCGTGAGCGTCTTACCCTTCTTCTCGTTATCAATCTGCAATCTCTTAATCATTAGACAGATTTTAAAAATGTCTCGAGTGAGAATTGACAGGTCGGGTAAAGAAAGAACGATGGCACAGACGACGATGATGTGTCTGAGCGTGTCGTTCGCTTTCCTCATCTGTGTCACTCCTAGTATGCTTGTACATATCGGCAAGCCCTACTGGGACACCAAGACCAACTACTCCTATGACGTCGCTAAAACTATCAGCAACCTGCTTTCCTACCTCAATCACGCCGTTAACTTTTTCCTCTACTGCATGACCGGAGCGAAATTTCGTCGTGAGTTAATCCTAATGGTAGCGGGACGATACAGCGTCCGGATGGGATTGGAAGAGTTCACCACTACTCACACTACTTATCTAAGTACCGGACGTCGTTTCACCGATCCGTCGATAGCGGAAAGAAATCCGAAGTTTCCGCGTCCTAATATAACCGTTGCTTTGGAGACTGTTAACCAGCAGGTCCTATACACGGCCTCGGTACATGCTAACAGCTACCAGCAGGTTGCTGTCTAGTAGCCCTTATAGGGTTCTGTAAATAGAAACATTTAAAAATAGGTTTTTATTGTATTGTGAAACTGAATGGCTTGCAAGATAAGTCGAAAAATTGTCGGATAAAAGAAATATGGATGCTACGCTTCTTCGAAAGTTTCTTTGTCTATCACATTCCAGTTGTATGATATTTCTGTCGTCTTGCGTTAGCTCCGAACCAGAAAAACAGATTATGCTAGTGTTGCGATATTGATTAGATGTTGATAGGCCTATATAAATAGGTTAGGCCTACGTAATATTCTTGTAGCTTTGAGAACCTTGACGTCGTTATAGTCACCAGAGCTAATATGTGCACTCTAGTTTTAAACGGTCGTTAGCTATACCGTTAGTTAGCTATACAATATAAAATTGCTTAGCTTACTGTAAATTTTATAATTTGATCAAATAAACCCAGATTCGAATCTCTGATCTCATGCCTACAGTTTATGATGAAATACTTAAAGAAGCAATAGCTCGTGATATAGTTAAAGCACTGATATTTATAAACAAGAAAAATAGCGAAACTGAATAATAATACCAAATATTAATTTTAAGAAATATAATTTTGTATCATTTACAAACTAGATTCGTGGTGATATCCTGTAGCCTCCAGCGAAGGCTTATAAAGAAGCGAGATTGATGCTCGTGTCTAGATTATGCTGGTTCCACGTAATTTCGAAGCTCAAATTTTAAACAGTAGACTTAGAATTTTTTGAGCGTTTTCTTTTTTGGATTTATAGTTTATAAGCGTTTTTATTTGTGTGCTTTTAAAGTGTCTAACGGGTACGATCAGATCAATCTGGTCTGGCTCATCTAACATTATTCATTATTCATTCTCCTTCTTTTTCACTTTCTCTTTTTCTCTCTCTCTCTCTCTCTCACCTCTCCCTCTTTATCTCTCTCTCTCTCTCTCTCTTTCTAGTAATCTACTTAAGTAGAAGATCCAAGCAGTACACTCTCACTTAGTCTGTTTTCAAGCTTCAAAAAGCTACAAATTAATCTCCTCTGAGAAAGTCAAAGCCTTATCACCGTCCTGATACACATGTATGTAGCAAATAGATTGTTAAAGTTAGCTTTTGAGGTGGTTTCCCTTTGCCTTATTCAGCTTTTGCTTATTAGCTTCTTATGCACGTGCAAGATTAAGGAAAGGTTAATGTATTCGTCGCATACTGCACGGTGTAATGTTCATTGAATGATTTAAGTAAAGGTTTATTTAAATTTTTCGAAATAATAATAATAATAATGATTCAATTCTTTTAAGCCGATGGATGACCTCGAGTAGCCGGGCGGCGATTCAGCACGAATTGCTTGAATCGTTTTTATCAAACCCCAGGTTCTTTACACCGGGGTATAAAATAATAATAATAACAATAATAATAATAATAATCAGACTTTATTGACGAAATAGGCAGGAGGACCAGCGCCATTACTGGTGATCAACGCGAAAAAGCTTTTCTTTGGCAGCGACTGTCTATTGCTGTCCAGCGATTCAATGCAGTCTGTTTCAGTGGCACTTTGTCTAACGCGCCTTCCCAGAGTGTAGAGGAATTATTTTAATCACTTCTTTTTTAAACTTTTAATTAAATAAAGCCTCTTTTATCTTATTTTTTTTAGCCCAGGGCCCTTTACAGCCCAGGGCATTAAAAAATAAAAAGAATAATAATAATGATAATAATAATAATAGTAAAATATAATAATAATAATAAATCAATCAATGATAATTAAAAGTTTTCGTGATGATGAACGAAGAGCACATCGCTGGTGTAGGCGTTGTCCCTGGAGCAAGCCTGCTCAACGCTGCGAGTGAGGGGAGGTAGTCCACAGCTGAACACCCCGAATACATTAGTCGATGGATGCTCCTTCATGACGACTTTCAGGGCTGCCGGGAAATCACGTCGACCAAAGTGAGTGGTGGACCTCAAACTAGTGAACAGACTCCTGTCTGAGATCTTCTGGAAGTGGCGCTCACATATGTACAGCATGGTAGTGCGGAAGTCAAACTTTCCCTTGAACTGTGCGATGAAGTTATTAACCACCACAATGTTGGAATGATCTTTCTGCTCCACCTCTCTGATGATGTCTGCCATCCACTCGAAGTGGCGCTGGGTGCGAGTCACCCAGATGAAGTAGACCTTTACACACATCATGTCCCGATTGCCTCTCTCCGACCTGTGAGCAATATCCTCGAGGATAGAAGCGAATGGAATGACTCCAATGCCTCCACCAATTAATATAGACACCTCGTATGTACTCCAGTCCTGATGTCCTAATCCATAGGGACCGTCCAGATACACCTTTGGCAGGGGTTTCTTGACCAGCTGACGGGGGTCGTAAAGCTTT
This sequence comes from Enchytraeus crypticus, assembly GCA_905160935.1. Classification (NCBI taxonomy): domain Eukaryota; kingdom Metazoa; phylum Annelida; class Clitellata; order Enchytraeida; family Enchytraeidae; genus Enchytraeus; species Enchytraeus crypticus. The sequence goes on along the minus strand of CAJHZI010000647.1, from coordinate 582,404 downwards.
CGAATATTTTTCGTCCAGGGACCCACGGCCCTGACATGTATGCTGAGGTGGTTCTCGTGGGGCGCCGAGGTTAGGGAGAGGGGGTGGTACTCACTGCCGCTGTGAGCCAGACAGGCTAGGCGCACCCACTGCCCTGAGCGGTACTCGAAGTTAGGAGGCTTCCTTAGCTCCAGGTATGTCACGTCCGGGGAGGTAGAAGTGCGCTCAGATTTCCCCCCCCCCCCCATCTCGCTCATCTCCAACTCCAATATCATAGAAAATTGCTCCCCGCCAATCAACTGACTGATTGGCGGGGAGCATAATAATAATAATAATAATAATAATAATAATAATAACAATTTAAATTTTTATAGGTTCACACACTTCACTAAGAATTACCGGGGGTTTCTAGCATAGACCTGTAATTTTTTCAAACCAATAGAACTCACAAAATGCTAGGTTTATTAGATTTTAGCGGTAAAAAGGCCAAACGTTTTATAGGATAACTTTATATTTACGTGTTTAAATAAGTTAAATTAATGCCTAATCCAAATGTACATTCCAATGTTTCGCTTTTTTGTAACTTTCGTACATTTTCAAAATACTTTCTATTTTTTAGTTGTAATTCTTTATGTACTAGTGATATGGAATAATTAATTATGATATAATAAACTTTGCAACGTATTTCAATATTACTTCATGAATGTACATGTATTCAGTAATCGAGACTAGAACACAAACTTGAACGTTAATAAATTTTAAAATTAAATTTAGTAATTTTTTATTTCTGTGATTTTCTGATGGTTCAAAGATTTACTGATTGATTGATAAGTGCCAGCGACTAACAAGTGACTGAATAATCCAAATGGAATGTAATAACTAGTTTGATCTTGCAGTATTTATTTAAAGGCTCAATGGTCTAGTAAATAAGTAATCTAAATAAAATAGTCTAATGTCATTTTCTGTAAATCATGACATTAATGAATTTACGGATTAATTGAGAAGTATTGCTGATTGAGTTATAAACTTAGATTAGAATTCTAATAAAGCTTTAACGTCCGATTCCTCATACAAGGATGATATCAGGGATGATGTGTATTCTCCAATAGTATCCCTATATGTATCTTTAATGATTGCAATTGATAATTTTACAATAAATTTATTATTCGTCTCCTGAATTGAGTGGTTGAATTATTTGGACATTAAATCAACCAACTGTTAATGAAGAAGACAATAGGAAACTACTTCAGAAGCCGTATTTTCCCAAGCGAAGGTTTACACTATTTTAAAATTGTCTTTTGACAATAGTAACTTGTTGATCGACGTCGGGCTCTTGCCGAAATAACAAACTTTAAAGCAGATAACAGTGAGAATGCTTGTGTGTGTACCTTTGATCTGCTATTTATCGAAAATCTAGAGTGCAATTATTCCTTCATTCCTTCCGTTAAGTGAATGATTGGTTAATTGCTTTATTTATTCTTCAATTAGTTAGTATATTCGGCAACAAAATCGATCAGTAAATAACCAAATCAATCAATCAAACATTCGCTCATTCTCTTCGATATCAGATTGTACTTGGATCGGAAGTTCAGGAAAAATTGTGGACTGACTGGAACGTCTACGGAACACTAGCGTGGAATAACATTATGGGACGCGGAAATAGTCCATCAGAGTGATTGCAAGGGGTGTGAGGGAGGGATTAGCATAGAAAAATTGCATCACTACGATCTACAAGTCTAAAACATTGCCTTTCAAATGAAGGCTGTTCTATAGCATAACTGAAAACAAGATTCGGATTTTCAGCATTGGTAGTGCAGCAATGGTTGGGCAGCAATGGTTGGGCAGCAATGGTTGAGCAGCAATGTAAAGGCAGCAATGATTGAGCGGCAATGGTTGAGCAGCAATGGTTGAGCACAATAGTGGTGCAGCAATGGTTGTAATGGTTGTAATGGTTGGGCAGCAATGGTTGGGCAGCAATAGTTGGGCTTTAATGGTCGAGCAGGCATGAAACGAGGTTAGGTAGTAAATTATGAATATAAAATTTATTTATAAATTTATTCCAGGAAACTTTCACTTTTGCATTCTCAGTGAAATTGAAAAATGGATTAAAAACTCTTATCACCATTTTCATACACAATAAGGGCAAGGTTAAGTTTCTTGCTGTCTCCAATTTGCTATTATTCTGATGTAGGAAGGTGTAGGTGTGTTGACATTGAATCCTTATTCCTATAGGCCTAAGGTTTGTGATACCAACATATAAAATACTTTTTAAAAATAGTTTGAATGTCATAGATCGACCACTTAATCTGGTCCGCTGCTTTTAAAACACTATACGAACGATCCAATGCTTACTGTCTAGTTGCCAAACCAAAAACTTTTTTATGGCATATTAAAAATTTTTCAACTGCTTTTCACTGAAAACAAAAACGAAAATAACATTTTTACAGAAAGCTTTCAGGGGCACGCCCCTCACTCCCCCTCCTCCCACGACACTTGGACCACTGGGACATCAGGGAGGAATAAGGCAGGTTATGATAGGACAATAGATGACAAAGTCAATATTGACACTAGATCTCACTGCAGTGCCGCACATACTGTATAATGCGCATTAGAAACAAGTCATCAGATTATTCTATCCGTTTTTCCAATAGATAAATGTGATTGTCTATTAGCACTTAAGTCGAGTATATTTCCATTGCCAGATGTACAAAATACATCCCGTGGGACGCGTACGGTGCTCGAATAATAAAGATGTTAGCAGGAGAGTGCCAGAAAAACTATTGTGGCATCGATAGGGGGCGGCGAGAATATGTAGTGAAGTTATATACGAAATGTGAAACTTTTAGGGGTCAAGTCCCCACAATTCTGAAATCTTAAAATATAAAAAGAACTTAATCGAGCCAAAATTCTTTTCTTCGGACCGGATTTTGGACAGAATTGTATCATGCCGAATTCTGAGTAAATTCAAATTTTAATTAAATTAAAATCTGCAATTTTAAATTGTTGTCTGCTGATAAATTGCTTGCTGCCTGTTGATATATTGCTGGCTGCCTGCTAATGTTTCGATTGCTGCTCTCTGATATATTGATTGCTGCACTCTGATATATTGTTTGCTGCTCGCTGATATATCGATTGCTGCTCTCTTATATATTGATTGCTGCCTGCTGATGTATTGATAGCTGCTCTCTGACACACTATTGATAAAAAGCTATGTGCTGGTGTGATAGTTTAGAGGAACAAATCCTTTTTCATTGTAAGACACTAACAAAGTTCAAAGTAAATTTATAGTCAAATGATCATCCATGATTATCTCCATCACTTTTAACTAAGAGTGTCTCAATAGCGCAGCGTTTGGAGGAGTCAGGTATCATCATGAAGTTTTAAAAGATCGATCCTGAGAAAATTTTGAGGGCTGGTTATACAAAAATTTGACTAAATTGCCTAACGGTTTATACATGCGAGAGGCCTATGTGATTGATATCAACGTGGCGGATCATTTCACTATAATACGCGTTATTATTATTATCTACAGTGCCATATTTGTAAACCAATATGCAGCTTAATTTATATTCATATATTCCAAGTGCTACTTAGTTTCTGGTTTAGTTGTTGTTTCTGTAAGTTTTGCTGTATCCTCTTCCATTCTTTGATTATTATGAGACGTCGTTACTTTAAGAGAGCGTAATCACAGCTAGCGCGGGCTTTAGATAAACATTTCAACATCTCGGGGATATTCATTCAAAGCGGTCAGTTCCAAGGTTATCTCCCATCCAAGTAACCTGCTAACCGAGCAGTGAGCACGTAGTTGCTTAATCTCATTAAACGAAATTAAGCAACTTCGTCGTAAACGAAGTTCGTTTACCATGCAATTGATCCATCCCCAAAGAAAATGTTCTTTTAAATGGTTGCGAGGTTAAAAGAGTTCACTTGGGACAACCCTCGGACTTAGACCTTCTTCGTCCCACCCCAGTTAACTTGTTAATGAGGCTGAGGTTGCAGTGTAATAATGAAGTGCAGAGCAGCACGGCTAAAATACTCATCAATTTTTATACTGCTTCTGTCATCTGGCGAGTGAATAAATATTGGAATCTAATAGGTTGCTGCCCTTTTGACTCAATTTTACACACGCGCGCACTCTCTCTCTCTCTCTCTCTCTCTCTCTCTCTCTCTCTTTCTTTCTACCTCGCTATCTCTTTCACTTTCGCTTGATCTCCTTCTGTCTCCCTCACTTTTTTTTCTCCATCAATTTTCTCTACTCTTTACTTTCTTCCGATAAAACCAAGAATTCGTTACAAAAGCAGAAACATTCCCAATATAATATTTCTCACGCAATTCACATTGAATTCATCCATTGTCTACATGATACAAAGCAATGGAGATTTCATGAGAGGAACCCCAATGAAGACGTTAGCAGTGATCAATTATTTTGAAGGGTAATATTTTCTTTGTCACTAAATTTCAGGCTGATCAAGGAAACTCCATCGGATTCCTTATCCAGATACATTCTTTCTAAACATGTGATTGGATTTATTTCTGCAGAATCAAAATATAGAAGTAGGCCTAATAATGAAATAATTGTAATATAAAAAATACAAGTAAAATTTAAATAGAAGGCCTAATGGTGTTAATTAGGCTACGTTTTTTAATTGATAAATATCGGAGAGCACTGTGATGCAGTGGTAGAAGCTCGAGCATCAATGCGGGAAGTCATGAGTTCTATGCTGTCATGCGACACACTTATTAATCATCGAGAGAGGAAAAAACACACCATTATCATTACATTTCTTTCCTAACAAGGCCCTTCCGTATCTACCCCAATAGGCTTATTATGAATATAATGGCAAATTCAAAATGAAAATCTCCATAAATAAACTAAATAGCGAAGTTCTACGCTAAAGCAAAGCTCTGACACAAAGAGTCAAAAGTCATATACATATATAGTTTTACACACCCTCAAGGCATATATTATGTATCCCTCAGAACTTTCTGAAGAAGCTTGAAACAGTTTTAGTCGATCGAAGGTGGTAGGTGGTGTAATTGACTACATTAGCGCTACTGTGGCTATTTGCATAGAAATGCGCTTGTATAAATCTATGTAGACTATTATTGTTGTTATATATATATATATATATACAGTAAGTATATGGGCATGTATATATGTAGAAAATTTATATAATATATGCGTAATATATATATATATATATATATATATATACATATGCATATATATATATATATATATATATATATATATATATAGATATAGGTATATATATACTATATATATATATATATATATATATATATATATATATATATATATACAGGACTAGGCTATATAGGACCTATATACATGAAGTATCTGAAGAATTAAGTAGGTTTTATGAGAAAAACGAGAAAAATATATTCGCAGTATTTTTTGGCACATGTCCGATACTAAACGACGCGCTTAAAGCTCAGTAATGTAGGGCCTACGAAATTTAGATAAATAATTGGAATGTGTATAATATATAGGCCTATAGTGCATTTTCAGCATTTTCAGCATTTTCCTGTTGCTGGAGCGTTCTTGTGTTTTCCTTTCTTAATCCTCATCATGATTATTCATAGGCCTAAACTTTCTGTTGAAAGAGGTGTAAGAATGTCTAAATAGCGTAGGGGTAACGTCATGAAGTTTTAAATGACAAATCCTGAGGTGATTTGAGTCCTCGTGGGTTCGAATCCCGGCCGCGCTGATCTGAGAGTAAAATCTCGGACATTCACTGGACTGGTTATACGGAAAATGATCTAAATTGCCTAACGGATTAAGCATGTGGTTTTAAAAGTGATAGATATCAACATAGTTGATTATTCACTATAATGCGTGTTTACTTTTTTACATGAAATTTAGATGCTTCAATTCTTGTCTAACTTATGAAGATTTAAATCTAAAGTACCGTGATAAAACTTCTTTATTTTATATCTTCAATGGTGCTTCACATTCTTGTGTACATTTTGCAGTTCCTATAGCCTATAGGCCTAATTATGATACCAATATGTCTTGAACTGTGCAGCATATAGTGCCTAATTTCAATTGGTCGGTTACAATAGTAGGCTACTTCACATTTATACTGCTAGAGCTTATATAATATGTAGGCCTTATTAATATGTAGGCCTAACTAAATGCAATCCACATATAGGACGCACGCCATTGATTGATATCAGTGGCGTGAAGCTAATACCCTAGGTACAATAAATTTGGTAGTCATACATTTATTATATAAGTGAATAAATAAAATTGCAAAAGATCTCTGAGATTATTGCAAATTAATCAATTGTAAAATTGAAGAAATATAGAAAACTTTTCAGTTTTGGCAGTTATTAAGTATAGAACGGCAGATTGCAGTAGTCCTATAAAACATTTTGCGATTATAGCGGCCTCATACTTAGCCTCTAAATACGGCTCCGCATTGATGGCCACACAAGAGGGTTTAGAAGTTCCAAGCCAGGCAACCAGGCAGCCAGGCAGCTTGCTTAGCGTGCATGCCACTCGGTGCATTCTGTCAGCTTTGAATCAGCTCAGCTGTTTATACTCTAGCGAAGTGTTCTGAATGTCAACAATCAGGCTCCCATTACAATAACAGATCGTAAATCAGCGAATAATAGTCAATGAGCATGAACACCTTCACTCTCCCTCAGGCACCGGTGGCCTAACTGCTGAGCCTAATTGTTGAGTCTAACTTCTGAGCCTAATAGCTGAGCCTAACAGCTGAGCCTAGTTGTTTAGTCCAAAAACTGAACTTAACAGCTGAGCCTAACTGCTGAGCCTTACTCCAACTCGCTAATAGGCCTTAGAAATCTATTATTTTGACAAGTTAATTTATTAATGACACTCAGATCTACGTAGGCCTATTAACAATAGGCCATATGCTTAGTCAAACTTTAAGATGTTCACTATGAGAGTATTTGTTCCTACAATACGCCATTGCCAAAACTTAATATTTTAGCAATCACTAGTTAATGTACATTTAGTTTCTAATAAATGCATAAGCCTAACTGCATTAACCTAACTGCATGAGTTGCAGATTTGCATTGTACAACAGTAATGCTTCATCAAACGAAATTCAAATTATGAATAATTTCGATATTAGGCTCTCCGTAAAAACTACAATACATAAACTCTACAAATAATTTCTACAATTTGGGAACTGCAGCACTCATAGCTCTATATTATGCTTATAGGCCTATACATCAAAAAGTAGGCCTACATATAGGCCTACAGTTTAAGTACATATATACACACACACACGCACACACATATATATATATACATGTATACATTTAAATATATTATATATATATATATATAGACCTATGTAGGTCTATTTTTTCACGTAATTTACGTATTTCTAAAGAAATTTATTGGGCCTTATAAATTTATTTACAATTTATTTAGGCCAACATATATAAATAAATATATATATATATATATATATATATATATGTATATATATATATGTATACTAAATTATTAGTCGTACTATGGCCTAATACAAGTCTATATACATGCAATAGGTAGAGACCCTATATACATGCATATATATAATGTATATATATATTTGCACTGTATATATATATATATATATATATATATATATATATATATTGCAAATATATATATATATATTGTATATGTATATGCATATATATATATATATATATACACTTATTGTATATATATATATATACGTATATATACATATATTTGTACGTATTAGCAAATATACATGTATTATATGTATACAATAGCCTACATTAAATACACAAGGTAATAAAGGTCAATGTAGGCTTTGTATATAAGCAAATGAGCGATAAAGTGCATTATACATTCAGTTTGGCGTACATAATATACGTATAAATATTACATATTCACTGTACAAATGCAGATGGAATTCTAATTTAAAATATTTGGCTAGATTTAGGTTAGAGAAAATTTGGTCCAAACCTACTATGCTGTGTGACATATTAATTTGGTTACATGTCTTGTAAGGCAAATGACCTATACGGTTCATAACCTTGCATTCATTAGGGGCATCGAATCCACGAAGCAAGGCAAAGTAAATACCAGTCGTAAATGTTTATTCGTTCATGAATTATACAGCATGCATCTTGAATCCGAATTAGTGGGCATACACAACGAAACAATGCACTGGATTGAAGCTTTTTAGTATTAGAAGATGAAGTCAGAATGTAACATCCCATCGGCTATAAATACAAGCAAAGTCCATGTGCAAAATGCATGGCTGGAATAGGCATAATATTATCGTCAAACTTCAATGCATCATATTGCATTTAGGCAATATGATGCATCTAATATATATCTCATATATAGAAGTTATCATGTATGTATGTATTTATATATATTAGGCCCTATACGGGCCTATTATATATACATATATACATATTTGTATATATAAACATATGTATACATAAATACATAATATATCGAGGCCTATACCTATTTGAAATTGTTAAACTTTTATGTGCACTTTTTTATGTGTATTCTGTTGTGTCACGTTTTGCAATGTAATTGTATATATGTGTGTTTTCTGCCAAGAACTGGTGAATAAAAGATTCTATATATATATATACGTAGGATCTGGCCTCCATATATATATATATATATATATATATATATATATATATATATATATATATATATATATATAGGGCCTATGTTGAGTCTCCATTTTCCTACAAATATATATATATATATATATATATACAAATATATATATATATCATTTAGGCTAATATTGTATGTATAATTATATATAAAGTTATAAAGTAATTATATATAAGTCTATAAAATTATATATAGGCTCTCTCTCTATATATATAAGCTATATATAAATATATGCATATATATATATATATATATATATATATATAGGCTCTCTCTCTCTCTATATATATATATAAGCTATATATAAATATATGCATATATATATATATATAGGCGAATAAGTGACATACAGATTACGAATATGCCTATATATGTACTATATATGCAGGCCTATATATGTTATATTATATGTTATATTTATATAGGGGCCTATATATAATAATATGTATATTAGAGTTTGAAACTAGTTGTATATATATAATATGATATATATATTATAGTTAGAAATTAGTTGTATATATAATTAGTTATTTATATATGTATATATATATACATATATATATATATATATAAAGTTATATTCATATAGGCCAATATAAACAGATAAAGGGCCTATATGTAATGTTTATTTCACTAAAATCATGGCAGTGAAAAAAAAACAGACAAACTAGCAAGTATCATCTATGGATACTACATAAAGATATTCCTTGTTATAACAAACATAACTAAGCACAACTAAAATTCGAAACAAATTTGCAATTGTTTAAACAATCATTTTTCCATAATGTGTTTAAAATCAGCTTTTCAAAAAATAACCAAATTTAAATCCAGTCATTGTTGGCCAATCTTGTGTCTGGACTGCATATTTATGTTTAATAAAATTGAAATCCAAGAAATAGGCCTATATGTATATATATATATATATGTATGCTGCCAATTTATAGATATATATATATAACTATATCATATATATATATATATATATATATATATATATATATATATATATATATATATAGTGTATATCTACACTGTGAGTAAAATAAAAACATGTGCTCAGTCTCTCGCCCATAACTTTGGTATTAGTGAACCGATTTTTTAACTTCTTGCATGGGTATAATCAGGATAACATTTGCTATAAAATAACGTTAAGTGACTCTGTTAATTATTACTTTTGCGTTGAAGCAGTGCTTGAAAATATGCGTGACTGAAAATATTCAATTTAAGTAAATCAATCGCTACAGAATGCTCAGTTCTTATGCTCTTCGGTCGTCCACTGCCCTTCTTACTATCGGTGCTCCCAATTCTGCGTGATTTCTTTAATAAAAATCTAGCCCTCCCAGCGTCCAGTTTTTGTTGGAAATTCGGCAATCAACCGATGTGCGCCATAACCCTTTAAGAGGTACAAGTTTTTAATGAGTGCTTTATCTTCATTAGTAAACATCATTTTTAAATTTCAACAAAACAGACTATGTTTGCAAAATCGTCTGTTATTGTTTTAATAAAGCCGAAAGTGTCACGAAAACTAGATTTAAGATTAATACTATGTATTTCATATACAGCATATATATTTATATAACGTAGCCTATATATATACATGTATATATACATGTATATATATATATATATAGGCTTTATATATATACATATACTGTACATATATTTATTCGGTATATACATCATGTACATGTAGGCCCATATATATATATATATATATATATATATATATATAAATATATATATACCCTATATATATTTATATATATACATAGGCTATAGACCTATACATATAATAAATATATATTTGCATACTTATTATATATATATATATAATCTATATTTCAATGCCTATGTAGGTTTGTATATATATATATATATATATATATATATGCAATCCAGACCGCTATCCTAGTTAAGCTGGCATTAAAGAGAAGATTATGATATTTCTTTAATAAGCTTATGTATTCTTGGATGAGGAAGTGAACGTTAAAACTATATTTTATATAAGGTAAATAGATTACTGTAAATACAGGCTGTATTCTGTAGACCTGTGTATAATTTTGTATATATTGGGCCTATACATATAAATAATATATAATATATATATATATATATATATATATATACATGTACATATGTATATATATACATTTATATATATGGGCCTATATATATATTAGTCTAGATATGTTCTATACATGTATATATATATATATATATATATATATATATATATATATAAGAATCGTTTAACGTTTTACGTCCGTTTTCTCATAAAAGGATTATATCAGGGATGTACCCACAGCATACATCGCTGTTTATCATTTCACGCACACCAATCTACAAAAAATTATGTATATAATATTATCCCGGCGAATAGAGAAGGTGAAAGAACGAGATTCTAAAAATGAGTTGAGTTAGGCCTACAAAACAAAATAACAACAGTTGATGGATGATAATATCTAATGATCTTTTGACAGAACAAATTTGTGTAGAGGAAGTATCTTTGTCCCTAATCATAAATAAAATGAACAAGACGATTTTTTTTAATTAGTTGAGAAAGTGGGTAGGCTTGAGTGCGTTAGAGTGCGAGAGAGAGAGAGAGTGAGAGAGGGAGAGGGAGAGAGAAAGAGAGAGAGAGAAGTTGGGAGCATACAAAACTGAAAATGTTGAAGACAGAATGATTCTTTGAGTGGTGCGAATGAATGCAAGACGAAGTCATGATCCCTCAAAATGTTAACTGTGTTTTCGTATCCTTCAGTATTTGCACCATTTTCTACCATTAGGCTTATAGACTATGTGACCATTTGTACCATTAGGCCTATAGGCTTTGTGACCATTTGTAACATTAGGCATATAGGCTCTGTGACCATTTGAAATGGTTTATTTTCACACTAAATAGAGCCAGACCTTCTGCGGATGATTCGCTCAACCACGGAGTAGATCAAAGGAAGGCCTGTATTGCTCGAGTAGAACTTCTCCAAAAACCAGGAGTACCCAACATCTATTTTATTTCTGCTGGATAGGCCATAGTGGCTGCGCATAAATTAAATTAAAGGCAAGTTATTTGTGATAAATTTCTGATAACAATGACAAACTGGAATGACTTCGGTGAGCGCGGTAGCTGATTGTGAGCACGATTACGAACCATGGACCTGACAGTTGTCGAAACGTAAAAAGATGGATGATCTAGTTGCACGTAGAGGCCTAACTGTATATACAAAAAATATAATATTTTCTAACATGGTTACCACACAAAAAATCAAATTATCCTCCCCAATCTTTTTCACTTAAGCTTACGACTCTTCTGATTCCATCCATATGGGAGTGGGAAAGGTTAAGAGATGGAGAGTGGAATGGGTAGTATGGAAATGGAACTGAGTGGAGTGAGTGAGAGAGAGTAAAAGATAAATCAAGCGGCTTAGAGGCAGCTTCCAAGAATCTGCTATATGTACCGAGCGCCCCCAAGTCTCTCTTTCTCGTTCTTTCTCGTTTCTCCTTTTCTCAATTTTATATCGCTCTTCCTCCTTCCATCCTTCATTCTAACTCTATTTACTAATGTAAAATCTTTGGAAATTAGGATATAGCAAATTTAATTCATTCACATGTAGGTTACTAACGATCATTTGTCAGCTCTTTCGTCATGCTTGTCTGTTGAAGTTTAAATTGTAATTAATTTTAATTTATTTAAATTGTCTTTCATTCGGCCAAACATTAGAAATTTCATTTCTGTTGTCTGATTATGATTAAAAATTCTGGCATTTTATATGCAGGCTATTTTCGATTTTCCTTCCCGTATTACTAACACCATCTGGACTAGCAGATACGCCTAATTGTACTCTAGATAAAATGTAATTTAATACTAAGTTTTCTTTTAGAATCTGCATAGGCCTACCCGTAGTCTATCATATTTAAACAGCATTCTATTTATGCTCAGGTCCTATGCTTCGGACCGACATTGAGTAACAGGTAATAAACAGACTTGTTTAACTATACGCTACGTTAAGCCAGTAACATGGGATTTCCGTTCCTTGGTTTTATTATAGAATTATTACGCAATCAATCTGTTCAAAACTTTAAATTAATTGTACGCTACCGATTGGCCATATTGGTCTACAGTGAAATTACTTTAAATTTAAACCGGTGTTATTTCAACCCACTGCTAGATGGCATTGCATGCTATAATTAGGGGACTACATTTAGAGAAAATATATATTTAAGCAATTTGAATTACTGAAGAACGTAAATACCAAGTATATAACCTACTTTAATGTAAGGTAAATTCTAGACTGTCGTCTTAAAAGTCTAAAAAGAAGCAGAACAATTACAGTTCTACTGTCGGCAATGACAAAATCGAGCACTATTGAACCAAACCAAGCCTAAAGAAAAATATTGTAGAACAGAAAAGTACAAAATTCAAGAAAACTGCAGAACGTAATTGAGCTCGCGAAATTAATTTATTTTAACATCTACAGTATAGACGAATATCTTGGCCATTATCTGCAAGCTACTGTATATCTAGCAGCTCTAGCTAAACTTAAACCGAATTTCTTATATTTAGCTCTAAGATATTTGGTAAAGCACGCCTATGAATATATAGTAGAATTACGTTTTCCAGGAGGACTGCCAGGAGTTGTAAAATGTGCAAGACGATTCTAGATTGAGTATTCCAGTCGAGAAAGTCCTAAATCACTTGCGGATTACGACCTCAAACTATCACTCTGTCTTTTCCAGTCCACTCTCCATATATCTCCTTCTCCTCATTCTCTCTCTTTATCTCCCTCTGCCTCTTTTTCGCTCTCGGTGTTCGTTCATATCGAATTTACGCTCCGTATTTAATCTGTCACACTAAATTTACTTTTTAATATTGTCTTTTTATGTGTCTCTTCGTAGTATGGCAGGCTTGAATTATTTTCTTAGGCTGTAGCTTCTAAAATTCTAAATCAAGACGTTTCCATTTCGAAGACCCAATAATTACGGTGACCCATTTGGCCAAAACTCAACCATGACAACCGTCAGCAATCTAATTGAAGTTTTCAACAAACTGCAAGTCTAAACACTGCAATCAAGTGGTAAAAATAGATACATTAAACTTTCATAAACTGCTTTAACTTTGCAAAGCAACACGTAGCCTATTATTCTTTATTATTTGCCACTAGACAGACGTATAGGCTAGATCTTCAATTTCGTGCATAGGCCTTAATTAATATTTTAGCTTAATAAAAATAGGATACCGCGGAAATTAAGTGCTATAGTCACCCATAGAAACGACGTGAAAACCTATCTATATTTCTTTATCTCTCTCTTTATCTCTCTCTTTATCTCTCTCGCTCTTAATCGCTCTCTCTCTCTCTCTCTCTCTCTCTCTCTCACTCTAAGTGAGTTCGTTCAAACATTCCAAGAGATCGTGTACGGATGAAACTCAAATAACGCGAGAAATGAAATTCTTTCCATTCGATACATAAATTATTCCCCTTTACAGTCATTTGCTGGTATAAACAGTGGCTGGGGAATGTTTTGAGACTTAAGGCGGTCATGATAGCATTACGTAGAAAGTGTTTCCATGTACTGCACCCGCAAGCCGTCCCCTGGCTTATACCCCTTCCGCCCTTAAGATTTCCATGTCATTAAATTTTCGATTCCTTCTTGCATAGACATTTCAGTGGCTGAGGTTTCAGCAACAGCGCGTCATCAGCTGATTCCAGCTGAAGACGCTGCGTCATTAAAACTCAGCTCAGAACTGAGAGTAGCGGTGTAAGGAGTGCTTAATGTTATGATCAAATGCACAACTGTAACACTCAAAGTTATGTGGTATATACCTACATGAAAACTAACCATATTTGCTTACATTTACTACAACTCTCTCTCTTTCTCTCCCTATCTCTCTCTCTCTCGCATTTTGCAAAGTGGTAGTCTATGGCACATATTCATACCAAGAGTCTGCTTTCATGATCCATAAAGGGGACTCCATAGATCAACCAGTTAATCACGTTACAAAGGCTTTGCCATATCCATACCTTATATAGGATAAAGATTGGAAAAATACTTTAACTATATAAATTTGTTTGCTAGTTGACAAACTACATTGTGTTCTCCAGGAATCTTTGCAGAGTGACATCAGAAATAGGCCTATCCAACTGCCTTGAATCATGCATCCATAGCACATTGGAACTAGGGATATAGGAATAGGCCTGTATAAAATTGCTACAAACTTATAACATGCACGCAGTAGAGCCTATAAGCATGCAAATGCCTTATTGGTTCCAATAAAACATATAGACATGCACCTACTAATTCAATGACATCTAGTTATTAAGCAACAAATTCTTAAGAAATTTATTTATTTAACACATCACAAACTACTTGGTACAGTTCACTTTCTTACGTTATACATTTTTATTATAATTTTCTAAATTTCTTTCAATGCATTATTTTTAGATATGATTTCAATGATTGCAAATGCCAAATCAAATTTTGGTATTTCAAGCATTTCGGTATTTTTCATTCTTCAAAAGTTTGCATCGAAAATCAAGTCTTCAGTCACCCTCATTCACATTCCGAGTCTGATCTTTGTTCAATATTTACATGCATTAATTTATGCCCACGGTGATTTCGCTCAGTAATACCCTCACGGAAGCATATTTGCACGACGACAATCGCCACATTGACCTACTTGCACAGTAATCCTCCGCATTGTATTGATGGTAAAAGCGAGGTAGGGTTGTATTTAACACCCACCCATGATCATTATAATTCTTTGCATTAGGCCCTAATTGAATCGTATGTTTTTATTTAACTTTGAATCAATGTTTTTTTCGCACCATTCCATATTTACTATAATATGGCCCAATAATGTAGTTACTGTCTCCAAATAATGTTTAATTAAAATAATAGTAGTAGGCATATAAACTCCTATGTTATTATAATTTATTATACTGCCTATTATTACATTACTATATAGGCCCTTATGTAACACTATATTCACTATTTATAAATTATTTGTTTCGCCCGTGCACTGCCTGCTCACTATGTGACCTGTATTCATGCGCTCACTCATAAACAACGGGCTCCGCTTGCGTTAGCACGTTAGCTGGAGAGGAAACAGGGCCCCTAGGGTGTCGCTCAATTCTCCAATACACTACAGCTCTGCATTGCTCTCACAGATGTAGAAAGAAACCAATCCCAGCCCTTAGCTCAAGAAAGTATGATATAGCCTATGGTGGGATGGAGCTAATTTCCTTACTTGTTGCGTTTTATTTAATAGAATATATTCTATTTGTACCGATAAAGGTCTACAAATGTTAATAATATTATCGCTTCTTGCAAAAAGCAGGCCTGTAAATAATAGCCTTTAGGCCTACGTATTTGCTTTTAATTACTTCAAACTTAATAGAAACGTAATATATTTTAAGACAATATTATCGCATGTTTTAAGTATAATCTAATTTTAAATGGCAGTGTTAAAATTGAGGAGTTAACATTGAATAGAATTCCTATCTTAAGGATGGAACCTTTTTTCAATTCCTTACGTAGTCCTACAATCATATTTTGACTCTTAGGATCGAAATTGGATCCAATTTCGGTACAAAAAACTGCTAAATTAAGCGTTTCTAATTATTTTTTGGTTAAAGAAAATTCAGTAGTCTCTCTTGCATCGTCTCTGTTAAAGACTGACCTACAAAATGTTTAATGCTCTCTTTCATAATTAGGCCTACATATTAAGATTTAATTCCTGCACGAATCAAACATATAGGATAATCTGCTAATAAAATGCCTATGGTTGTACATTTTTAGATAATTTGCCTAAAGCAATTAATCACTTGATATATTTCTTTTAATTTTTGGCTCCACTCCTTCTGCACTTCTTCTGCTGCACTCTTTATAACGAGCATGTATCATGTATGGAGATGTGTTAAACTATTTTGTTTCTTTATTTATTGCCTTATTTCAGGCGTAACAGCCCATACATGGATCTTACACATACAACAATGCAACTAGAACCAGAAATGCAAATCGACTGTGCATAAATTGAGCTTTAAGACAATTACTTGTGTAATTAGGCATACAATCCTATAATAAGTTCAGAACATCAAAACACTTAACTAGCATATTAGTATTAACCAAGAAGCACATTATAAACTTTAATCTGTAATTATAAGGAGAGTATCAAAACTAGGTATGCCGGTATCTAGCAGTGCAATGGTTAAGCTGCTGTAAGGTTTATTTCCAAAAAAGAGTTCAATACATTTATTATAGCAAGATCGAAACTATTCTATTGAACCTAATGTAAACGACGACCATAGTGCTACATCATAGAAGCACATACAATAGGCTTTGAACGGGACCTTCTTAAAATTAAGAGAGCAACAAGCAAATCTGTCAATGAATGCAAAATGGATAGATCTACATACAATAGAAAATTGGTGACAAAATAGTAATAAAAATGTATGCAGAATCGATAGGTCTACATACAATGGCCAATTGGTGACAAAATAATAAAAAATGAATGCAGATTCGAATCGATTCAGAAAATTGTCTGAATTGTCTGAAATCTTTGTTCGAAACTACCATGTATTGGTGAAATAAAGTCCATATTGCCAATGGGACGACTCACTTTCCTGACAAATATAAGCTTCTAGAAGTAAGATTCTCAGCAGAGCTTTAGGTAGGGGCCTACAGAAACCGAAAAGCCGTCAACTATTGTTACGGACAAGACGGTTAAGTGCCCTTTTAAACCTTCATTTAATGTCATAGGCCTACTTGTATAACATGAATTGAAGCTTTACAAAGTCATGTTATAAAGTATAATAATAATAGGCCTATTATTGTATATTATTTTACAAGTATTTTAACAACATTTGTGTAGCCTATATTTTATATTTTAATAATTATGTTGTCTCATTTTAAAGCAACAGGCCTAGTAAGCTATAAAAAATTAAAAATTGACACACAATGGCTTCTTTACACAATAGGCTATATTATAAAAGTACTACTGGATACGTAGGCCCTATTCATAATTCGCAAAATTTTATACCGTCGGGATGATTGAAATTATGCTTAAACTCTTAAAAAACTATCATGATGTTCTTTAAGAAAGCAGTGAAATTTTCCGTGCTGTTTTTTTGTACCTGTGGAACTAATCACTAATAAATAGAGATTAGAGGTGCCAAATAAAGATTACATATCCTAGGGTTAGAGGCACTTATTGGAACAGTTAACATGTTAAAAGGGGCTATGATGTATACAACACCCTGCCGCCGGCCATATTGTTATATAGGTCATACACTGGCCAATAGCTAGCTACCATTCGTCTTCTAGCTCCGCCCCGAAAGTAGTTCAAATTAATCTACGATGGAATTCTCAGAAAGAATCTCGTGTTGCTCGGTGCATTTGCGGAATATCTGAAATCGATTCTCTCGACAGTCTGCTTTCTCTCCCGGAAATTTTTCTGACGATTTCTCTGCTTCCACTGAACGTTCCACACAGCATTTCTCCGGAAGACAAAGATTTGCCTTTAAGCAAAAATAGTGATTCAATTATTTCGAAAAAGGCAAAATAGAATTCAACAATATAACTAATGAGGTAAACACATTTGATATATGTGTTTGGGACAATAGCCGAACTTGTCAAAATGGGTTATGCTGGTGCAGGCTATTTAAAAAATACTTGAATATGCCCTGTATGAATTTACCTCTTGGCTACAGAACTAATAAAATTATTATGTCTTATATTTAGGCCTATAGACCAATTTGTCCTATTTGCCCATACAAACCGCTTCCATTTTCAAAGCTTATGTAGCTCTGTAGGCTATATAATATTCATATACCAATCTTTTATTATAATACTAATATAGGGCCTAATGCAACGAAATTTATTTATTTCAGTTGTTTTGCAGTATTACTGACTTCTATCTATAATACTAAGATTTGCCATAGCCTATAACTTTTATCCTTAAGTTAAACGAAAATTTCTAATTAACTTTTTCGGTTTTTTGTGGTTATATGAAGTATAGAAAAGGTTAGTTCAGCCTGCAATCTGAAATTAAATTATACTGCTTTACTGAAGTGAGTTCTTACTTAGGCTAATCACTTTAATGGATGTTACCACAAAACGACCAAGGCAAAGTCTTCAACTGTCAAATCATAATTCAAGTTCTAGAATTCAGTCAAAATGTTACAAAAGGCCTATATGCAGTAACGACAGCAGCAAAGACAGACAATTACTACTGCTAACATTCATGACAACATCGAGGACTGCGGGTTATAGCATCAAAGAAAATCCGATGACAAATGGATGTCCATAAAACGGTCAAAGCACAACGTTACAGACTGGACTTCAAGCGTAGAAGTCGATAGATAAGTCAGTGCATGTCTCAATGCAACTTCTGAATTAGGTGGATTTTTTAGGAACTCCACTGAGTTATCAATAATGAAAATATAATTTATTTGTGCATAAATTTTGACTCTGGTCTTGCTATCTGGTTGAGAATTAAATAAATTAATACTTAAATTAAGCATACTTTGTCATAAATTTCATTATTAGGCCTACCATAACTTTCTTAGAGATTTATAGCAATCTTGTTTCTAGAAGTATAATTGTAAAAGATCGACAATTCTTCAGGTAGTCTTGGGAATTTTATTACGTAGTCTATTCTTTGCTGTAATGTGTTGCACAAGCGACTTAAAGGCAATACATCTTATTAGTTCGAAATAAAATGGACATTATCAGCAAGTCATGTGATGGGTCCATTCATTTCTCTGATTTATTCTGCTTCGGGTCAGGCGAGTGTTTGGTAGAATTATCAGGCGACAGAGGCTTCTGTCAACACCAAAAGAAAGATAGGGTAGGGGCTTCCTTTAAGTTGAAAGCTACATTACTACATTTTTATCTCAAACAATGTAAATTAAGGTTTTTCCTAAAAACGTGGGCTGTACTTTCTTGTAGGGCCTAGGTTTCTCAAAGTTTGGAAGAGGTATGGTTTGAAAACCAAGAATATCAAACTTCATTAATTCTTCGCAATCAGCATGAACGTGTCATTGTGTATGCTATATTAGCTGACGGTAATTAAGTATGAGGATGATAATTATGTTAAGTAACTTTTCATTGGGTTATTGAAATCGGTTTTGAAGTAGGTCTATAACTTTTAATATAGGTATCCGAAAGACGAAGCCTGATTTACAGTAGATTCTTTTAACTTTTGATAGTCATACTTTAAGCATAGACCCCTATTTGGGCCTACGTGATAGCCAGTTTGAGAGCACAAGTAAAACTCTAATGTTAACGTCAGTTTTCGTCACTCGAAGGCGATGTCAGAGACGGGCCAGCCAGCCCAATCCCGCACATATTGATCAGCGGTCGAAATCTTACCGACATAGCCACTGGTTCCAGCCAGTCTGATTTCAAGTGTGATTTTATGTTCAATTTTTTTCTAAATTTAGACTTCAACCAAATTAATCTATATCTATATAAACACTCTTCCTCTCTCTCTCTCTCTCGCTCTCTCGCTCTCTCTCTCTCTCTCTCTCTCTCTATCTCTCTCTCTATCCCTATCTCCCCCTCAATCTATGCATCTCTTCTCTTTCTTTTTTCTTTCTTTCTCTCTCTAGCTCTCACTCTCTCTCTCTCTCTCTTTCTCTGCATATGTGTGTGTTTGTATAATAGGCCTACGTATTTTTGCTGATTTTCTCCTCAATCCCTTTTATCTCAGAAAGGGAATTATGTTTTAATATGGTTTTATATATAGACCTATTCTGTAAGCAGGAGGCCTACCTGTCAAATGTTAGGCCCCATATAGGCCTACATGTATGCCTAGCACAACATCAACCAAACATCAATTTTTTGAGCTTCTCACTCATACATGTATATGCATGTCACTCGTTTACCAGTTTTCTATCAAACTTCTCCTCAAATTAAACTGGTTTTCACTAAAAAATACCTCAAGAATATTACTCTGCCCTCGAAATTCAAAAAATTTTGGTTGGAATTGTTTTGGTTGGAATGTTTTTGGGTTCTTTACCTCTGAATTTCGGCAAAAAAAATCGTGTTAGAGTAGTTTGTCAGTGGAGGAAGGGTCTTAATTACAAAAAAATATTAGGCTTTTTAATAAAATTTAGACACAATTAACTGCTGGTGTAAAAGTGCCTTGCAAAGTAAGCAAGGGTCTAGGCGTAAAAGTTAAGCAGATGCGATATACCCATAATTTCTCCAATGAGCAAGATTATGCATTCAATACAGTACGAGCCTGAATGTTTACATGATTTTGCATTTAGTCTCATGTATACGTATATACACGCCAAAGGGTATGCGCTACTGCATGAGCTTCAATATAAATGGGTCTATATGGGCCTAATATGTATACATGTACATGTGTATACAGTATATATATATACATGTATATATATATCCGACTAAAGTTATTCGACCGCTGATCAGTATGTGAGGGTTCAAATCCTGAGCTCGCTCGTCACTGATATAGCTTTCGAGTGATGAAACTGACGTTAAAACTGGCTTTATTGCGTTTTGACACAAAATTTAAATTCATCGTCCAATAAGTTAGCCAGTTCTGAAAGGCTTATACCTTCCTTATACACACATTAACGATGATTATAGTTTTTAAATGGCTTGAAGTGGTTTTTGCTTAGTCGCATCTTACGACAAATACAATTTACTTTTGGTACATTCTTCAGTTACCCTAATTAAACACTATCATCTGTATGTGCATAATTGTATATAGGCCTATTCATGCATTTTATATTAAATGACTTAAATTAACTAAAAGCTATGGCAATGTAGTTTGAAATCTATAGGCCCAATTTTTACCATTAAGCCAAGTAGGTCTAATTCAATAAAGGGCAACAGCTAAGCTGCAACTAATACAATATTGGAATGGAAAGCAGTAAATTTTGGATTAGTCCAATTAAGTAAGCTAGACTAAATCTGTAACAATTCAGTTCAGGCAGATTAGAGTGCAAACAAGTAATAAATTCAATTAGGTCCTTCGGCCTCTATATAGGATTCTTGATTATTTAGGTCACACTCTAACGGATGATTAGAGGTTGGTGTAAAATCTAGCTTAGCCGCTTTGCTAGAAATTGACACTTAGGAGGCTAATAAATATTTAAAATTCATTTAGTTCTATTAAATAATCTAACTATTAAATAACTGCAGCTTAAGTAGATTTACGAAAATGTGTAGGCCTTATATATCTAGGACTATATAAACCTATATTGATACTATATAGACATATAGGCCTATATATGTATATATACATATATATATGTATATATATATGTATATATATATATATATATATATATATATATATATATATATATATATATATCTATTCTCATCCTCTTTGGTCTAGTGCTTGATTCTATTTGTCTGTATTTATTATCATTATTACTTATTAATTAATGCTGTAATTGAAATTAAACAAATATCAAATATTCTTCTGCTTCTACTTATATATAGGCCCTATATAAATAAATATATACATATATATATATATATATATATACATTTTTATAATATGTATATAGGCTTATATATATATACATACATACAGCATAAATATTGGGCCTATATGTAATATATATATATATATATATATATATATATATATATATATATATACAGTATATAATATATATATATATATATATATATATATACATGTATATATAGGCAGTAGGCCTATAAATATAGTCATTCATGCATTCACTCTACACTAATTCTGGGCAAAAGCTTTTCAAGAATCAGTT